>CM031244.1:299153739-299753739 GCA_018340775.1 Taxus wallichiana var. yunnanensis | reverse complement strand
AGGGTACTTTTTCCCGTGTTATAAAATTCACTTAAGCTACAATGGAAAAGTTAGAGGCCACAGGCAGGCAAGAATTTATTACCTGCCTTGTAGGGTGAAAATTCCCATGATAAAATAAAAGGAAAGTGACTTAAGTGAAATCATGGGATTTTAGTGCCTGCCTTGCAGGGTAAATAATCCCATTGTCAAAGTCAAATCACTTAAGTGGATCATGGGATTTTGGTGCCTGCCTTGCAGGGTAAAGAATCCCATTGTGAAAAAATTCTTAAAAATAGAATTATATGTGCAAAAAAGTGCGCCCCCTTTGGTGAGATGATGGCAGCCTTTAAGTGATTATTTTAATTAATCTATTCTTCTAAAAAGTGCGCCCAAGCTTGGAAGAAGTCAACAAGTCAAAAGGGGAATAAAAGAAATGGATTAAAAGCATTAAATTTAATTTATTTAGTGGCTGCCCCCTCTCTTTCAAAAAGTGCGCCCCATTTGGGAGTTATTTAATGATTTTTAAGGCATTAAATCATTAAATTAATTTCTATTTTCAGTGGCTATGGTCAAGGCACACTGTGAAGCTTAAGTGAAGTGATGTGTGAAGGATTAAATTGGATTAATTTAATTTATTGGATGGCTGTCCTTAAACATGCTATTTTTAAAAGAGAAGAGCATGATTTTTAATTAATTAATTGCCTTTAATTGTTAGGGCAATTATTAATTATAGAATTGTGAAGGTTATATAAGCATGGGCAGCCATATGGGTGAATTATTTAATTCACAGGTAAAGAATTGCAGCCAAGAGGAAAAGTGCGCCCCCATTTGAAGAAGGATTTTGCTCAGGCAAGGTGGTAACAAGGCTAAAAGCTTCCAGATTTGGCGCATGCTTTGAAGGAGGTGGATCTTTGTCTGCATAATTGTTTGCATAGGTGTTACAGGTGCTCAGGTGTTGTTGAAAGGATTCATGCTCTCTTTATGTGTAAATTAAACACCAATTTTTGGGGCAGCGGGCTTGAAAAGTGCATATTTTTACAATTAAAATTCACTATTCATGCTCCGGTGGCCATTTTTGTCTGAATAAATTACAGGAATTCATTACAGGTGCTTTACAAAGGAAAATGAGCTTTTATCAATGTCCAATACATTGCATATATCCTCCGAATCTGAAGAATTGTCCAGATCTGCACCAATTTTGAAGAAATCCGGCCAAGTAAGAAGAAAAAGAATTATTCAGACAAAGATAGACAAAGCCATGGCGAAGAGAGATGAAAAAGAAAGCACGATGGAGTCATGCATCGCTTCCAAACTTGCAGACATAGGAGACACAGATCTAGGCCCGGAACCTCTTGCCGATTTGATTGATAGATCCAGAGCGGGAAAGACTTCACTCATGCGTGCGGTTAAAAGCAGTGGAATTATCCGAGCTGCAGCATTTTCCATGTACAACCCAGTTGCTAGAATTTGTTATGGAGTTCGCTAGATCTTACCATCCTTCATCCAGATCAGTGCGTGATGCTTCGGTAAAGACAATAATTCGTTTGGACGTAGAGTTCATCAATTATTGTTTGAAGATTCCAGTGTAAAAGGTGGTGACTTCCATTAGTCTTCAGGATGCCGGCAGCAGGTGGGAGAAGCATAGAGCTGATTGCGTGAGCATAATGAATAGCCGATACATGAAGAAGCCTAGATCTCCTTCAAAGTTCCCAAGAAATATTCCTTGGTCCAATTTGGTGTAGGAGGTAGATGATGTCGTCAAATTGCTATGTAGAATGAATGGCGAAGTGAATGCCTACACTTTCGTACATGGATGCATGCTTTCATCAGGACCATTAAAATCAACAAGGTTGATTCTATAATCAATTGGTCGAAAATAAGCAGCAACAACATTGGTGAGTAACTCTGGGCGTGAAGCGTACTTTCAGCTTCAAAATGACTTCCTACTTGGTGTATGCTACGACTTCACAAGGTGTCTTTTCCATGCTAGATAGATGTGGTGTTCTTTCTAAGGACCCCATTTTCAAGTGCTACCCGCGACTTCATCGTACTGTGTGTGTGAGAAAGATTTCAAAGTGGTCAAAGATGAATTATTCTATGATTTCATCTACAGGCTAGATAAAGACTTGAAGGCCAACATGGTAAGCAAGGAAGCGTGGGAAGCTGTGTCCAAGATTGGCAGTCTATTCATTCAATTTGTAGATTTCACATACCTCAGGGTTACAGGATTTTCTGGAGAACCAATAAAGATGCCTAGGTATCCGAATGATAGATTGATTGCCATGGAGCTGAGTAGGCAACTTGTGGAGTTACACAACCTTCAGTCAAAGTGGCACAAGTCTACGGGCTTCTTCCCAATCATTGTGGGATATTACAGTTGTATTAGCATTCATAGAGCTTAGGGAATGGAGGCACAAATGTTATCCGAGTATGAGCAAGAGTTCTTCCCTGCACGGCTGAACTTTGATCCATTTGGAGTAGCCAAGAAGACAATCTCCCAGGAGTACGCACATGTGCCTTCATTAGAAGATTTCTGGATGAAGTGCAAAAGTGAGTACGAGGTTAGAAAGAGAGATTTTAGCAGGCTATCAGCAAAACAAGTGTTTGACTTTGGACTAGCGCAGATACCTGTGGATCTTAAAGATGATGGGAATGTGGTACTTGACACTTACCATCAAATGGGAGGAGATAAAGCCATACTGCAGAATAACATAGGAGGCTGCAACACAATTGAAGAAAGGTCGGGAGCTGTGTTGGTGAATACTTCAAACTGGTTGCTGACGAAGGGATATTGCCTTGATGAAGCATTGATGAATCAAATCATGGGTAACTTCGGAGCAGGAGATTCCCTCAAGCAGAAGCACGGAGGAGAAAGCAATAGGAAAGTCAAGAAGTTGAAAGTTTATAGAAGATCTCAATCCAAGGAGAGGATCACTTCTATGAACATGAATTTAACTCTGGTTTCTCCAGTACCCAATACTTCACCAACTATTGCACCACGCGAGAATGTTTCCATGCCTCTTACCGAATCTAGCGACATTCATCTTCTCCCCTTAGCCACTTCGTTCAGCACCTGTTCCAGAGGATACGTTGAAGCTGCAGATGGCGGAATTCAAAAGGGCTTTGTCCTTGGATGATTCAGAAGATGGCATCCATAACACTGTGGCACTTTCTGATGTAGAGGATTCAGAGCGGAAGATGGTAGTACACTCGGTGACTTCGAAACTTCTCATTCTCAGAAGTAACTTCTCGGAATGGTTAGCTTCACGATTGGTTCCGAAGCAAGAATGGAGATGAACTTTGAGGAGCACAACTTGCAGCTACTCCAAAATCTGGGCGGAAGAGACAGAAGGCCTAAAGTTTCCAAAGCAACTTCTAGGTTGATCATCGAGGATTCGAGAGAGAAGTTTGCTTTGAGATATCAATTCCGGCGAAGGAAAGATAGAGGAGCTCATGGTGGAAGATGTGATAGTAAGCAAAGTACCCCTCGGTCAAGCCACCATTGAAGGATTGAAGCGGGACACACGAGACATTTATGGATGCTTTATTCCTTAGGCTTGACAGTGAAAAGGTGGAGAAAGAAGAGCTGCATAAGCAAGTATTTAAATTATGTGAGATCATAGCCAAGGTTGTTAAACCTTCCATTCATCCCATTTCGTAGTAGGTGAGTGATCATCTTATGCGAAATAGAGGATGCAAGAAATCAAGTAAAAGCTATTGACGAATGGAAGGATTTGATTATTCGTCAAGTTTCTGTACAACTTGGAGAAGTGCCAGCCCACCTAAAGGTTATGGATGATGCAACAAATCAACTAAAGCAACTGATGGCAAACATAGAAGGCATGAATATAGTTGTAGAGAGTAACCTGAGTATTTTGGCCGAGATCAACAAGCTGCCGGGAGATGTATTGATTGCGGAACAGATTGTACCGGATGGATCAGTCGAGAAGGGGAAGCAGTTAGAATTTGTAGTATCTTTCCATTTGGAAATCTACGAGTTTTACTGAAGAGGATGCAGGCACTTGAGAGTTGAACATCAGACTTACTAGACAGTGTCATTTCTTTCACTGAGGAGAGAGTGGACGGGAATGTTACTTCATACGTGTAGATCGTCTCAACTAAGGTGCCTAATTCCCTGGAAGGGTCTCTTCTGATGGTACAAAAGAGAATTGATAAAGCTACCAAGCCTTTCACGATGAATTCTATCAGTAGACTGGTGGCGCTGCAGGCGGACATTGCGAGGTTTGGGCCGAGCTTGGAAGATGTGGAAGCATGCATCAAAGTGTTGAATGAAGGGTTGCTGCAGTTCAGGACAGAGAAAGAAGTAGTGGCTAAAATAGATGGAAGGATGTTGAATTACATGTTTGACAAGTATATCCGATATCAGAACAAGAAGAAGACATAAACATTACAGCTGACATGACTTCTTCTATTCTTTCTTCTTCTATTTTCTATGTTCCCGGATGAAATTGTAAAACTTCTAAGTTATTGGTTTTGCAACCATTACTTAAAGTCATGTGGAACCATTCTATTAGTTAAGTGATACATGTGTCACTTAAGGAGAAGATAGTTGAGGATGATCCATCTTTACTTGTTGTTTATGTTTCATTCGATCTGAGTTTTCCATTTGTACTTTCCTCCTACATTCTATAAGTAGGAGAAGAACCTTTGGGTTAATGATGGATCAAATTTGTAAGCAACAATCTTGTGTTCTAGACTTTGTGCTAACCCTTGAGAGCAACTTGGAGAAAAGGAATACAAAGGAGCAGGTTTCCGGAGAAATTTGTGTCACAGTGTACTTTGTTTCTTACTTTTAATCTTAGATCTCTTAATAAACTTTGTGTTATTTTAGATCTAAATCTAGATCTTCCTTTGTTTTATAATTTTGTGTGTTCATATCTATTAAGTTTCTTCTATGTGCATGCAATTAGCTCTGCTATCTACTAATTGGGATGCACATCTTCCCCATTTCTTCTCTATATTTCCTTTACTTCCTTCTTCTATAAAATACTTCCTTTCTTGAGCAATTTGCAAGTACTTGCTGCGAACTTCCTTTGTTATGGTTCATGAACTAAGTGGTTAAAGTAAAACCCTTGATAGATAATAACACATTTTTATTGACAAATCTGACACGGGAGCCTCACCGGTTAAATGAGGAAGATTTATCTCATGACTACCTAGGTTTTGTGCTATGCAGAAAATCTAGCCAACATGTTTGATTCATCACTTAATTATCCTTTGAGTTGTTATCTTGCTAGTATCGTATTGCCACAATTTTGATACTAACATCTTGTTTCTTACAAACTCGACCTAAGTATCTAGATTGTAATGTTACACTACACTCATTGTAATAATTCCTTGGCATAATCTAGCTTCGATTTTGACTTCAAACATTACCTTGATTTCTAAAAGTATTTTTGTTACCTATTTGCGCATCATAATAATATTATTTTGATACTAATACCTTACTTTTCCACAAATTTTTGTTAACTTATCGATGTAGTATTGTTGCAATTTTCATGTTTGTAACTTATAATTTTTGAGATTTAGGTCTTGATTGGATCTAAACTCACTTTTATTATACCTTGTTTGGAAATTGTATCAACCTTTTATTATTACTTACGTCTTGTTCATTTTTGAACTTGGCATAAGTGGTGACATTTTTTTGGTCATCTTACGCGTCAAACTATTGATTGATTAGACACTTAGGAATTACTCCATTTGATTGATTGGTTTACAAACAACTTTGTGTGATTGTGTCTCATTCGTCATATTGACTTATCCATTTAGGACAATCACTTTGATCCATTTATTCTTTATCATTCATTATTCTTTGGTCATTAATTTGGCTTTGTGTTTTGAACTTGCGTGATTGTTCCTTGTGTTTATCCACCTTATAAAATCATTTTTAGGAAAATCTTTTGCGTCTTTGATCCTCTTGATCTTCTTATTTTTCCTAAGTTCATGGTCATTTTTAACATATCTTTCAAACCTTGGCAAAAACATTTCCTATCAATCAAACATTGGAAATATTTCCTTTGTATCCTTTATGTTGCTAAAATTTTCGATCAATCCTTTGACATTTATGCCTCCAAAATTTTTGTTCAATCCTTGTTGGATTATTAATCTTAATTCATCACAATGTATGTTTTCCTTAGCTTCCCTTTTGGAAAATTACACAAGCATCCTTATATTTACAAAATGTCTAGTTGGTACATGTCGTTATGTTAACCAAATCAACATGAAACCTTCTTCACTTTGAATAATTTTTGTCATACAATCTAGGTCTATGCCTTTGAACCCAACATACGTAAATAATGACTAATTATCACAAAGTACCTTATACATACAAAAATAAGGAATCAAATTTTCAGCGTTCACATCAAAATACAACAACCATGACTAAGCCTTATTTGGTTCTTTGTGCTAGAGAACCCATTCGGGTAACCATTCCCCACATTCATCTCATAGTTGGTGTTATGGTTTGGACACTTATGATCCAAATTATTATTCGGGTTCCCTGGACTCTTCTTTTGATTCTAATCTAAATATTTCCTCTTATTATGAGGATTCCAAATATTTTCTCTAATTGTTCGATGATTTGGATCCAAGCTACTATTCAAATTCATCTAATTCGAATCCTAATTTGTGGTCCTCCCTTCTTCACAAGATCTCTTCTAGCAGTCACCTCAACGAACTCTTCCTCCTTTGAAGATTTGTGTGACTCAAATTCCTTCTAGTCAATCATCTAAGTCTACTCCTCTCTGTCACAATCTAAAATTTTTTGGATATGAAATCCTCCTATCCTTCTTCCACACTATTGTCTTATAGGTAATCCTAAACCAACCAATTCCAAATATTATTCTTCTCACAAGACATCTAGCCCTGAGTCTACTTCATCTCTTGAGTCATCTTCTTCTATCAATCATCCTCAAACATCATTTAAGTCTTCCACACCAATTGAACCTCTTTCTTCCAATCAACCCCCGATGGTTGATCAACAACCCATACCGATTAATTTCTTTCGAACAAAGGAGAGATCATGGCATTTATAGGGGCACAAGAAGATATCCCTCTAACAAATTATGAGAAAGGATTATATTTAGACTTCTATACACCCGCATATTGTGAGGAAAAAATTGATTACTTTTATCAAGAAACAGAGGAAGAGGCTCAAACCATGTAACTTGATCCTCCTCTTATTCTTCCATATTCACATTCTTCACTACATGATGAAACTCCTAGGTCTATCATTTATCCATGGCCTATCTTCTCTTCACCCAATCACTCTTTTCTATCACAATCTCTTATGGCGTCAACACCAAGTAGCCCTTCATCTTTGTCTAGGTGTGGGTCACCTTCTAATATCCCTCCCTTTGTTATTTGGGGGACATTTTTGAGTAGTCTACTGTCTTTCTATTCTTGGGGCACTTCCAACTAGCCCCTTGTCTTCTATGTATGGGTCACCCCGGGCATTGCATCATCTTTTATTCTTGAGCCACATCCTAGTAACCCATCATCTTCCAGCTATGGGTCATTCCCTAGCATCCCTTTTCCTTCTATTCCGGGGCCAACTCCTAAGTAGCCCTTCATCTTATATCTTTGGCTCACCTCCCGGTAGCCCATATTCTTAAATTCTTGACTGTATCCTTTTTTTCATCACATTATTCTTCTACCAATGATTGTGGTAAGCCCACCATCATTCTTCTCATGAATTCTAAATGTCCACATTCTTCTCCCACTTCTCGGGATCAAACAAGTCACACATTAGCTTATAAGAAACCTAGACATGTTCTTTATCAAGCTAAGATCAAAATGCTGAAGAGCTCCAAAGCTTCCAACAACTCAAATGATCATAAAATCCAAAATCAAATGTGATTCCAGAATGCACACCAATGCACCCATCAAGTATGGTGCAAAGTGTAGAAACCTATGGATAGGGAACTCAAGCTCCCACATACGAAACCCATGTTTCAAAACAAATCACAGTCATTTTTTGAGTGTGAACTCACCACGATCATCGAGATAAGGGATAATATCATTTTTGATTTAAAAAACACGTTTAGTCTCTCTTATCAAGAAATTTCAAACATCGTTGGTTGATACTATCATGCAGAGTGACATGTTTCGTTCTGATAACCATCAAAAATAAAAAAATCATAAAATAGTTCAAAAATACAAAAAAGAGAAAACATTAAAACATTACAAAAACAAAATCAAAGGTACAAAGATCAAACATTGCAATCAGGTATTACGTACACATGGATGTTATTTCTTCCCTTTCTTTCATATTCCTCTACAAGTCATCCACTATTTTCATACCTTCGATGTTCTTATGGTTAGCCTATTCACATGCATTTTGCGACATTTATCTCTATGGTATTTGTTTAACCCTAGTCTTTTATCACCTTGGTAAATTAAAGAATGACTGACCTCTTAGAGATCCTATCACAATTCACATTTAATAAACTTGTTACGAAGAAATTTTGGGTATTTTTGTTCACACTAGAGAATTTAGTCATCACAATCACTTTCACATCCTTCCATCAATTCATTTGTGGTTATTACCCCCTTGTTAAACAAGAGAGCTAAAATAAGTTTTCGAAGCAAAAGAATCAAAAAGTAAAATATAAAAGAAAAATCAAATTGATATATAACTCTCTCTTGGGGTATTTCTAATAATCTCTACAGGGGATATAGATGCCTAATCGGTAGTAGAGTAATGTTGTGATTAGAATCAAATACATCTCCATTAGGGCTATGGATGCACAGGTGGCGGGCAAGGAGTAATGTGCGGCTCACCTTCCATAATCCATTCACAAATCAACTTTCAAACAAAATCATTCAAACACATTGGCTAATGTCTTCACTTATTGTCTATCAACTATTTCCTTCAAGATTTAATTCATTTCCACATGCATACACACAGTATCTCAATGCGTATATAGGATTAGTATGTTATCAAGTGTTACTTTACGGACATTTTTCAAAATATTTCTTTAGCACATGTCTTATCTCATTATTTTTTCCTTGGGATAATCACTTTTCATCAACCACCTTTTAAATATTCTCATAGCATCCTCTGTTCTTTGAAAAAAATTAGAACATTTATTTTTATCGATGTCCTCTTTGTCATGTTTACAAGAAATTTTGTCCCCTTTTAATAAGACAATTTTCTACTTCTTTTCTTTCATGTGTTTATTGGCTAGCTTACATTGGGGGCATCCTTGCTCCCTCAATATTGAACCTATTTTATATTGGCCTTGATCCCCCTTTAGCGCATGAAGAGTTTTCCTATGAATACTCCCACCTAATCACTAGGGAATTTTCACGTCTTCACTTTCTTGTGCATACGTGTGACATTCTACCTTTGTACATACCATCTATTGTTGTAGGCATCCATGCTTCTTTGTCTTCCTGTACACAGTTTTAGAAAACTTTCAAAAACACAAAAAAATCATGTAAACTTTCAAATTTTCAAAACATTCAAATATGTCCAAAAATCACAAAAACATTCAAATATGTTTCTAAAAATCAAAAACAATAAAAATCATCCTACAAAACATCACTCTTTGGTTCTCACTTGTTCTTGTGCATGACTTGCAGATCATCTTGATCTACCTCCATTAAAAATCTCATTTGCTTACTTATGTGTCCATACTATGGGGAATAATGAGTTACTTGGTATTGTTTCATAGTGCATGATTGCTTTTCATAGGACCCAAATGTCCTCTGTTATTCCCCTTGTATGTATCCTTGCTTAGGGCACCATATTTTAACCCTTGTCATTAATTCACATAGGTCCAAATAAAATTTTGATAAGAAAAACATTATGTTATGTTTCTATGTTAGGTTAGCTTGTTTATTTTCTCATATTTCATTGCATTATGTATTTTGCAAGGAGGTAGGCATCTTTTACTTTCTCGTATTGCATTACATTTTGTATGTTGCATTGAGCTGGTGTTTTCAACAATATAAAATTATTCATAGTATGGATTTACATGCCATTCTACTTTTGTCATATGCTTACATTTTTAATAAGGACCGATGACGTAGATCCTTGCAAAATGATGATAAGAAAGTTGTCTAAAAGAGAGTTCTACATTGGATGCAAGACTAGTTCTTCCCTGGCCCTCTTCCTCTCTTTCTTCTCGATCATTCTCCTATCAACCTTATTCTTCTACTTCACAGGGACATCCTACCCCTCCCCATTATTCTATCCATTTCTCTCATCTTTTCGATCATCAATCGCCTTCTTTCATCACCTCATTGACGCTCGAGGGGGCATCTTTCACTTCTACTAATTTTTCTTCTACCCCTTCGAAATTTTATCTATCCACTATCTTTGAAGTGGTGTCACTTACGACACCCCAAAGAGGGGAAAATGTAGAAACCTATAATTTAGCTCCATCAATTTAAATACTTAAATTACGTTAATTATCCCCTTTCCAGCAAATTGATGACATATCGTCAATATAGCACATTTTCTCTTCTATCGTCATTAATTAATTACATTACTCTAGTTAATTGTCCTTCATCCAAAGAAGGACAATAATTAATGACCTTCTATTTATTAAACCCCTTTCTACTTGAATTAATTAATTATTATTAATTAATTAAGTTTCATCTTCTATTACATCAATAAATCATCATTTATTTGATTAAACCCTTCTTATCCCATAAATCATACTAATTATTCCTCTAAAAAGCTTCTATAAGCTTGCTCACCTATTAAGTAATCACTTGGGTTAATTAATAAATCCCCTCAAACCCCATGAGTCACTAAAGGACAATATAAAATCTCCTAAGATTGACTCTACCCCCTTTCAACCATCCTTATCCACAACTAACTCAACCTAACTATTATCCCACATGGAAAGGGATATAGAGATTATTTTATCCATTGGGTTATATAAGGATCCCTCCTCCTTCCTTTATATTTACACCTTTACACACCTAAATGAGCATAGAGCCTAATTTATAGCCATTTTATCATCTTAGAGCATTTTTCATTGGAGGAGCTAGCTATTTTAATTTCTTGCATTCATTCTTCCAAGTTTGAAGTCATATGGAGATATGTCAATGATCTTGTAGCCATAGATTGACAAGACTCCATTCTTGAAACCTTGGGATTCAAGAACACAATCAAACCCTTTGATTGTTAAGGATCTAAATAGGTTCATTTCATTATCATTCATGTAGAGATAGAGGTTAATTTGTTTAGCATGTTAGTTTGAATATTCATTTCATGTTCTAATGCAAATATGTTAATAGATTAGTTTTGCTTAAGCTCTAAGCATGATGGTATATTGATCTAGTTAGAATTATATTGAATTTATTATGTGTTAGCTTTGATTTCCTTTGCTTTGTTAACTAATTTAGATGATTTATTGGATAGAAAGGGGTGATATTCTTCGATGAGAAGATTATCCTCTTGTGCGAGGTTTTTGATAAGTGTTTGGAGATCCTTACAGCTCTGTCATGCCTAGGGACACGATGTTAGGCGTAGACAATGTTATAATCAAACCACATAGGCTTCTACCCATATGAGTTAAAGGTTTTCATGGGGGGAAGATTACTCGTGGATGCTTGGATAAGGTGGTGAAGGATCTTAGAGTAAGACCCAATAGAGGTTTTGGGAGATGAAGTCTCATGGACTATGGATCATTTAGATTTAGAAGGAGAAGGCGGAGGAAAAAGAGGTGGCTTATTCTTATGGGATTTTGTAGGGATCTTAGATTTGGATTTGGATTTGGAAATAGGAGTAGATGATTTTGATTTAGATTTGGTGGTGATGGGAGACTTAGATGAAGGATATGGTCCCAAAATGGATGGTCAAGGTCCTAAGATGGATGGTTGGATATTGGGTTGTTTGGATTCATGGGGATTTAGAGGGGAATCTCTAATTTCTTGCATGGATGAGCAATGGATATTTGGATGGGGGTGCCAAGGCTCTTAGATGTTTGTTGTGAAGTTTTACCTTTCACGGGAATAACAATGACTACGAAAGTAGAGCCATCTTTATTAGTGGGATCATATGGTTTGGGCATGGATTATGTTATGGATGTGATAGTTGAGAATATGGACTATTCTTCAAGATAGCACCATTAGTGGAATCGAAGGTCTTGTGGGTTTTATGGAATTTAGAGTTGTTGATATATGGGTTGTTTTATTTTATAGTGGTAAAGATGGGATTGATACCTTGTGACAAAATCAAGGGAAGATGTTTATTTAGTAGTGGTTTCAAGATATGATGTAGATGTGGATGTACATATAGGTGTAGATGAGGGTGTAGATGTAGGTGTAGATGTGGATGTAGATGTAGGTGTAGAAGTAGATGTGGGTGTAGATGTTGAATCTTGACTTAAGGTGTTGATTGTGTGGGCATTAGGCATTTGAGATGTGGGAGGGTTGGCTTGGTTGTTTGGTGGATGATTCAGAAATGGTTGTTTGAAAACATCCAATGGTTGATTAGGGGAGCATTTGGATTGTCTAATTATAGGTCTCCGCGATCAATAAGTCATTGCACTAAATCCTTAAAGGTATGACATTTCTCAATGTCATGTCATGGACTTGATGATATTTATAGTAATTATCTTTATGATACTATGTGGGTTTAATATGTGACTCATCAGCAGTTGTATAGGAGGAAGTTGGATAATGAGTACAGACCTGAGCTTGTCAAAGATGGATTTGTATGATTTGCCAAGAGGAGTATAGTTGGGGGTGGTCGAGGTGATCTTTTTGGAGGCTTGGTATGAGATGTGGATTAGGAGGCATTTTCACGACAATAGTGTTTTTCGCATTCTTGGATTTTTCATTTTGGATGGAAGGTTTTGTGAATCGAGTCATGGGTTTATTAGAGAAAAGTTTAAGATGGCCTTGCTCATGACACATAGTTTTAATGTGCAAGCCATAGTAAAAAAGAATCCTCAAAGGTTTGGAAGGATTGAATCTAAAGGGTAGATGAAATGTGCTTGGCGTATAATCTATAAAATATATCAATCAATTCACTTTGAGGTAGTGATAAGGATGCTTAATAATCTCGTGCCACCTAGCGAAGAAATTAACAATTGATTCGTCTTCAAACTGTTTGATGGCGTAGAGGTCGGTGATGGTTATCGTATGTGTCGGAAGCACAAGAGACTAAGAGGGGGCTGAATCCATCCTACAAATATTTTTATTTCATTTACCAAACCATACATTCATCAATTAGATTATTCATACAAAATTCATCACCATGTGTGTTTATTAATATTTACAACATCAACCACAAGAGCAAGAAACAAAGTACTCAACACAATAATACCATATGTAATTGGGAAATCCTCATGGGGAAGAAAACCTAGTGAAAATCTTATTATATTATACAAATTAAATAATTTTAGTGAAGCAAAAACTTCACAAGGAGCACCAACCCCTTATTTAGTGAGGCACCAACCCCATAAGGAGCACCACCCCTAGTTTTGTAGAGCATCAACCCTACAAGGAGCACCAACCCCTAATTTAGTGAAGCATCCACTCTAAAAGGAGGATATAACCCCTTGGGATGACCAAGAACTAATTCAGCCACCTGTATATTTTTTAACTCTTATTTTACTGCTTCCACAATTGATGGAGATCATATATTCAGCTCACAAACCCTATCTCATGCCCTAGGTCTTAAAACTCTCATATTCTTGCTTGTTCTTCACTTATCAAAGATATAAACACATGCACACATGATATCTAATATTCCTCAACCTATCATGATATTCCTCAGCCTTTGAATCATTCCCTCATACCTTCAAAAACATTCTCCTCTAGGTTAAACTTCTTCCCTCCAAGAGCATTCACACAACTAGCTTGTAAAAACACCCAAAATAATGCTTTTATAAGCTCCTCTTGATTTCAAATTCAAACACAAACCTTTTACCTCATTTTTCATGACCCATGCATCATAAAATAATCCAAAATTCTAACTACAATAGTAATAATTGACCCAAGTAGGTTATCCTAGCAAAAACCTCATTACATGTGCCAAAAATGGTTTAAAACCCCATGGGCACAAAAATAAAAAATACCCTTACATTAAAACCATACATATTCATGAAAAATAAATAATTATACATGCTTAAAATAATATTTAACATTCATACATGGTTTCAATTTTATCTCAACCAATCAAATTATTTCATTTAATGGGCCCAATACTCTTTGCATTTCTCAAAATTGTTGTTTCCTACACCCTTCAATACACTAGAAACTTCATTATACCACCAAATCACTTTAAATAATAAAAAAATTCCATGTGACCACTTTGTTTAAATTATATAACATTTATAACACTTCTAATCAATTTAGAATCCTTGAAACAATCACCTACTCAAACCACAACCACTTTTGTCTTCACCAACTTAACTGCCTAAACAGATTGTTTTCATATATTAGTTCATAAAAGCATTTCTATGAACATTAAAGACCTATAAATGGATTCATTGGATTAAAAATTCATCCCTATTCACATTATAGGTGATATAAAGCATCACCTAATACATATCATGCTCAAAACAACTCAAAACTTTCGGTAGATCTGTTATGTCTTGACCTTTGTGAAAATATTCTCATATAAACACTTTGGCCTGAAACCTTATGAAATATCATCATCATGAGACAAAACTTATATCACTTTGTATATTCCTATGAATCCTCTTTCCAATTAAACTTTAATCACCTCCTAAATCTATCATGTAGCTCTTATTATACCCATTTTATTGAAGACTCGCTTTTTATTACCTTCAAACTGTCCTTTGACCACCAACTTTGAATGGAGTTAATTTGACCATGTAACTAAATCAACATGTCCTGAAACCTATTTTAACATCAATAAAAACTCACATACATCACACAACATTAATTTAGTTCATACATCATTTGGACAACTTTTCGAAAAAGCTGGAACTATTCAAAACTATCATTTTTAGGTGGGCCCCACATACTGTCACATGCTCTAACATAACTTTATATAAATTTGGAAGATTCCTCTATAACATCAAATTATAAATTTTTATGAATCAATCAAAACAGGCTCACTATACTCACTTTTTGTAAGTTGCTCCTAGCTAGGGTTTAGTTAGGGTTTCAAACCACTTTAGCTTCTTAACGATCGTTCATAAAAACATGACAATAAAACCACCTCATTATTTTTTGAAACCTTCATAAATGACCTAATAATATACCCAAAATATATCATGTCCCCATGAAAATCATACAATTCACAATGAGCATCAGAAGGTCCAACTTTGCTTGAAAATCACACTAAAACTTACCCGGTTTCACCAAAACTTGCATATCTTTAAATTCCTTCAGCATTTTGACCTGAAATTTGGCACAAAACACAATAAAAACCTTCTATAACTATCCATAATCACCACATATCCTATATATGCCTCAAAATCTCCAGCCATAATGACTTACCTTTGTTTACCTACTTGTTTCTCATTATTTGCTTCCTAAGGACCTCATAACATCACCGAATCACTAAATGCAAACCTAAAACTCACCATATACTTCAAGTACACATCAATATGCTGATACCATTTTCCAATATAATATATTGGGTCTAATACTCACATATCCACCTCATTTTGCATGCACCAGACTAGTAACATGTCAGAATGACTGACTCAACCATGAATTGACTATGTTGACTCAATGCGGACACTTAGACACCTATAAAACACCTCATATACCATGTTTTACCTCATAACACTCAAAAACACACTTGGGAAGTCTCAAATCATGACTTAGCTCTCTCAACCATGTACTGAGGACACCATGACAACTCAACAAACCGCTTGATTGACACCATTTTCTATAAATGGGGTTGACATCAATGACAACACTAACCCACAATGGCCAACATTATGTGTTATTTTTATGGACAAGTGTTCTAGGAAAAGTTGCATAAGTTATTTTAAGTAAAAGAGGGAATTTTGAGGGATGTCATTGTACCCGAGTCTAGAGTGGGCCCGACCCGATGACATGGGAAAGGTTCAAAGCATAAGATCTTGGTCATGTGAGATAAGGTAACATGAGTGCCTAAAGGCACAAATATGTTTTTGGGTATCTTATGTGTTGTTGAATTTAGATAATTTAGGAAGCTATTAATGTGGAGGATATGGCTTAACAAGCACGAGATGGATTGATGAGCTTGTAATAGATTTTCTCATAAGGAAATGTACTTTTGGGGCCCATAGTGGCAGCCTCTAAGTTGGACATTCTACTTAATGTTGTCACTAGGATCACGTACCCATTAAATCTTTAAGTGATTCTTTTCAACATGGGAACATCCCCAAGGTTTTGGACCTTAGTGCCTTGGGATGAGCCTCTGAAGAAGGCCGGATTCCTTCTAAACTTAGTGTATTTGATTTAAGATCAAGATGCAAGGCTATAATACTTGAAATAAAACTAATCTAATTATTATTGGGAAAAGGGATAAGAGAGTAACTAAAATGTATAAAAGTGGTGATGCACCAAAAGTTTATGGAACAAAAATATCTACTTCATATACACAGAGTAATATTGTAGAACAGTATATCACATGCACATCTCCTGATAATATTTCTCAATCACTATACCAAATGAGTAAAAACTTGAGTAACAGAAGGGATTCAATAATTTCCACAACTGAAACAGTAAAAATTACACACCACAAGTTACAGATTAATTGAAAAATATAATTGATATAAAGGAAATATAATCCACACATACAAGGAATTAAATCATTCACAAGTATTAACTGAATTATCAAAGTGCACAATACATCAAATATTCAAAGGAAAAATATTGTTCTAATATAACAAAGGCTTAAAGCTTGTTCAAAGACTCCTCAAAATTATAGAGCCCTTCACAATGAGATCTAAAATTTTTTTAAAACATAATTCATTCTCCTATGTATAGACTAAGAGGATTGAGCAATTATAGCTCTGCCCCTTAACTACTTCCTACTAAAAATAGAATGCATTTATATTTAGGGAACAACCTCTCATGAAAATAGCAAAAATAGTTTCACATGTTTGACCAAGTCAACCCTATAACTTTTAGAAGTTCTGAAGCTTAGAGACTACTCATCAATGGCTGCCATGCCTATCTAGGGCTGATACTCCTTCCTTCTTTTTATGGTTCTTATTTCTTATTTTCTCCAAATACCTTGTTCCTATATTCAAAAAAACATTTGATAATTCCTTGGACCTCTTCATCCTCGGGTCCAAATCTATAGCGGTTTAGAATTTCTGCTGACTTAGTTTCCCTTACTACTTTAGTTGGCAATATTTTAGTCTTGTTTATCACCTTCTTGAGCTGACTCAGGAAGTTTTGGTAAGATACCAACCTGTAAATAGAGTCAAGACTAAAATACTTTATTACATCATCATCTTGATTTACCAAACTCTTAAAATGAGCAATAATCTAATCAACTGGAATAATATCAACATTTTTGTCTAAAAGTTTGCAATTGATTTATCAAATTTATCCATGATGTCATTCAAACTATCCACTACTTCAACTTGTTTATCCTCCAATTTTGACATGAGCTCCTAGAATACCTGAGTTCTAAACTCCATTTCTTCCTTAAATTTAAACAGCTTTGAAACATCATCTATAATGCCCTCCTTCAGAAGCAGGTTTGAGTTGACACTTCGAATTTATTTCCATGTTTCAAGATCAAGGTCTAAGTTATCACTTTCTTCAATAAGAAGTTCATTCATCTTCAATATAGCATCTTTTTTAGCATACGATTCACTATACAAATCCACGGTAGCTTTGATCAATGGGTCCGCATTTTGTATTAAGTTTTCCATCCGGCCCCTCTCTACTCTTCCCTTTTGCCCAATATTTTCCACCACATGAAAAGATGTTTCATTGAGGCTCGAAGGAATAGTAAGAGCAAAGAGTCTAAAATGGTTGTGTGATGTTTTTCAAAAGATCGATTAGTTGTTCAATCTTACCCTTAATTTCATCCTTGGTTTATTTATCCTTATCATACTTCTCCAGCAAATTACCCAGAGCCACCTAAACGTCTTGCATCACACCTTCATGAGTGGATTTTTTGAGGGCAAACCTATAAATATGATAATTTGTTGTTGTGATTATTTCTATAGTTTTTTTGTAGCTGGAGTAGATATATCAACAAATATTTCCCATGTTTGATCAACCGATAAGTTAGAAACAACTCTTAATCACTTAGCTTGTCTTCGCCACTAAATAATCTAGAACACTTAAATCGAAAACATAAATAATAGGGACTTTCTTCTTCTGTTTTGGTGTTTTCCTATGCAACCATGCAGGAATAGAAGAAGATGATTTGGAAGATAATATAGGAATTATTACAGTAGTACTTGGTGTAGTTGATATGACTAGGGCACTAGTTGTAGTCACTGAAAGTGGAAATGATGTGGTGATAATGGAGGGTGGAGTGGAAAGGATGGCCTCAGGTGTGGGTGAAATAGAAGTGGAAATGGGAAGAGATTACTTTGGGGAAGATGGGTTCTGAAAGTAGATCCTATCCCCAGAATTTCTCCAGTTGAGAGTCTTGGGAGGGAAGAGAAGACCCAGGGTATAGAAGGAGATGTGGCAAGAGATGTAGGGGAAACAAGAATAGATGAAATGGAAGACACATTTAGAGAAAGAGTGAGAGGTGAAGGGGAGAGAGGGACTGAAAATGGAGAGGATAGAAGAGGTAGAGAAATGGGTGATCACGACACTTGAGAGAATTGAGGGGAAACACTTAGGTCAATGATCTTATTTGATTGTACTTTGGGAGACACTTTGCTCCCTTTGTAGAAACTCGTGAAGAATATCGTGAACCTCCAACAATAAAGGAAATCTTACGAGGCCTTGAGATAGGTTTGGGATTCACTCTTTTTCCTTTTTAGGAGTGGCATGGCCCACCACCGGCTATGTCTAAATGAGTTCCAAGGTAAGTTTTTTTGATGCTTTGGGTGTGATTCCCAAATTTATCAACCACGATACGTCCGATTTAGGATGGGACCCACCCTTTCCTTTGTGTTACTACATTCCTCAATCGACCAATCAATCTAAGGTAAAGGATGATTCAAGACATTATTCTAATCATAAACAGGATCCAAAACTTGGTTATCATCTTTTAAGCCCTCTGGAACTACCACAATTCCATATAATTTTACCTCGTAAAGAATTAACCTTTCAAATTATCTTTCCCTTACTATGTTCTCATCTTGGCAAAGTGGATCCAAATGTCCTCTAATTAAGGTATGTGAATACTATCTAATCCTAGTTTCCCAAACTTGTCCCAAGTAGTCGAAGTTAGTTTATTGGTGGAATGTTTTCGAGTCATTTGTGACATCTCCATGTCTATATTTTTAGCTTTATATATAAAAGTGCATGTGTATATAGCTATGGTTATGGGAAATTGGGCCCCTAATTTATGTCGATCGTGTTGGATCTTATGATAACTCAGCAACTGACAAACCAATTCCATTAGAACCCACTTGTTCATTAGGAATCTTGGCAGCTTGTTAGGAGCACCTAAAAATCTAGGCACTCTTATGTATGTGAATGTTGAGAATTGTAGGTAGATACCTCCCCACTCCCATACTTCCTTCCAAGCTTCATCTGAGTTTCTCTAGTTATATAAGCTTTTATCAAAGTAAAACAGGAGAACTATGAAGAAAGTGTCATTTACTTTGTGAAAGATATTAGGACATTCTTCCATTGTGAGTTGGGGATAGTACTCATAGATTTGAATTGCACTCACGAATCCCTTTAGATTCAATCCCAAACAATGTCTCATTCCGTCCACTTTGTATACACCGGTATGAGGTCATGAAGAAGTATCCTTGAGGTTAACACATTAGATAGTTGAAAGTAGATTGCATTTATTATGTTTCACCCCATTGAATGAGGTCCTTATTTATTTTGATTGTGGCAATGTAAAGGTACATCCACTCTTGGAACTCCCTAGAAGAAGGAAGACTCATAACCTTACTCAATAGTGTGATAATATCATTCACTTCTTGAATGAAATCGACCAATGAATTATCTTGGGAATTGAGATAATGAACTTTTAGTTTTAGCCAAATAGCTTTTGTTGACAACTCTTGTGTAAGTATTATTCTCTACATCCAATGCTCTAGAGAAGACTCCGGGAGATAGTGGCATATTCCTCAATGTTAGGAATTTTAGTAGACCTTCAAAGAAATTAGTATCCAACTTGATTACCATTGTTCCATCATCATACTTCATTGTATGTGAATCTTGATAAAAATGTGATGTGGCCGAAAAAAACTTGAGATTGTTGAGCACAGGGAATATAGCTCAAGTAGAAGAGTGCATAAGGATTGGGTGCGCATAAATGAGATGTGTGGGAAGATGTAGATTTAGGGAGGAACATGAGTGTGCTAGAACAATTTAAATTCAGGACTTAGCCACTTTTGTGGGTCAAGGCTATTTTTGGAGATGGAGTGTTGAGCACGTGATAAACATGAAGACTTGCAACTCACGTAAGGCTATTTTGGGATATGTAGTAGTTTGAGCACCATGTAGGGTCTTGATCTAATAATAGGATTTCTACTTAGAGTTAACTATAGGAAATCTATTATTAGAGCACTTGCATGCTTTTTATTCCCTTGCAAAGGCGCATGGCTATTGTTAGCATGTAGCCTATTTTTGGAAGGTGCATGGGTGGTGAAGGGAAAGTCCCCACCCCTATATATATGTGTATTGATTTGCATGGATTAGAGGACACCAATTATTGTAGAGTTATGTTATAGATTTGTTAGCACACATAACCATGGAGACTGTATCTTGAATGTATGAAGCTTCTATGTTTTGTAGTATTTAATATAATGGATCATATTGGCGGGATATTGGTGTTAGATGTGACTGAATCTAGTTCTTGCATGGTAAATCTTATTATGATCATTGTTTAGTCAATATTTCATGTGGTTTAGATCTAGATCTGGTTCATGTACTATGGTTTAATTGATTATCTGTTATGGATATGAATATATACATGCACAATCATGCTAACATTCTAGACAAGAAACTCTAAAGAGGGACCTAGTACCCTTGCGTGTTTTGGGTGAGCACTTAGTTCTAGCTGAGTGATGTGGTAGCACACCTTGGGATTTGTGGGTATATTCTAGGATCATCATTGATTCTATTCTTTGAGACCTCTTTCTCAATTGTTTTTAGGATGTTGTGTGATGAAGACATACTAATTAACATTGACCAAGTATAGAGAGGAGTGGTTAGTAGATCTAAAGAGGAGTATGTTTACAGATTCAACATTGGACTTGATTTTAACGCATGCACATGGGTTGATAAAAATTTGTATGACTACTTATATGAGAGCTTCTTTCTTATCATTATGATAGAATTGTATGAGTGGCGATTGCTTATACATCAAAGAGGAATTGAGGTTTCACATGCTTGGTTGGACATAGGAAGAATTTCAGGCCTTTTATGATGTAGATTTGATTTGGATGTGCCCTTTGAATGTTTAGTTATGTGGTGTTTTGAATAGCTATATTTTGGAGTACGTAGTTTCAACTTACTCTTTCCTAAAGGTTGTTGAGTTTTAGTTTTTGTGTGAGCCCAAAGGATCATATTTGCGTATTATTCTGCTAGTGATTAAGATCCTTATTGTAACCCTAGATTTAGAATAAAATGTCGATGGCTAACTAAACCCCACCACATGTGGGGGTAGGAGAAGGTTTGGTAATAATGGCAAACCTAGTGGAAAAGAGAAAGAGGGAAGAAAGGTGGTTTAAGTTCAATGAGTTGCATAAGAGGGATCTAGAGAAACAACGTGAAGTTGTAGAATGGATGGCTTTGTGGAGAGAGATGGATCATGAAGGATTTAGGGCTCACATAGAAGATGTGGAGCTAAAGCATCTAGATCTCCCCATTTGGGAAAGAATGGTAGGGAACCCTCTTCAACCGCATATGATATCAAACTGGGAGAGATGACATGGGCTGCGTGCATGCATCTAAATCTACTAAGTGACCTAGCTCTTGCTCTTGGTTTTCCAGTTTCTACGATAATCGAATTAACAAGCTAGTGTGAGTAGTAGAGTTGCAGTAGATAGATTTAATTTGTAGTTAAGTTTAGGAGTTGATCAGGGAACTTATTTATCTATGGTGAACTCGTCATCTACTTTATTTAGAGGACCAGTTGAAGGCATATTTTCTTGCTCATCATTGACACATAATGTAAGTGTGCGTAGAACCTAGGCATCACATCTGGAACTAGTGAAACTTTGCAGACTATGGGTGTTCATTTTAGCCCAACCATTGGAAAAAAAGGTAGTGCATACTCGGTTTGTTATCTAGTAGAGGAGGAGGCTCATGAGGATCAGGAGGATCAAGTGGCTTGGGCACTGGAGGATCTGGTAGATCTGGGGGTAGTGGAAATACAGGAGGAAACAAAAGAGGCTATGGATATGGTGGGCAAGGTCTACACCAAACTCAACAAATTTATATGGAGATTTCTCTCCATCTGCCAGATTATAGAGGTATTGAAGATGCATCAGCACATACATATGTGTGATATATCAGTGGCATGCAAAAGGGATTACAGCTCCAGAGCATAAGGTAAACTAGTTTGTAACTACGTTGCGGGGACCCGCACATAGTTGGTATAGAAAGTTGGATCCCGATTAGACTTGTTTGGATTATACAACACTTGTGAGATGATTTCTTACAGGAATTTAATATCCCCGAGTTTGAGTAGAAGAGAACTTAAAGAAATTAATTAGTACACTACCGAAAGTATTTGAGAATATGATGCATGGTTAAATTCTCTTCTCTCTAAGTTATCTTATGACATACAAGTGAGCCAAAGATGCACAATGGTTTGTTGGAGGACTAATCATACCTTTGAAGGGTGCTTTCACATAAGACTTACATCAACCTGCATGAAGCACTTGAAGTAGCTATGCATGCTTGAGGTAGAAGGAAGTGTGGACACAGGATTGAACCCATTCTTGGAAGCTTAGATTGCAGCAATGGTGAAGCAAGTTAGAGACATTATTCTAGTTAATTCAACACATGAGATGCATAGGGAATCCAGTGTATGGATTGTGAAGTAGAGGGGCATACTAAGGATAGTTTCCCTCGTAAATCGGTGCGCTCTCTTGTTGCTAGATTATGACATATGTCACTTGGACCATAGTTCAAGTCGGTGCCCATTATTGCAGCATGGAATAAGAAATAATGTGTCCATATACTTTAAGATTTGTAGGTCCTCGACTCATGATACTAAAGATTGTAGGTTGATCGATCAGATCCATGATACCATAAATGTTGGCATAATATAGATCAGTGTTGTAAATAATTCCAAGGAAAAGGGAAAACATCGTGAATATGATCATAGTGTGGGGTGTTCTAATGGTGGATGTGTTAGAGGTTGAGGTTATAAAGGTGGATTCCGAGGTCAAGGTCATAAGGTAGGAAGGAGTGATTTCCCTCATGGAACCTACTACACATGTGGATATCTTGATCACTATAGGAATGAATTTCCACCTAATATTGCATGTTATTTTTGTGGAAATAGTCATAGTTGTAAAGAGTTCCCCGACTTGTATGAGCACTTAAGCAAGAAAAAAACAAGAAAATAAGGGCGCGAGGAATGGTTAGAGTACATCGCGTCATGGAAGACCATTAGATGCTAAATTTAGCATCAAATTCGAGTTAGTTCTGTGAATATCACTTCACACATTGAGGCAACACACACTAGGGAGACTCTGCAATATAACCCTACCATTACTAAGGAGGAAGTCCTACATGCTAAGTATCCATACCCTATGCATCAGAAGGAGGTTTATCAAGAAACTATGGAAGTAATTCAGAATTTACAGGTGAGATGAGGTTTATCAAGGAACAATCACGGAGGTTGAACAAAATAAATCAATTGATATCCATCAGACATATGTTGATGACTTGAAATAAGTTTGCAAGATGTTGTGCCAAGAGAACATTATTCCTTTGTTGGGAAACTAGTTGAAGGGAAACACTCCACGTGCTAGGACTGAACATGAGAGATAACTTTTGCATGCTAATCTTCCTCCGGACAGTTTGGATTATGACAAGGAGATTACTCTAAATGTTGTTGTTGATGGTTGGCTTTTGAGTAACATCTTGATTGACATAGGCACGAAAGTGAATGTGCTCACTTTGGATGCATGGGTTCAGATGGGAAGACCTCCATTACAGTCATCTTCTAATGTTTTGTTCATGGAAAACTGAACTAAGGCAATGCCCATTGGAGTTTTAAAAGATGCATCCATTACTATACAAGGGGCCAAGTTCACTAGGGACTTCGAGGTCTTAGCACTTGTAGAAGCAAAAAAAAATTTCCGCATTACTTGGGTGCCCTTGGTGTTATGCAAACAATGTTGACTTGCATTTCAACAAGGGGTATATCAGCTTTGAGAACAAGGAAGAGCATGTCATCATACCTCTAATAGATGGGAAATATGCACCTTATTTAGAGCCCTTAAGAGAAGAAGACTTGAACATAATTTATGTGCACACCATCCAAGATCCAGAATTTCTTGAGCCATCAAAGGAAGGAGTTATCTAGTGGGATGATGCACAGTCCATGAGCAATACTACAAGTGTTGCATGTGAAAATTAGGTGCACGAACTTATGAAATGGTTGGGCACAAAGTAAAGAGTGCAGCTATACGTTTCAATAAGCCAATCAAGATTCGGCGAGGCATTTAGGCAAAGAAATCAAATACCAAAGTATACAGGTGAGGAGAATCTAGAAATATTCTTGCTTGTTATGGAATTTTAATGGAAATGTTAGGTGGAAAGAAGGAACATGTTATTATATACTTTGTGTGGGACGGCAACGCGTTGGTGGATTGTTCACAGAGATAGTCTCTTAGAATGGAGATAAGTAAGGATTATTTTATCTACTCGGTTTCTAAAAAATAATGCACCCACTCAAATCTGAGCATTCCATGGTAATGATCATGTGGAGCACTATGCTCAGTAGTGTGAGAGACTCTAGATAGCGCGTGAAGAAGATTTTCCACCTTCGTTGTGGGTAAATAAGTTTTATTTTACCTTGTGAGGCTATGCACACACATGGTATGTCTATGCAGTTGAATAGAGTGACTGGAAATTGACAAGAACTTGTTGCAGGTATGACTCAGACCTTTGATTAATTTTCTTCTAAACCCCCGGTAAATGAGGCGTTGCATGTTATGAAGCACTTAACTATGGGAGATAGTGCAAAGGCCAAAGAGTTACTTCAAGAGTTATTAGGGAATTAGAACCTGGGGTGCATTTTGAAGAGGAAGAAATAGATGTTGAGTAGCTTGGGTGTGCCTTCCTAGAAAGAGAAAAGGGTAAGATGATTTACATGGTTGATGATGAAGAGGTAGAGAACCTGGACATTGAGTACACATAGGGGGTATGCATGAAGTCTTGGATAGTGTAGAAGATAAGGTGTGCGCCTACCATGAGCCTATGAAGACCAAGAAAGTGAACATAGGCATGGATGTTGAACCTAAGGAGGCTATTATAAGAGATTACTAGTCTGACTCTACGAGGAGCTAAGATGATTGAGCTGCTACACGAATTTTAGGATTTGTTCCTAGAGGCTATCATGAATTGAAAGGTATACATGAATCATTGGGAGAAATGAAGATAAAGCTAAAATAAGGTGCACGCCTAGTCTAGAAGAGGCCTTACAGGATGAATCCAAACTTGCGCGTCAAGGTAAAGGAAGAAATTGACAAAATGTTAATTTCTAGAATTATTGTGCCAATTGAGGAGTCAGAGTGGGTAAGCCCTATGGTGATCAACATCAAGAAAGATGGTAGAATTAGGATTTGTGTGGATTACATGGAGTTAAATGCTACATGTGTGATTGATCCCTTTCCCACACCCTTTACTGAGGAAATCTTGGAAGGCATTGTAGGGTGCAAAATCTACTCCTTCACTAATGGATTCTCTAGATATCATCAGGTGAGGATAGTTATTGAGGATCAAGAGAAGATGACTTTCACCATTGAGTGGGGAATTTTTGCATACATGGTTATGCCCTTTGGATTAAAGAATGTGCCTGCAATATTCTCACGCATAGTGGTACAAGCATTCCAGGATTTTATTCACAAGTTCTTACATGTATATCTAGATGATTGGACAATCTATGGGCTCATGAAAGATCACTATGATAACTTGTGGCTGATGTTTGAGATATGTAGGTAGTTGAGCATCTCCTTGAACATTAAGAAGTGTATATTTGCCACCCCTTTTAGAATTTTGTTAGGGCACATCATCTATAAAGAAGGCTTGCTAGTGGATCTTGTTAAGGTAGCTGTGATTTTGGGCTTGGAGGAACCTAATAGCCAAAGAGAGGTGCATGGATTCTTGGGGCACACAGGTTATTATAGAAATGTTATTGAGGGATATGCCAAGATCACCGAACCCTTAGATGAATTACTCAAGGAAAAGGAAATTTCTATTAGGGTGAGGCACAATAGCGCGTGTTTAATACACTAAAGGAAAGGCTTATTACAACACCCATTTTGCATTTTCTTTCATGGTCGAGGCCATTTCACATTCACGTAGATGCCTCTGGCATGGCCATCGGTGTCGTATTAGCTTAGCCTAGAGAGGGGATTGTCGATCATCCTTTTTTTTTGCTAACATAAAGTTGACTCCATCAGAACAAAATTATACAACAATAGAGCACAAGGCCTTGTCTATGATCTACACGCTCCATAATTTTTGACGATATTTTTGGCTACACCATTTATCTTTTATACATACCACATGGCATTGAAGTTTTTGAACAAGCCCATTTTTCAAGGGCACATATGTCATTGGGTACCATTATTTCATGAGTTCAATTTTACAGTGGTGGTTAAGCCCGATAAGAGAAATTCTGGTCTAGACCACTTATCAAGAATTCAATCAAGAGAGGACACACAAAGCATTGAGGATACAATGTCAGATGCACAATTGTACAAGTTTAACTATGTGCCCTTACACTTGGAAGATATTTCTATCTTTTTATGTACGGGTGTGGTGGTGAAGGAATGAAGGTGTTACAAAAGAAACAACTTGTTATCCTCGCCACCTTACATGTTGATTAGTGGAGACTTATACAAATAAGGTCGTGATGAAGTTTTGTGCCGGTGTGTACTAGAGCATGAGCACGTAACAATAATGGGAGAGGCCCATGGTACTATTGCAGGTGGAAACTATGTAGGGGATGCCACCACGCACAAGATTCTACTTGGTTGTCTATGGTGGGAGACTTTATATAAGTATTACAAAGCATATTGTAAGGCACGTGACCATTATTGGCACCTTGGAAAGCTTGGGAAATGTGATGAAATGCCTTTTAGGCCTATTACTAGTGCAGAACCTTTTGAGAAATGGTAAATTGACTTTGTGGGCCCTATTTCCCCAGCTGTGTGGAGGACAAGATCGCTACATTATAACTTGTACAGATGATCTTACAAGGTGGGTGGAAGTGGCACCTATAAATGATTTCACAACAACTACAACAACAAGGTTTCTATGGGAAAATATTATTAGTAGGTATGACTGCCCTTTAAGTTTAACAAGTGATAGGGGTACTCATTTCCTTAATGAGACTATCTGGATATTATTTGATGAATTCATGGTTACACACCATTAGAAAACCCCTTATCACCCTTAGGAAAATGAAACTACTGAGGCCTTCAAGAAGATATTGTGCCATACCTTGACAAAAATTGTGATGTTGGAAGGTGAGATTGGGATGACAAGGTTTCTGTGGTACTCTGGGCATACAGAACAACCTACAAGAGGTTGAATAAAGCAACACCATTTCAGCTAGTGTTTGGCTCGAAGTAGTTCTCCCCATGGAATTCATGTTACCTTCTTTGTGTATTACATGCACAAGAGGTCTAGCTGATGAGAAAACATTGGAAGAATGTATTGAAAAGTTGATGCACTTGGATGAAAGGTGTGCCATAGCAAGATGGATTCAACAACAAGAAAAATACAAGTAGAAGGCATGGCATGATAGGCACATCAAGGATAAAAAGCTTGAGGTTGGAAAAATGGTACTTTTGTATGATTCAATTTTTTTGTGCCATCCTAGAAAGCTTAAAGTGCATTGGTTGGGACCATATGTTATCACTCATATACTTGATTCGGTGTTTGTCAGTTAGAGGTGCTAGATGGAACACGGTTTCTCGGTTACTTTAACAAGAGTAGGCTGAAGCCCTACTATAAATAAGTCTTCTTGGTGTTTGTAATAAGGTAGTATTTCCATTTAGACTAGGTTCCCTTTAATGCATTTCCTTTATATGTGTTTCCTTCATCGTTGTTATGCTTTGTCAATTTAGTTCAGTGTTTTGTGTAATAAGTGTGCTTGTGCATTAGGTGCTGATTACTATCTTAAGTGTTTTTATGCGCAGAGGATAGTTCCTACCCTTAGTGTGGGGTGGTTTACATACAAGGTTCATTACCAAGTTGAATATAGTTGATTGTCATCTAAAGATGGGTATGCATGAGGAAAATTTTATACAAGTGATTTTTGGAAGGGTGCAGATAGAAAAAATTTCTCCTAATGAAGACCATAGATGGAAAAATGGATGCACCATGTAACATGAGGTAGGTTGCAGCTATGGAAATTACTTAGAAGAAGGCACAGTGGCGAAGTAATTTGGCACAGGAGAGCAAGCAAAAGGATATTTGTGGGCAAGAAGTAGAAAGGCATGTCATAAGGTTATGACTATGGTGTAGAGATGTACAACATAGAAAGTTGAAAAATGGTGAATTAATGCTTTGGGATCGAGTTATAGGTGGAGGAGTACTAAATGTGGAAACTTTTTCAAAATCTATATAAGGATGTTGTTATCCAAATAAATCTCCTAGTTATCTAGATAACTTATATTTTCATCCTAACTCTAATGTTTCACATTTCATGTTGCACACACTAAAGATTGTTCTTTTGACACCTTGACACAGTTGCAGTTCCTCTACACTCCCTTATGCACCTTCCTACTCCCCTTTGCATTCTTCTATCTCCTTCCATTTTCCCCTTGCGTGCTCGTTTTCTCTCTATCCCATTGTGCACTCCTTGCACACACCTCTGTAGACTTACCTTCCAATCAGCTAAGTCCCTGACATTCCTCTTGTGCACTTACATAGACTTAGTTCCTTCATGCGCCCTCTTTTCTTTCTTCCTATGTGTGTGCCTTCCGTTAGTTGAATGCTCGTGTCTTGTTACTTATACATTCTTACGTGCACTCCTCTCGCACCTCCCCTCTATTTCCCTTTCTCGTGCTTGCTTCTCGTTCCTGCACCTTGCACCTTCCTTTGCACCCTTCCAGTGCCCAAGTCATCTTTTCAAACTTGAGTGTGCCGCACGTAACCAATCAAACTATGCCAATAGGGTGCCAAATCTAGACAACGAACCAAAGGCATGACATGTGTAGAAAAAGATAAAACAAATGAACAGTTGGCACTCATTTCAGCCAACCTGCACACACCACATGTTTTCCATGTGCCAATGACTTTGACATCTTCTGACAGCCATATCTTTTTCTACAGAGCTCAGATCGACATGCACTGGACTTGTCGAGAAAGCTGTTTACACAAGCTACGCATCAAGTTCAAATATAGGTGGGATTTGTTAGGCAAAAATAGGGAAATGTCTTTCAGCTCATCAATGCACACATCCAATCAACCTCAACTACTAGATTTCATCATATCTTGCCTTCTTCCTTCTTCCACATGCAAAATAGACATGGGGAAGTGCATCTAATAGCCTTGCAGGTGGATTTGTAGGCATTTATCACTTATTGGTGGTTGAAGATTTGAATCTAAGTTTCCCTCTCTTTCTCCTTCTCTTCTCTCCTTCTATAAATAGCAGAGTTCTACTTTGTAAAAGGATCCCTCCTTGTTGTAATGGCACCATGCCAAAATGGTGGATGACTTCCCATGGGTCTCAAACCTTGGCATGGTCTCTGTAATGTTTTCTCACCTCCTGCCATGAATGTAAATGACTGTGTGTCCCCTAAGCAATAAAAATGTGTTTTGTGAAACTCTTGTCTTCCCTCTCTCATTTTCATTACATATCGCCTCTTTGTTTGCATTTTATGGCATGTTGTGTGTATTCCTCTACTTGCAGTCCCCACATTCATGTGTTTTACACGCTGAAAGGCTAATCCCACGTGTTGATCTATGGCATGTGTCATCCACCCTCTTCTCCCACGCCCTCTCTGTTTCCTTCACCACTCATGGAGAGAGATCGACCCTTTCCTTTTGGCACTATCACCTTCCTTAGCTTAGGATTTCCCTTTCTGCACATCCTTCTATCCCTGGTCCCTTGGCATGTTTAGTCTAGGATTTTCTTTCAGCATTAGGAGTAGTAGTAGCGTTAGAGGTAGGTAGAGGAATCGGCCTTCTCTGAAGATCCATCCCAATCTCACAAGGTCCCACAACTTGGGGATGGTTCCATTGTGGTCTCAGACACCTTAGCCCTTTCAAGATCTGAGATGTAGGTGCACGTTTAAGTAACCAACAATTTATGGAGTTTCTAGTACACCAAGGGTGGGACCATAGTGAAGAGCTTTACATCTTCATCTCAGTAAGTTTGATGTGTTATCATTGAGATCCAGCCTTTGGAGGCATTTTTCAACACATTTGGCAACTCCATTGATTCAACACACCCATTATCTCATGTGCAAACTAGACCAGTCTCCCCTCATTCCTCCATTCATTTCTCCTTTTTCACCATTCCACATTCCTCTTTTGAAGTTGTGCAATCATGACTTCTTTCCCGCCATGGAATTCTCATTTACAGCAGCAGAACTATTTCCCTCCATCCCCACAGTTTCAAAATCCTCCTCCAAATCAGTTTTATAAGCCCCATTATCCCGAAAATGCATATAACCCACCTTTTTCTAACCAAAATGTTTATGAAGAACATGTTTATGCAGATGATGGTGGCAACTCTTTGGCCGAAGCTGATTTTGAGAGGCGGTGCTCGAGATAGAGATGGACATGATGCAGCTCATAATCGAGTGCTCCATAAAGGTAGTTGAAGTTGGCTACAAGGTCCCTTGTCCATGGGTTGGCCTTGTACCAAGTTGGTTTAGCACCCAACAGAAGTTGCACTTCATCATTAAGATGTTACCCCAGATTACAGATTAGGTAGAGAAAGTGTTTGAGGCTCAAACATCTAGCATGTTGTAACCCTCATCAATGGGGCAACCCTAAATACCATCCTATAGCCATCCCACTCCTCCACGTCAACCTACATCATCTCAACGTGTTGTGCATGTTTCTAGCTTCTTACATGCTACCCCCATTGAGAATTCCATCCCTTCTCCCTCACTTTCATCTCACCTTCATTTCTCTTCCATTCCCCTTCCTGCGTGTGCCTCTCTGCTCCTCTTGTGTGTGCACCTTCCATCCATCTCGCATCCATCCTCCCATTTTATTTTGAGCCCCCTCTGTCTAGTTGTACCATAAATGAACAAGATTTCACCAATGCGCCTCTCCCAACCAACATCATCATGTTTGATGACTACAGATAGTTGATTAATGGCATGAGTCATGTGACTCCAAATGGGAAGAGGAAATCATATGGGTGCCTGTTCCAAAGGAGAATTAGTTAGCTCCAGAGAGCGTAGTTCTAGAGGAGACCAAGTTGCTTATAGAGGTAAAACCATGTGCACCCAAGATTTGTGTGCCCCAGCCTACAAGTGCTCTCCTTCAGAGGAAAGTCTGCAAGAAAATCCCATATGTGGGATTAAGCTTCAAAGTAATGGGCAAACCACAAGGATCAGACCATGCCCAATCAGATATCTGGCTACCCTAGAGCCAAAAATAGAGTTGTCACCGGTTGTGCTCATTTCAGAGCATGAGGTAGAGCTTCAACGCACCAAAGGTCAGCAACAACACCTCCTAGATCTAAGTACAAAACAACTCTAGGAGGTGTATATTCTGTTTGTTGATACTTTGAGGAGGGAGAAACACCATCTGCAAGGTGGTTTTTCACTCTCATTTCCAACCATGTTCAGTGCCAAATCAATTACATGGTTGTAATTTGTGAGGAAGGGAAGCTACTTCTCCCTACCTATTGTAGGTTTTACTTGAGCACCCCTTGCCTCTGGTTATTTTAGGTTAGTTTAGGTTTTCTTTTAGTAACACAAGTGCTTGTGCACACTTTGCATGTTCCAGTTGGGACATGTATGATTTTTAACTTTTCTACAATGTTGTGCTTCTCTTTCGGCGTGCTCCCTCTGATGCCTTTCCTTTCCTATTACACTTACGCACCCCTTTTATTGCTTCTTGGGATGACAATTCAATTTTGGCAGAGGTAGTTCCAACGGTCAATGCATAGCTTTCACTCTCAATGATGCAATTCAGAATATCTTCATATGAGAGCAACAGTTCAGTTCAAAGTTCAAACAAAGCTTCAAGTGAATCCATGATGTTCTTCAAAGTTGTAGATCAAATCTTCAAGATTAGCACTTGACTCCATGCCCAATGGACTTCTAAGGCTACTGGTCTCTTCATCTAGCAGCAGATGGCTCCGAAAGTTGCCAAAACTATTATCCAAATAACTCTTCTAGTTATCTGGATAACTTATACTTCATCCTGACTCTGATGTTTCTCATTTCAAGTTGCGCACACTCAAGATTGTTCTTTTGACACCTTGACACAGTTGTAGTTCCTCTATGTGCCCTTGCATGCCTTCCTACTCCCCTTTGCATTCTTCTATCTCCTTCCATTTTTCCTTGCGTGCCTTCCTCCTGTGCACATGTTTTCTCTCCTATCCCTTCATGTACTCCTTGTGCACACCTCTGTAGACTTACCTTCCAATCATCTAAGTCCCTAGCATTTCTCTTGCGTGCTTACATAGACTCAGTTCCTTTACACGCCATCTTTTCTTTCTTCCTCCATGTGCATTTTGTTAGTTGAATGCTCACATATTATTACCATATGTTCTTACACATGATCCTCTATGCCCCCCTCTGTTTCACTTTTGTAAACTTGTTTCTCACTCTTGCGCCTTGCACCTTCCTTTGCACCCTTCTGTGCCAAGTCATCTTTTGTCAGACTTGAGTGTGCCGTGCATAACCAATCAAAGCACACCAACATGGCACCGAATCTAGACAACCAACCAGTGCATGACACATGGTAGAAAAGAAAAAGAAATGAATAGTTGTCCATCATTTCAACCAACCAACCTGCATGCACCATGTGTTTTATGTGTGTCGACGACTATGACATCTTCTAACAGCCATATCTTTTTCTACAGAGCTCAGATCGGCATGCACCTAGACTTGTTAGAGAACTATTGACATAAGCTACATGTTGGACTATTCAAGTTCAAATATAGGTGGGATTTGTTAGGTAAAAAAGGGAAACATCTTTCATCTCATCAATGCACACATCCAATTGACCTCAACTACCAGATTTCATCAAATATTTCCTTCTTCCTTAATCCACATGAAAAAGCAGACATGAGGAAGTGCATCTAATGTGACCTTGTACATGGATTTGCAGGTATTTATCACTTTTTTTTGTGGTTGAAGATTTGAATCTGAGTTTCCCTCTCTTTCTCCTTCTCTTCTCTCCTTTTATAAATAATAGAGTTCTACTTTGAAAAGGATCCCTCCTTGTTGTAATAACACCATGCCAAAATGGTGGTTGACTTCCCATGGGTCTCAGACCTTGGTGTGGTCTCTGTAATGTATTCTCACCTCCTGTCATGAATGTAAATGACTGTGTGTCCCCTAAGCAATAAAACTATATTTTGTGGAACTCTCGTCTTCCCTCTCTCATGGTCATTCCATCTCGCTTCTCTGTTTGTGTTTTTACGGCATGTTGTGCATATTCCTCTACTTGTAGTCCCCATGTTCATGTGTTTCACATGCTTTAGAAGCGAGCCCGCATGTTGATCTATGGTGCGTGTTGTCTGCCCTCTTCTCTTATGCCCTCTCTATTTCCTTCATCACTTGTGGAGAGAGATCGACCCTTTCCTTCTGGTGCTATCACCTTCCTTAGCTTAGGATTTCCCCTTTACGTACATCCTTCTATCCCTGGTCCCTTGGCATGTTTAGTCTAGGATTTTCTTTTAGCATTAGGAGTAGCAGTAGCGTTAGAGGTAGGTAGAGGAACCGACCTTCTCCAGAGATCCATCCCAAGCGCATAAGGTCCCACAACTTGGGGGCGGTTCCATTGTGGTCTTAAACACCTCAAATTTTTTCGAGATCTCGAGACACGGTGCACGTTTGAGCAACCAATAGATGCAATGTAGATTCATTTTTACCTTTTCTATTACAAATTTTTGAGTGAGCTATTTTCAAACAAGCTAGTGAGACATTGTTGAATTGCAGAGAGCTAAGAAACTAAGCGTTGTGATCATATTTATGCATAGGATTGACTTGTGCTCCCATTAGAGAAGGGTTTGAGTGAATCAGAGGTGTGTAGGGAGGAGAAATCAAGCACTAGGGTTTGAATTGAAGCTAGGGCATGCGGTTTCTTGCTAGGGCATGTGAATCAAAGTTGTAGAGCTAAAAAAGGTACAAAGAACACATATTTCTAGATATTATGGCACCCAAACGAACACCAGGAGGCAGTACATGGGGAAAAAAAAGGATGTTGAGATTGAGATCGAAGATGCCACAAAAATTAGGTTTCAAAATGCAAGACCAGAGGAAGTAATCATGGGCTGTGATTGGGATTCTCATGTCCGTCAAAGAAAAGTAAGTGATTACAATCATAGAACAACTGATAACAAAGAGGAGTTGGATGCATTATTGAATAGAAAGAAAAATAAACAAACAATAGATGACATGCCTATCTATGGCCAGATGAGGACAATCTATTGAGAAAGGTAGGGGTTTTGCAGTTGTATGAGCTACCATATTTTTGCAAAAGAAGAAAACTTTACCAAAGGGCTCATGAGAATATTCCATGAGGAAATTTTTATTTTTTTGGGCGATGAATGAGGAGCATACGCTCTTTATTGGAACTTTTACGGGTTTGAAAATCATAGGCACATAGGTGAGTAGTGACCTAGCTAATAAAGCAATACTTATAGCCTTTAGTAAGGAGCTAGGTTATGGAAAAGGTCAATGTGGCATATACATTTACAAGTTGTGGAAGTATTCATTGTACATGCGCAATGCATACTTATTGACAAAATTGAATGACCAGGAGAGATGGTCACAAGTGAACACTATTTGGCTACATATTGTGAAGAAAATTTCAAAAGGAGAAACCTAAAACTTAGCGGGATACATTACTGAAACAATCATTGAGTAGGCATGCAAAGGTGAGAAGATAAGATTTGACACTATTTATCTATCACTTTTATTTGTAGAAATTAGAGTTCCTGATGGGCTAAAGAATAAAGTCTAGGAGTACCCTGTGGAGAAGAAATATCTCGCAGAGAGATTTGAAAATTATCTATGTGAAGGATCCATGAGTGACCCACTCAAATAATGGTTAGAGATATGGTATGATCAACTTTACGTGGCGTTTGAAGAAGAGTGGAGGATAATGAGGGAGTTTCCCGTGGTGGTAGGAAAGTTGGCACAACTATTTGCAGTACCAGATTTTTTGCATCACACATTTTATGATGAAGGATGGAACATAGATTCCATGGTGTAAACCTCCCTATGAATTCACAACGCAGTTCTTTTAGGCATTAGTTCATATATTTACAGAGATGCGTGTCGATTGATATATAATGTAGATAAGGTATTTTGTGACTACCACACTTTGCGAAAGACTTACACTTATCCAAGTAAGTCTACATACATTGAAATATTAATATTTGATGACATAACTATGAAGCCTATAATTTTGGTGATAGGTGATAGTGGGGTAGCCTTTATATACCTTCATCTTAAGTCCATGCTAGAGAATGAAAAGTATGTAGAAAATGAATTCAAGTGTGAAGCCCACCAAAGGGGAAGCACATAGTTTGCACTTTGGAATATGAAAAACTGGTTTTTCCCATTCAAGAAGAAGAGCTACATGATGATAGTGGGGGTTAGAGCATAGGGGTCACAGTCAGCCAAATGATAAAAAGGAAAGCGAGTGTGTGACTACTCCTCCACTGTAACAAGATGAAGAGGAAGTATTGGAGACTGACATGTTAGGAATTGATATAGAGCAAGTCGGCGAGGAAAAAAATTTCAAGAGGGTATTTAAGAGAACCAGGGAATTAGGGCACGCCTCATCACATCCTTTGAGAAGGTCACATAGGATTTCACCACAGAAAGAAGCACTTGAGAAGAAGAAGAGGTGAAAATTGAAGCTTCAGGATGGAAAAGAGGATGAGTCTAGAGAAAGTGCACCTAGTACTCCAGTACATCCAGAGGATGTAGAGGATCCTCATGATGAGGAGATGAATAATAATGAAGAGGATTTGAAGGGCACTTGGGGTAGAAGTGAATACGGTGAAGGCCTATTCCGATTCAAGTTCTTGGGTTCCTAAGGGCAAGATAATGAGAAAGGAGAAGGAGAGTGAGGATTACGTGACTCTTATGTTGGGCTATGTAAGTGATACAAGTAAAATCATACACGCCCAATTTCATAGCATAGTAAAGTAGAAGGATCTATATGGTTGGGAGTTAATGGATGCAGATATGGCCAATGAACACACCAGGAAACAACTATCTCGGTCCATGCCAAATCACATGGATGAGCCAAATTTTGATGAGTGCAAAGAGTCCTGCATGTCACACCGAACGAAAAAGTATCCACATCTCTGACACATGAATACTAAGCCCACGGCCTTATCAGATGAGCAAGTAAGCAATGCCTTACTAAAGATATCTCGAGAGGTTTTACACAGGAACGTAGATAAAGTGGCAACCAATAGAGCATTATTTGAAGACATCAAGGAGAAGAACAGAGAAATAGAGCATCTAAAAGCAGAAAAGGAATAAGAAGAGGAAAATAATGAAGCATTGCTCAGTATGGCTGAAGAAATTAGAGATGACATTCTGAAGGTAAGACCTCATCTAGAGTCTCAACTTCCTCAGAGATACCCCTCTGCAATGCACTATCTATGCACACTGGTAAAATTGGTCATCGATGAAGGGCCCGTGTATATGCCCGTGCAAAGGATCCTGAAGAAGAAGCAACTAGAGCCAAGGCCACTATTTCCAAAAAAATTGCAAGTTATGAATCTTTGCTACAGACCTTGAAGGATGAGCTTAAGAAGGGGAATCAAGCTTTGAACATGTGTGTAGCTCCAAATGCAATAATTAGGATGAGGACCCTTGAAGAATAAAATGCAGTCCTGAAAGCTATGAAGGATGAGACACTTGGGCAAACCAATAGACTTGCTCTGTGAAATAAAATCATGAAGCCCTGACAAAGATCCCAAGATATGCACAAGGACATAATAGATGAAATTGGGAAGCTTATAGCGTAGAAAATGGACTCCATGGAGGGAATAATGTCAAGTATGGCTAACATTGTCAGGGTTCTACAGAATGAGAAAGAAAATATGACTCAAGATGAACTAGATGCCATTATGACAGACATCCTGAAAAAATATGTGAAGCATTGAGTGATTAGCAAACATTGGAGGTAGAAATTAAGAATGAATATCCAGAGTTGATACTACCAGTAGAGGAGGAAAGCATCGAGTGATGAATCATTCTTTTTGTTGAACAAGTCTTTATTCTTTCATTCATTCTTCTTTTCTTTGAAGATATAAGTGGGATTTCCCATTGTCGGGGATGACAATGCAGTTAGTGTGGGGTAATATTGAGTGCATGGCATATAGCTCAAGTAGAAGAGTGCATAAGGATTGGGCGAGCAAAAACATACGCGTGGGAAGGCATAGATACATGGAGGAACATGAGCTTTCTAGAACATTTTCAATTCAAGACTTAGCCACTTTTTTTTAGTCGAGGCTATTTTTGGAGATGAAGTGTTGAGCATGTGATAAACATGAAGACTTATAACTCACGAAAGGATATTTTGGGATATACAAGTTCAAGCACCATGCAGGATCTTAATCTAATAATAGGATTTCTACTTAGAGTTAACTATAGGAAATCTATTATTAGATCACTTACATGTTTTTGTATTCCCTTATAAAGGTGCATGGCTATTGTTAGCATGTAGCCTATTTTTGGAAGGTGCATGGGTGGTGAAGGGAAAGTCCCCACCCCTATATATATGTATTTGATTTACACAACTTAGAGGACACTAATTATTGTAGAGTTATGATGTAGATTTTCTAGCACGGATAACCATGGAGATCAGTATTATCTTGAATGTATGAAGCTTATATGTTTTGTAGTATTTAATATAATGGATCAAATTGGTGGGATATTGGTGTTAGATGTGAGTGGATCTATTTCTTGCATGGTAAAACTTATTATGATCATTGTTTAGTCAATATTTCATGTGATTTAGATCTAGATCTGGTTCATGTACCATGGTTTAATTGATTATTTGTTATGGATCTGAATATATACATTCACAATCATGCTAACATTCTGGACAATCAACTCTAAAGAGGGACCTGGTACCCTTATGCACTTCGGGTGAGTGCTTAGTTTTGACTGAGTGATGTTTCCACGTGCCTTGGGATTTGTGGGTATATTCTAGGCTGCATCATGGAAATTACATAGAATGGGGAAATGTGGAAGCTAAGGGAAGCCCACTTTATCAAAAACTACTTGCATCCATAATTTTTGTTCGGATCCTTTACTCTTACCCATAATTCAAACATGTCAATATCTCCCAAGTCCATATCCCCAATATTATCAACATCAAATGAAATGCTCGTATGGGGTGCTACTACTTGATAGCTATATTTCAATTTTTCCTTCCCCTTGGATGAAGAACAAGACATTTTTCCCGTTGAAAACTCAAAAATAAGAATTCATGGTGGAAGTGAATGCTTACATAATACCCTATAAACTCAACCTAGACTTCTGAAATTCTAAAGCCCGAAGTTCCAAAATCGAACTTAAACCTTGATGAACACTCTAAAACCCCAAAGTGGCAAACATCCAAAATAGACTACTTCCAAACTTCTAAAACCTGAACTTATAAAAAGTGGAAACCCCTAAAGCTTTGAAAATCGAACCACAAAACTTGAACCTCCAAGTGCCAAAAGGTGAGGTTCTCAAATCAAAACCCCGAGTTATGAAATCCTGACTGAAATGATAACTTCCAAAAGCAAACTCAGAGCTTTGTGCATATAATGAAAATTTTAAAACTATGAATCAGGAAACCCGATCCTCAAAGTTCCTTGTTCTTAGAAATATACTCTTCTTTCTTGTTTGTAAATTATCTTGAATTTTAGAATTAAAAAGAAATAAAAACAAAAAGGAAATAGAAACCATGGCTTAAATTTTAAGAACAAAATCTAGGAGGAATTTAGAGAAACAAAGAATAGAAAAAGAAGTAAATCATAGAAAAAGATCCTCAAAATCGAAATCAACATAAACTTGCAAAACTTACCCAAAATGATGAGAAAATCATGAAAATAATGCTCCAAAAATTGCCTTAGGGGTACGATTTGGGGTGCAAATATTTTCCAAGAATCCTTTTAGTAAAATGACAAGTAAAAACTTACATATTTATAAGAGGGTAACAATTAATTACTGCAATCGACACGTGTGAGGTGATTGGCCATTATTGCCTTCAAATTAGAATTCGAGGTCGGCATGCAAACTTCATGTAACATGCACTCCGGTCTCTCAAGTTTGAAATTTTGATGTTTTGAAATGGTGAAGGGGTTAGATTTCAAGAATCGTGAAATTGACATGCAAAAACATGTAACTTACACTTCAGTAACCCAAAGTCCAAAATTATGGTACGGAATCTAACTTTAGAACTTGGGAGAGAAATTATTTGCAAAATGCACTTACAGCTTTCAACTTCTAGTTCCAAATTTCGATGGGATTGAACTTAAGGCTTCGAACTCAATGCTCATTTTCCATGAAAATGCAAGTTAACCTCCAAAATCCAAAATCTAGTGAAAATGATGCTAAGGCTATTTTGAAACAACATTTCTAAAAATGTAAGGAATGGGAAAGGTAAAAATTGCAAGAAAATTTAAAATCCCTCCCAAAGAAGGGTAGCTTGTAAAGTTAACATTCAACAAGACTTGCATAAGATCCTTCCATGTATGATGATGGGGGCCTCGATTGATTTTTTTTTGGACTATAATAAGTAGATGGATTAGGTTATGAGTAAGATTGATAATTTTGGGCATAATTGGGAGTTCGTAGGGGTGGTTGATAGGAAGGAACAGAATTTTTAAAAAAATCTTGGGTGGGTTGCGAACTAGGATGTTGTAAAGGGAGATAGTTGGATGGGTAAGATTGTGAAGGTTGTTGAGTGATAGGGGATTGGATTAGATTTTTGTTGGATGAGTTTGGGTTTGTGCATGAATTCGTTGGGATGTTTGAAGGGTTGATTGAAAACGTATGTCGAAACATGCTTCGGAGTGGATGTTAGTTAATTTGAGTCAACTCCAAAAGGGTGGTTGTGAAATAACAACATTGGGATGGACATGGGATATTAAAAGAGACACCAATATTTGTAAGTGTTATTTGGGTGATGGAGGAGGTATATTGGAGTCTTAAAGGGTTTGGGGGAGTTTTTATGATAATGGTAGATGAGGAAGGAATGGGAATGGAAGATGTAGTAATGGTGTTGATACGAGGTAGATTAGGTATGATATGCACCACTAATTGTGTAAACTGTTGGGTTTGGGAACCATTATAGAGGACTCATGAGGGATATGTTAATTTTTGGATAATTCTAGCTCATTCATGGCCTTAATGAAAATACGGAAATTTGGGAGGTGAGGACTTGATGATTTAGATTGTGGGGGATATATATAAAATTATTGCAGAGGGGGTCCATCACTAGGGATATTAGTGGATTTTCGAACTTGAGAGTCATGGAGGGAGAAAAGGTTAGCATTAATGATTTCTTGAAATTCTAAGCATCCATGAGGGATAGGGGGTCTAAGTGCTCCTAAGGAAGTAACATAAGGAGGTGTGGTTGTTCTAGAAGAGATGGAGTGATGGTATATAAAGGGGTTGGTATCGATATGGGGATTTCCTTGAATCACATGAGGCTCATGAGGAGGAACCATAGGAATAGTGGATAGGGAGTCCAAGGATGAGGTCATCAAAGGTGTAAAAGAAACAAGAGTGAGTTTGGGTGTTTGTTGTAAGGGGTTGATTGAGGTAGTGATGTCATATTTTGGAAGGTTTGGAGAAGTTTTTAAATACTTGGAGTAGTCTGAGTAAAAATAGGGTTCACAAGCCTAGGCAGTACACATGCCTAAAACAACTTGTTGGGCTTTAGAAGAAGATTCTGGGAGCTCTAGATGGAGTTATAAGTAAAAAAAACATCTCTAAAGAGGATTCTAATACCTACATGATGGTGAAATCATATTTTTCACAACACCTTGGCATAGGATTTTAGGCAGTTTTATCAAGGATCAAGTGGAGTCTCAAATCAAAAATCCAATTTTTAGGGATCATATGGATGAATCAAGACATGATACCCCACCATTGGATTAAAAATTCCATTTCTAGTCAGGATAATATAAAATTTCACCAATAAATTCCACCAGGGAGCTCAAGTTATCATCATTCCAAGTTACCCTCTCAAAGGCAATTCAAGACTTAGTCATTTTTTGGGAGGACACGTGTCAGCACCAGGAGCCTGGTGGATTTCATGTCCCCAAAGTCCCTGAGGTCAGGTACACAAACCCTTGAAAAATTCACCCATCCCCCATGTGACCTCTAGGGACCCTCATGTGACCTCTAGACTTGACAGTTCAGCCCCTAGTGCATTTTTGGAGCATTTATTCCCTGTCGTTGGATCAAGCTGCCACGTGTCAGCTCCAGACCACCATGGAAACTGATGTCCCTCATGTCCCTAAGATCAGGGACATAAATCATGGAAAAATTTCCCAACCCCTATGGGAGTCTTTTGGTCACCCACGTGACCAACTTTCAGCCCCCAGGTGCATTTTTGGAGCATCCATTCCCTATCATCGTCAATCAAGCGCCACGTGTCAGCTCTAGGACCACCATGGAAACTGATGTCCCTCATGTCCCTAAGGTGAGGGACACAAAACATGGAAAAATGTTCCCATCCCTCTAGGAGAGTGTTTTGGTCACCCATATGACCAATTTCCAGCCCCTCGATGCTTTAAAGCTGATTTTGGAGCACTCATTCCCTGCCATCGGATCGCCACCACATGTCACCATCTTTCTCATTGTGGAAATTGATGTCCCTCATGTCCTTGAGGTTAGGGAAATCAGGGGAAAAAAATTGCACCCAACTCCAACTCAAAAATTTGAATTTTTTTCTAATTCTATTGGCTTGTCACTTCTTGTTGTTTCTCTGCTGCTTCTTCTTCTTCTAACATCTGTGTGCACAAACATCTCCATCTCCTCCTCTGTAACTCCTCACCATCATTCCTCCATTTCTGAACCTCAAACCAAACCTTCCATAAAGGTACTTCCCTTCACTCCATGAAATCACGCAGGCCCTAGAAGGAAAATTGGAGCAAACACAGAAGGAGAAGCACAAAAGAAGAAGGAGAAAACAAAGAAAACTCCATGGCCATGAAACGAGAAGTTGAAGAAATATCCCAAATGGATGTGTGAAACAACAAGTTATATTTTATGTTCATTCCTCTACCCAAGGCCATCAATAAGACACCTTCAAACTCTCCTCTCATGCAACAGAGCATCCACAATGAAGAAATCCCACTTCTGGCTCAACGAAGAAAAAATCCAATTTCCCATCAAACCATTGGGTGAAATGAAGTAGAATTTCACGTGAAGCACCAGAAGAAAAAAATATCACAATGAAATTTATTTCATCACAAATGGAGGAAAAAAACCAAACCTACAATTTTGAGGTCCATTAATGGTTGTCACATCTAGAAGCACTGTCACATCTGAAAATTTGAAACTTTAAAATCTCCTAGACTATTAAGCGGGCGGGCCCAAAATTTCAAGAGGGTGATATTGGGAAAAAAACCCATATCAAAAAAAAATTTTTCCATGTCAATCCGACTCCCCAAAATCCCAACTTTCTAAAAATAGTAGTTGTCTACTACATAGGGCTACTATTTTAAAAAGTCATCGACAAAAGAACCTGCGAAGGAGGTGAAGACATTGGAGGTGCACTACAACTAAGAATTCACCGAACGACATTTTTTTGACACTTACTAAAAATAGTAAGTGGTCCCACACACCTACTAAAAATAGAAAGTCACACTAAAAGAGTAGTTTTGGCACAATGGGACATTCAAAACTTCATCGCATCAGAGCTTTCCATGAATGAGGACCATCAAACTTCATCACAGGAAACATCTTCTCCTCCTCTCTCTCTCTCCCTCTCCCCAAATTTCTCTCTTCTTCAAATGTTCTAATTCTTCATTGGGGTTTGCACTTTTTGATATGCCTTTAAGTCACTTAAAAGTGACTTTAGAAACATAATGTAAATTAAGTCACCTTGATTTTATAAAAGGGACTTAAATATTTTGTAGGAATATGAATAGTCTAAAGTTAGAATTAAGGCATATGGAGGGTCATGAGGAAGATGATAAGTCACCTCTCATTCTATAAATTGTAATGCCATTCCCATTTCAAAGGGTTGGCGATTGATCTTGTAAACTCAAGAGTGCATTATACCTAGAGAAAGCAAAGGAGATAGCCATTTTCTTCTACTTTCCTCCACTCTCAAATTTCTTCCATTCCCACACTATGTACAACTTTTGTTTAAGCATCAATACAAGAAGAAGGAGTTTGTAGCCTTTTTTTTATGAGGATTTTTTAGAAACTTTGTGTTCATCAAATCTTATTTGTCTTGTTTGCATTTTGTAGGGTTGTTTCTTCTCATAAATGCATGTGTTGAAGTTTCTAACTAGTGTGTGTGCAGAATCTGATTTCCTACTGCAACATTAGTTCCCCCTTATCTCATTTCTCACTCCCCTTTCCACTTTTATAAAAAATTCTTCCCTAAGCAAGATATTGCTAGCTTTTTCCGCAGGTCAGGTGGAGTGCCCTTTGTTGATCCCCAAACGAAAGGCCACCACAAAAATCCACCTTTTCATGCACATGCATATACGACAGCTTGCACCGGTTAAGTAGAGGGACTTAGATTCCCAGAGCGTTGGAAAGAAATCCACAAGTTTTCCACCCAAAAAATTTTCTCACCAACATTTTTTGGCACCCACCGTGGGGCAGATTTAGTAACATCTCACACCAAATATGACCCACAAGGTCCAAAATTCAAAAAAAAAAAATCAAATATTGAAAAAAAAAAAAAAAAGTTCATGAAAGTCCATTTGCCAAAAGATACACTGCTGATTTCTACACATGACTTTTCACATTCCACAGTGTCCTTTCATGTTCCCACTACAAAATTTTCCAAAAGATGGCTGAAGGAAGATACACTAGGTTGAGTAGGTCGAGAGGTGTTTTTTATTCCAATTTCAAGGCTTTGCAAAATCAGAAAGAATGAATTAGAGATAATCCATACTTCTTCTCTCAAGCCTCCTCTCCATCCAGCTCTTCAAATAGTTCACCTGAAATCCTGTCAAAACTCTGTTGATACTCCCCCTTCAAATTCTCCCATTTTTCAACCACCATTGGTCATTGAGTTCCCAGAAGAAGAAGAATTTGTAGAAGCAAGAGAAGAAAAAAAAATGACAATGGAAGATGAAGAAGAAAGACCTCAACCCATTGTTCCATGGGGAAGGAATACAGCCCACTTGCTCTTGAACCCCTCTTCACGATCTACCAATGGGTTCCCACAAGAACTTTCCAAAGTTCAAAGGTGACAAAACACAACATCCTGAAGAACACATCACTTCTTTCACAACATCATGTGGAATTCTTGGTGTCCAACATGAAGATGTTGTTGTGAGACTATTCATGGAGTCCTCCAAGAAAAAGTAGTAGAATGGTTCTACCTCCTTCCTACCCAATCCATCACTAGTTGGGATGACATCAAGATGCCTTCGAAGAGAGATTTAAATCAACTGAAGACTATCAAGACCTCTTGGTGTAGTTGGCTCAAATGAAGAAAGGAGAAAATGAAACCATGAGAGACTTCATGTGGCTCATTTCAAATGGTTGCTTCATAGGATACCTGAAAGAGGATTCACCATCTCAAAACAATGTCAAGAGATTCTTCATCAATGCTCAATCATCAGAAGTAGGATTTTTCTGCAAAGAGCCCAACCAAGGAACATTTTAGAAGCACAAAGGATGGCCATTGAACTTGATGATGATCTCATCCTCTCTGAAAGATCAAGAATCCATCAAAGGGTAAAGCCCAACATCTTAGAGAGATGAGAGAACCAATCCATCATGCTGCAAAATTTGGTGAAATGATAACATCTTTGAAGAGGGAATTATTTGAATGAGTTTCTTCCCAAAGAAGCAATGAAAAATCAGATTGCAGGAGCACCCCAAAGGCTTTCCTTGGAGGCCCCACCTATCAATGCAAATTGTAGGAGTAAGAAAATGAAGAGGAGTTTGAACAAGAAAGTGAAGGTGGTAATTTCCTAGAAAGTGATGAGTTTGAGAATGATACACAAATCAGATTTTGTGAGTATTCTAGAGGTTATGAAGAAGATGAAGAAGATGCACCTAGTTTCTCATGTGTGGTATTCACTCATTCTCGTCCAAGAAAAGAGCATCTCCCTCCACTCACTACAAAAAAAATAAGGTTGATGATCCTCCTATGGTGACTCCACAAAACAAAATAATCAGTCGAGGATCCCCACTTCCATCTTCCATGAAGTCTACATTGTTGGAGCTTGATCCCATAGCAAGTAAGAAGGACTCCACAATCCCAAGTAAGTCTTCCATGTCTCTTCCAATTCTAAATCTAAATCTTCTCCTACAAAATCTAATACCTTGAAAGCTCCTAGTGTGCCATTCAAAATACCCTCCATTCCTCAAACATCAAATCCTACTCCTAAGCCCATCCAGACTCCAAAATCAGTCCCTTCACCCCCTTGTCCACATCTTCTCCCTTTGACTTCATAGAATATGCAAACAAAGCCAAAGTGTAAATTATTGAAACTAAATATTTTTGACTCATCCTAAATAATTTGAGAGGTTTGTCCGATATATCAAGAGTGGTAGTCTAACACCCAATGATGTAACTCTAGTTCTAAAGGAATACTACCAAACTCACCTACACCTCCCTCACAGAACATGCTTTCTCTGAGTGCATCAAAGATTGATAAAGTTGAACCTTTCTATGTCTCCCTTCTTGTTGGAGAATATGTACTAAACAATTACATAATAGATTTTGGTGCCTCAAACAATGTGATGCCTTTGAAGGTCACCAAGGCTCTCAAACTTACCATGACTCCACCCAGTGGCTCTTGTTACTCTTTGGAGTCAAAAGAGGTCCCACTTGTAGGGAAGGTCAAAGATGCACAGTGGCTCTCACCAGATTTCCAGACAAGAAAGTTTCAACAATGATTTTGGTAGTAGACGTCCCAGCCTCATTCGGAATGTTGCTGAGTAGAAATTTCTGCCGAGACTTGGGAGGGAAAATTCAGATGAATTGGTCTTCTACAACCATACCAATGAAGGGAGACATGGAGAAATTGCTTCCCGAGAAGAAGATGAGGTACATGGTATGAAAGTCTAAAATCCATAAGCTAACATTTTGTACTCAGGGTAGTAGGCGATGAATCACTTTGTGAAACCGAGGAGGAAGAGGATATTCCCATCTTGATAGGTCTAGACATGCCTTCCCGAGAGAGATTTGGACTTTGAAGAAGCATTGAGGAGATTCGAGTTACAAGAGGGCAGCCCAAATTTTGGATGATGCAAACCATGAAGAAGAGGAAATGGTTCTTGATGATTTTCAAACAAAGAAAAATCAGCTTATGTGTTTATCCGTGATGAAGAAATTTTCTCATTCCCATTCGAAGATGAGGAATCCCTTGATCATGTCACCCAGGAAGAGACCAATCCAGTCCATAATGAACCCTTGAGAATGGGAAAGAACTATCTGTACAAGGAATTGTTAAGAGCCATGGAAGAAACAAAAGACCCTAAAATCAAGTCTTGAACTTTTAATGCAAGCCATGAATCTTGAAGACAAGCATGTGAAGCTGACTTGGAAACCTCAACCAATGTGAAGATGGGCTATGTTGAAATAAATCTAGATGAGAAATATGATGTCCCTCTTGAGCCAATGGTTGGTGGATATGATGATGAAATGGAGATATTTTCTTTCCCATTTGCAGAAGAAGATTTTCCATGATGAAGAAATAGAAGCAAGAAGTTTTGAGGCCTTTGAAGCTAAAGCCCCTATGGAAAAAGGAGTGATAAAATGCAGTGATTCCCAAGATGATGAGGTAATCCCTCTAGATAGTTTCCTTGAGATGCAAAATAAAGATTCTTCAAAGGCATACAAAGAGGAGCTATAGGAAATGATGAAGCATAACTCCGTGCAAGAAATATTGGATGCAAGTAGAAGTTGTGGAAGACCCCGAGCTGATTCTTGATCTCTTCACTCATGTCATGGACATACAAGACAAGTATGAGGTCATGTCCAATCCTTCCATTAGTACTCAAGCACTTCACAATGGAGTAAAGGAAAAGGATAAGTTTGAGGTTTCTCATGGAAAAGAGGTCAATGAGCATAGACCTAGGAAAGAAAAGAATCCAGAATGTTCAAGTAATTTGAATGAAAATCAGCCCTAGGGGGGAAGTGATGAGATGCTCATGGAGAATCAACCATGTGGATAAACATGGAATGCAACTGCACTATGAGACCAATTTCAAAGAACATGAAGGCAATGGAATTTCTAAGTGAAGGCTTGAGCATCAAGAAGCTCACATGGACTCACTCCTACCAAGTACACAAAAAATTGTGAAAGCACTTGGCTTTCATAAACAACTGAGGAGGGGGAGGCTAATTTTGAACCCATCAACGGCTTCAGCAGAACATCATCATTCGGTGTTGCCTCTTCAGGGGTAACTTTTGAGAAATGAAAAGTGCTTCAGTGAAAGTGGGTTGTCCCCCACCTTGTACCATAGGTGATTTCTAGGTGTGTTTCCCTTTTGTGTGTGTGTTTCCTTCCTTTTGTGTTTGTGTTTGTTGTGTGTGTGTGTGTGTGTGTTTTGTTTCTTTCTCTCTCTCTCTCTTAATTATAAGTTGTACATGACTCCATAGGCCCAATGGATAAGGCATTGGTCAACAAATATATGGTCTAAAATTGAGATTCTAGATTTCCATGTCATGTCTTCACTGCACTCATTCCATGTCATGTCCCCAAGCTAGAGCCAATTGTTGTCGTGTAAATGTGCAACAGGAAATTGAAATTTCCAAGCATGAAAACTATACCCATGTGCCAAATTTTTCATGTTTTATCATTCCTAGGCACCCCAAGTCAAATCCATCAGTTTGGTCACCCCCTATTTGATGTAAAATTGGTCCCCTAGGTGATTTAGGAAATTCAATTTAATCCCCTAGGTGATTTTAGGAAGTTCTGAAAAGATGTTATCTTCTGGTAGTATTGGGAAGGGCTATCATTGGCCTTCCTAGGACTAGATCAACCCCCCTGGAGTGGAACAAAAGGGAAAAATTCAACATGGAGGTGAATTGAAGACCTTATAACATCATGGAAATTATTTTGGAAGGTTTGGAGAAGTTTTGAAAGACTTGGAGCAGTTTGAGTAAAAAAAAGGTTCACAAGCCTAGGTAGTACACAGCCTAAAACAATTGTTGGGCTTCAGAAGAAGATTCTGGGAGCTCCAGATGGAGTTAGAAGTAAAAAAAATCTCTGGAAATAGGATTCCAATACCTACATGATGGTGAAATCATATTTTTCACAACACCTTGGCATGCATAGGATTTTTAGGCAATTTTTCTAGCACAAGTGGAGTCTCAAATCACAAATCCATTTTTAGGGATCATATGGATGAATCAAGACATGAGACCCCACCATTGGATTCAAAATTCCATTTATAGTCAGGATCATATAAAATTTCACCAATAAATTCCACCGGGAGCTCAAGTTATCATCATTCCAAGTTACCCTCTCAAAGGCAGTTCAGACTTAGTCATTTTTTGCGGAGGACACGTGTCAGCACTAGGAGCCTAGTGGGATTTCATGTCCCCAATGTCCCTAAGGTCAAGTACACCAACCCTTGAAAATGCCCAGCCCCCATGTGACCTCTGGGACCCTCATGTGACCTCCAGACTTGACAGTTTAACCCCAGGTGCATTTTTGGAGCATCCATTCCCTATTGTCGGATCAAGCGCCACGTGTCAGCTCTAGACCACCATGGAAACTGATGTCCCTCATGTCCCTGAGGTCAGGGACATCAAGCATGGAAAAATGTGCCCAGCCCCTATGGGGAGTCTTTTGGTCACCCACGTGACCGACTTTCAGCCCCTAGGTGCATTTTTGGAGCATTCATTCCTTGTCGTCAGATCAAGCACCACGTGTCAGCTCTAGGACCACCATGGAAACTTATGTCCCTCATGTCCCTGAGGTGAGGGACAAAAATGGAAAAATTTTCCCATCCCTCTAGGAGAGTGTTTTGGTCACCCATATGACCAATTTCCAACCCCTTGCTTTAAAGCTGATTTTGGAGCACTCATTCCCTATCGTTCGGATCGCCGCCACATGTCACCATCTTTCATTGTGGAAATTGATGTCCCTCACATCCTTGAGGTTAGGGAAATTAGGGAAAAAAATGCCCAACTCCAACTCAAAAATTTGAATTTTTTCTAACTATTGGTTGCTTCTTCTAACATCCTTTTCTTGCTTCTAACATCCGTGTGCACAGACATCTCCATCTCCTCCTCTATAACTTCTCACCATCATTCCTCCATTGCTGAACCTCAAACCAGACCTTCCATAGAGTACTTCCCTTCACTCCATGAAATCATGCAGGTCCTAGAAGGAAAATTGGAGCAAACACAGAAGGAGAAGCACATAAAGAAGAAGGAGAAAACAGAGAAAACTCCATGGCCATGAAACGAGAAGTTGAAGAAATCTCCCAAATGGATGCATGAAACAACAAGTTATATTTTTTATTCATTCCTCTACCCAAGGCCATCAAGAAGACACCTTCAAACTCTCCTCTTGTGCAACAGAGCATCCACAATGAAGAAATCCCACTTCTGCTCAACGAAGAAAAAATCCAATTTCCGTCAAACCGTTGGGTGAAACAAAGTAGAATTTCACGTGAAGCACTAGAAGAAAAAACCTATCACAATGAAAATTTATTTCATCAAAAATGGAGGAAAAACCAGACCTGTAATTTTGAGGTCCATTAATGGTTGCCGCGTCTAGAAGCACTGCTAGGTCCAAAATTTGAAAGTTTAAAATCTCTGGACTATTAAGCGGGCGGGCTAAAATTTTAGAGGGGTGATATTGGGAAAAACCCATATCAAAAAAATTTGTTCCACATCAATCTAACTCCTAGAAAAAACTTTCTAAAAATAGTAGGTCTACTACATAGGAACTACTATTTTGGGAAAGTCATCGACAAAAGAACCTGCGAAGGAGGCGAAGACATTGGAGGTGCACTACAACTGAGAATTCACCGAAATGAATTTTTTTGACACTTACTAAAAATAGTAAGTGGTCCCATGAACACCTGCTAAAAATATAAAGTCACACTAAAAGAGCAGTTTTGGCACAATGGGACATTCAGAACTTCATCACATCAGAGCTTTCCATGAATGAGGACCATCAAACTTCATCACGGGAAACATCTTCTCCTCCTCTCTCTCTTCCCTCTCCCCCAAATTTCTCTCTCTTCAAATGTTCTAATTCTTCATTGGGGTTTGCACTTTTTGATATGCCTTTAAGTCACTTAAAAGTGACTTTAGAAACATAATGTAAATTAAGTCACCTTGATTTTATAAAAGGGACTTAAATATTTTGTAGGAATATGAATAGTCTAAAGTTAGAATTAAGGCATATGGAGGGTCATGAGGAAGACGATAAGTCACCTCTCATTCTATAAATTGTAACATCATTCCCATTTCAAAGGGTTGGCGATTGATCTTGTAAACTCAAGAGTGCATTGTACCTAGAGAAAGCAAAGGAGATAGCCATTTTCTTATACTTTCCTCCACTCTCAAATTTCTTCCATTCCCACACTATGTACAACTTTTTTTTAAGCATCAATACAAGAAGAAGGATTTGTATCCTTTTTTGATGAGGAGATTTTAGAAACTATGATTTTGTAATCTTATCTCATCTTGTTGTCATTTGCAGGGTTGTTTCTTCTCATAAATGCATGTGTTGAAGTTTCTAACTAGTGTGTGTAGGAATCTAATTTCCTACCTATAGCATTAGTTCCCCTATCTCATTTCTCACTCCCTCTTTCCCACTTTTCAGAAAAAGTATTCCCTAATAAGAGATTGTTAGCTTTGTGGAAGGGTTAGTGGAGTGTTAGGCACTTAGCCTATATACCAATAGTCAAAAAAATTATTACATAGCTAGAACATTGTGGTGGCTTCCTTATTAGGTGATGAAATCCCAATAGCTCCACCTAGGTAGGAATTGTTTAGATGTGTAGATTGTGTGTGTGGTTTGGTTTTGTGTGAAGAAAATGTGAATGCAAAGTGTTACTACCTAATTAAGCTATGTGATCAAGCAAATATGAAAAGGTTCATTTTAGATATAAATCCAAATTTTACGTTCGTTAAAGACAAGCAAACAAAGGAAGGGAAGAATGATGCAAGAAAGGAGAAAAAAATATCAAAAGATGAATAACTGGATACACTTTTCCTTTTTCTAAATTACATAGAAAGCAAGTGAACTCCCAAGCACACAAGCAAAGAACTCCAACCTGCAGAGTTAGTGGAAAGAGGAAAATAGAATATAGAATAGGAATTAAAAATGAATAAGGAACTTACCAAAGAAGAAGGTAGGTCCCATAGGGAATGCAGAATGTTTAACAAGTTTTTGCTCATGTTCCAAGTTAATGAAATAACATGCTAGAAAACAATAAACTCCAAATATGGGAGGGTTTAAGGCTACCTCCAATGTTTGATAATGATGGTGATGGAAGACGGACGCACAAATCCTTTCCGCAACAAACTTGATGTCCTACATAACACAAATGATAACTACACAAGAAAATATTATTTGATTTGTATGGTGGGATGCTTGACCAAATCCAGTCCTAAGAAGTGATAAACTTCCTAGAAAGGATGTTAGCCCACTTATTTAGAAAATTGATTGAAAGCAATAAATAGACAACATGCGAGAAGATAACCAAAACAAAAGTGTTCGGATATATGCTAAAATAAAGATCGGATAAGGATAAATTGAGAAAAAGAATGCAAACCAGACATAGGTTAATGGCAACCGAAGGAAATCGATGGCAACTAGAGAACATAGAAAATCAAAAGTTTGGAAACAACGGATCTGGAACAGGATTATAGATTATAAAGATGCCTTGGGAAAGTACGGGACACATAAAACAGAGATTACATAGATTATAGGTAGATGAGGTTAGGGAAAAGAATTTCGATGGCTATCAAAGGTAATAAAAGTGACTATGACATAAAAATGATGTTCTAGGATGTCTTTTAGGAAGAACACAAAGATTTAAAGGATCTAGGTGTTACGGGAAAAAAAGGCCGATAGCAAAAGGGATTAGATGCGGGAAAATAGTTGAGGTATATTGGGTCAATGGCGACTAGTAACAATCAACGGTGGTGATAAACAATCGATGGGGGTACTGGAACAATAGATGGAAAATGAGTCGACTTAGGCCTTGGTGAGGGTTTATGGGTGCCAAATGGGCTATGTTAAGGAAACAAAGCCGACTGATGTGATTTCAGAGCTCCAAAATGACAAACAAACTGTGAATGGTTGATGAAGAAGTGATGAAAATAAGAGAGGTCTTCCAACAATCTCCAAGCTCCAAATCTTCCAAAATGGTAGAAAAAGGCTCCAAAGTGGCTTCAAGAGGTTGGTGGTAGCTCACAAGAAGGCAAGAAACCTGCAAAAATTGCTAAAGGTTGGATCTCAAGAGTTTCATCCTCCTAGGAAGGGGGTGATAATGTATGTATAGGGTCATCGTGAATCATGGGGCTGTTGATTTTACTTGTGTGGGTGATGTAAAAGTCAAGGCATGAGGCCCAATTAGGGTTAGAAGTTGATTTGGTGGGTTTGGAAGAGATATTAAGTTACATAGGGATGAGAAATAGTGGTTGGATGGGGTGGAAGTGCATTTAATAAAGGCAAGGGTGGTTGGAAATATTAAATGGTATAGGTAGTGAGTCTAGAAAGGATAAATGGGAGATTTTGTGGTGTAATTAAGGTGATAAATATGTTTAGGGATCACTAATATGATTATGGGTGATAAGTGATAAGATAGAATTAAGATGGGAAAATAGAAGCTAAGGGAAATAAATTTTATTTAGGAGGGAAATGGGATTTTGAATAGGGACATGGATGTGAGTGTGTATAATGACAATAAAGTGGGGAGTGAATATGAAATGGGGGCTAGTGAACTAAATTTTGGTGTCTACAGTTTGTAAAGCCTAGTTAAGGCTGTAAATAAGAAAAGCTAGTTATTTTTAGAGGATAATTCGAATGAGGAAGTTTGGAAGAATGAGAAGTGTTTAGGGAAGAAGAGATGCCCAAGATGATGTGGAGGAAAAATGGAAGAACAACTTTTCTTTAGCTTTGTAAGAAGACCAGTATATGTGAGAAAACAATCATAAAGATGGTAATAAGAATATGTAATTTCCATGCTCTCTATTAATGATGAATTTTATGATCCAATTAATTTATTCATAGACTCGGGAAGGTGAATTTTTAGTTTTCTAATTTGGAGGATTGAAAGAATGTGTCCTTTTCCTTAAATTGTACATAGACTTGTGTGGTTAATATAACTTTGTTTTGGAGGAGGTGAAATCTATATTTGTACATTTTTATTTGTTTATTTAAAGGGGTTATTGCTCATGAATGAGATCAGGTATAGCATAGACCTTCTTGTAAATCATGATAACTTGAAACTTTTCTTAAATTATTAGAACTCAATTTCTCTCTTTATTGGGTTTGCCTAAAACCCTTAGAAGATAGTCTTGATTGAAGGAATTTCATTTTGTCTTGAGCCTTAAAACTTAAAATACATCATTTTTCATATGTATCCTCACATTTTGTAAAGGTCTTCAAGCTTATTAAAATCCCTCCATTTTTTTGAAATACATGATAGTTTGATAGTTAGTTGTGACAGTCCTTTTTGAGATATCTAATTACAAGAGTGAACTTAGTTGGAAAATGGGTTTACGCTTTAAGTTTGGTATTAAAAATTTGTAGGCCACTGAAACATGATAATGGGTATCTTAAAATCCCATCAATTTTTTTAAAATTTCCTAAATCAAAACCTATTCTTGAAAAATCTCTAAAGATGAGCTACGAGGAAGAACTAAAGTATGAGAGCAAGGTAGTGAAAAGGTGACATGATTTGTGAGTTAAGTGCTAAAATTTTGTATAGAGTTAAATAGCCCAAAAGGGTGTCCAAAATTTTTTTACCTTCTCTTGGGCCTTTATAGATTGCTCCCAACTATAACCTATGGATGGTGTTGTTCTCGAAGAATAAGATAGGGCAGTTTGAAGGAGTTAGTGTATTTTTGAAATTTCATTTTGTTTTTAATCAATTTGAATGTTGTAATTACATATATAGAGCATGAAAATAGATTACTTTAATTTCATCTCTTAAGAAAGGGTTAAAATAATCAAAATTACATGTTTTAGAGCCTATATAGGATAGTCAGAGTGATACTCTTTCGGGGGTGAAAGGAGAGTTTTGCGAAAGATAATTGTTATTATTTTGCCTAACTTGTTGAATTATTTTGTGTACTTTAAATTTATCTACATCATTTTGGTATCGTAGTAGGTGTTTTAAGAAGAGAAATCATTTAACAGGTGAAATCTTGAGAAGAAATAGAAGCCGTGAAGACAAACAAGAAGAAGCATGGATCAGAATTAGACAATGAGATAATTGACTTGAGGAATTATTTGAAGAGCTTGGAAATCTTGGATAGGTTGCATCTATAGGTCGAGGCTGGGTATATTGTTAGGGGCTAAAAAGAAAAGTGAAGTGGCCTATAGAGTCACTTGTTAAGAAAGGAAGAAGACAAAGGATACATACCAAGAGAAGTGAAGAATTTGAAGAGAGAAAATCCTATGGAGGCTTGAAGAAAAGAGAGTTTCCAATTGATAAACATGAAAGAGAATAAGTGAAAAGATTTCTCATTAAGGAGAATGAGGTCAAAAGTAAAGAAGGACAGAGAAGAGGAAAAGTGCAAAAATAAGCTCTTGGTGAAGAAATGAAGAAAAAGAGGAAAGTTTCCAAGAAAGAGATGCTCTTGGAGAAATTTTGGTCTCTCATTTTATTTTCTAAGGTTGTGTTTAATTTCATGTGTACAAGTATGAATAATCTTGGGAAGAATATCAAGGACAAGGCATTGAAATTTGCAATAAATGAGTCAAAAAGAGCATCCATAGGGTAAAATGAATGTGATGAAGGAGGAGAGTGGGTTATTGAAGACTATAAGGAAGAGATTGAATCCCTTTAGTATACCAATGAAGAGATAGAATAATATATAGAGTTTCATGATTCTGAAAGCAAATCAGGTAGAAGAATAAAAGAAAGGATGCAAAAACAAGGAGATTAAAAAGAATTAAGGCATGAAAAAGGATGTGACCATGTAATAGGCCATTGAGAAGGTAAATAGAATTTTGAATATTGATTCTAATCATGCATATGAGAATGATATTTCGATATATATGGATGCAAAGAATAGAAATGTTAAACTCTCAAAACCAACAATAGATCATGGATATAGAATGGAAAAATCGATTAAGGAATCAGAGTTTGGGCCGGAGAAAGAAAATCCCAAACAAGTGGTTAATTAAAATGAAAAATCAAGTGGAATACAAGAGCATATTATGCATTACATATCATACTTCATGAAGATACAAATCAAGAATGAGAGGACAAGAATATTATGGCAAAATAAAGTTGCTAATATACTACAAAAAGGAGAAGCTAGAAGGTTAGAAGAGGATGAAGATATCTTGAGAAAAGAGAAATGTTTAGAAGGTGGAGAAGGACAAACAATCCTTAAATTTGATGAATACACTAAAGAGTTGGATGATATATCCTTGAGAGAGTAAATGAAGATTTTGGAAGAGTTGTTTGAATCTTCTAATAAGTTGGTGATGGTAAATATAGTTTCAAATCAAGTGGATGACTTCATTGAGAAGCATGAAGAGGAGAAAGAAAGATATGAAGGCATTCAAGAAAAGAGTAATGGATGGAAGATTCAAGAAGAATATCTAGCTAAGGAGGTTAGAGATTAAATGAAAGAGATAGCCAAGAGGGATATCAAAGCTCAAGTTTTTCAATCTGATGTTGTTTTTAGTGATGGATGTGAAGGTGTACCAATTGAGGAGATGATGGTGGAACAAGTGAAGGCAAGTGATGCATGTAATAAAAAGGCTCCATTTTAAATTCTTGAGATCATGATGCAATAATAAGGACAAAAACACGGTGAAGGAGATGATCAAATAGTCCAAATTAGTCAATAAATGCTTCATAAACAGCTAGAGTAGGAGTGGTATCTAAAACAAGAAAGGAGGAAGATAACCTTGAATGTAAGCATAGTCATTTCACAAAGAAGACATCTCATTCACATGACAAACAAGATAGTGAAAAACATGGAGTTCATCATTAATACCTTGTACTCATGGTATGGAGTCAAGGAAAATCACATGGAAGTCAAATACAACTGAAAGATTAGGAAGAAGTAGAAAATGTTTTCCTTACAAAAGTTCATGGGAGAAGCTTTCTTGTTTTCCGGGGAGTATGATGCAAGAGCACCAACTTATAAATGATTCTTGAAGTAAAAAATCATTTTGAGCATGGATTTAGTATCAAATCAAGTTATTTTATAGGGTTATAATTCATTAGAAGGTTACAAAATTTATATTTGAGCTCTTATGAGTTTTCCCTCCAAAAGTCAATTTTAATTCCTTAATAAGGTGTTTACACCTTTTTAGTAGATTTTGGCTTGTTAGTGTTTTGATGGAGGTCTAGGATGTCTTATAAGTATTTGAATAATGTATGTATCCCTTCTTAGGATCATAAACTCTTGTACTAGGTATGTAACTCCATGGTGGTCTCTTAACTCAAGTGAGTTAGTAGTTTATAAAGCCTAGTTAAGACTATAACTAAGAAAAATTGGTTATTTTAGGAGGGGCATTCAAATGGGGAAGTTTATAAGAAGGGAGGATAGGTGTTTTGGGCATAAGATATTACCAAGAAGATGTGAAGGAAGAAAAATGGAAGAAAAATATGGCTTGGGTTTGTAAAAAGACTATATATGTGAGAAACAAATCATGAAGATGGTAATAAGAAGATGTAATTTCCAAGTTATCTGTTAATGATGAATTTTATGATCCAATGCATTTATTCTTAGACTTAGGAAGGTGATTTTCTCAGTTTACTAATTTTGAGGATTGAAATAACGTGTCTTTATCCTTAAAATGTACATAGACTTATGTGGTTAACGAGAACTCTATTTTAGAGGAGGTGAAATCTCTATTTGCATGTTTTCTTTGTTTATTTAAAAGGATTATTTTTAGGAATGATATTAGGTATGGAATAGACCTGTTTGTAAAGTATGATAACTTGAAACTTTTCTAAAAGATTAAAACTCAATTTCTCTCTTTATCAAGTTTGCCTAAAACCCTAGTTAGGGTTTAGAAGACATTCTTGATTGAAGGACTTGCATTGTGTCTTGAGACTTAAAACATGAAATCCATCATATATGATATGTATCCTCACATTTTATAAATATCTTGAAGCTGAAAAATCCCTCCATTTCTTAAAATCCATGGAAGTTGGGTAGTTAGTTGTGATAGTCCTTTGAGAGACCTAATTACAAGAGTGAACTTAGTTGGAAAAGGGGTTTAGACTTTGATTTTGGTATTAAAATTTTTTAGACCATTAAAAATTGATAATGGGTATCTAAAAATACCATTAGTGTGTTTTAAAACTTCCTAAATCAAAATCTATGCTTGAAAAAAACCTATAAAGCATGGTTATAATGAGGAAGAACTATAACATGAGAGCAAGGTAGTGAAAGGGTGAGATGATTTGTGAGTTAAGTTCTAAACTTTTGCATTGAGTTAAAGAACCCAAAAGGGTTTCAATTTTTGCTCCAAACTATAAGGCATTGATGTTGTTATTCTCAAGAATAAGATAGGACAGGTTTGAAAGAATTAGTGTAATTTTTAAATTTTCTTTGGGTTTTTAATCATTGTGAATGTTGTAATTGCATCTATAGAGCATGAAAATATATTAATTTAATTCCATATCTTAGTAAAGGGTTAAAATAATAAAAATGCATGTTTTAGAGCCTATCTAGGGTAGTGAAGAGTGATCCTCTTACAAGGGTGAAAGGATGGTTTTGGAGTATTATTGTTGTTATTTTTCTTGATTTATTCACTTGGTTAGTGTCCTTGAAATTCCTCTGTATAAATTACTATTCTGCCAGATAGTGATAGACATAGGTATAATGCCAATGGTAATGGGTAGGACACAACAGATGAGGGATAGAGGAAAGTTGGGTCTTCCAGAGATGTAGGCATATGTACGGGCACATGCGCGGGGCCACAATGTATAGGCTTCATAGGTTTAAATGTCCCATGGGCCACCACTACATGTACGGGTCATATAGCTCGGGGTCATACATATAAGTACATGTTCACAAATACCATAGGTGCACATGGCATAGGGTCCACATATACCGATAGAGAAGTTTAGGTGGCATATAGTCATATGGCTTATGTGGCACATGCTACGTGTACATGAGGTATCGGGAAAGGTAGCTCAAATACTACACGAGATGTCACTTTGTAGATTCCAACACAGATGCTCATGCATGTGTTAGTTATATAGATGCAAGTACCAACATAGGTACCTTTACAAATGCCACTGTCACCACGAGACCACCTAGTCTAGGTCTTGGTGTTATAGGGGGTGGAGGTGTAGGAGATGGATGAGTAGGATCACAAGTACCACTACGGTACTAGCTCTAGGATTAGCACTTGGGCCATCACTTTCCACATTCTAGATGGAGAAGGAAAAATTTTACTATGTGGTGATGTTACATTTATCACCATCCATACCCTCGAAGATAGGTGGACCATAGGGTGACCAAGCAATATGGCATAAGGCAAGAGGTGCGGTGAGAGGACTAAGAAGAGAGATCATCTTATTCTACAATTGTGCTAGGTTATAGTGGAGTGTGATGCTATACATTGTATGGTGGTAGTGGGGAGAATTGGAGATGTGCTACGAGTTGTTGCATCTAGTGATATAGGTTATCATAGAGCATTGTATGAGGTTTAATTCCTGAGGTCGAGAGTTCCAAATTATAGTCGAGATCAAGATGTTGATCTACGAGGTCACATCGGCCATCAATATTATTGAGTTTAGTGCACATGCCCCTGCATAGGATAGATCAGGCGATCTCACTTTGTAGGAGTGATTCGAGGATGACTCATATTTTGATGAGATATTGTATGTATATTTTTGTATATGCCTCATGATGAAGGAACATTTTTGTAGATCAATGCCCATGATGGCATACTGAGATGTATATGACATTTTTTGAGATACAATGTACATGGAAATTTTATTTTTGATGTATATGATGTGGAAATTTGACACCCCATATGATGATGAGACATTTTACTTTGCAAGTTATGTAGCGGTTATATGATATGATGATTTTTATTTTGATTTATCATGTATAGATGATGATGTTACATGTAGCTTAGCTTCCATGTTTATATCTTAGCTTTGATTTATGATGTATGATGATATTATGGATATATGATGATGTGATATATATGTGATGATGGTAAACATGTGATGACAAAAAAGTACATGTAATTGACACAAATACAAATAAATCTAACACACACACACACATACTAAATAAGTAAAACATACCATGGCTTATTTAATAAACCAAGATGACAACACAATTCTAAAAAGAAATCATGTCAAAAAAACCCAATATGAATAGGAATTAACTACACTAAAGTTATATATGAACTAAAGTGCTTAATAATTCATTTACAATTGGTCTACAATAACAACTCAACGAATCCTAGATATATATGAATTTGATAAGTCTAGTTATCTCCTTACATGTGATTGAATTGAAAATGTGTAAAACAAGTCTTACACACACCTGCAACAAACAAGGTTAGTCACAAAATAACATTATAATAAAAAGATACCTCCTCGAAGCTAATAAAACAACAACAATGCAAAGATCTGATGTACAAAAATGACATTCAAAGACACCCCTAATGTGTTCCATAGTGAAGAATAGATATATTTGAATGCCCCAAATTATTTCTTAGAAGCGGGAGAGGATTGAATTGATTTGTATTTGGTTTCAACCCAAGCGTGCCCCAAGAAAAGTTCTATTGTAAAGGATGAATTGATTTATTGTTTTGTCATGAGCATATATATACACCACAGAAATAAAATTGAGCATTAGAAGATGATCTAGAATTATCAATAGGATTATTGTCAAATGGCGAGATTTTTGAAATGTGATACATTCGATTGTTGGGATTTTGTCAAGCATTTTCCAAATGTTTTTATTTGTATTTATTTTGATATTTTTGTTTTTGTAAGTTTTATATTGTTTTGGGAGCTCAAACATATTTAAATGTTTTTAATTTTTCAATATATTTGAATGTTTTTTATTTTGTAATGTATTTTAATGTTTTTGATTATTTTTTTTGTAAACACGGGCCAATGATGGAGGAAAGAATGTCTCTAGAACCGTAGCAAGCATTTTATGAATGAACAATTCCAACAGAAACAAAGGGAGAACACAAAGGAAGAGGGCAAACAAGAGCGACGAACCATTAAAATGACCACCTAACCAAGAAAACATGTGACATAAGGTGAGATGGAATGACACAAACATGGGACAAGATAAACAATCAAAGAAAGTGATTGTAATTATATGCCCCCATCACCAAGGATTCTCTAAGAGGATTAAGAATAGAAATTTTTAGATGAACCGCATTCATGGGCTCCTCAAGATATTTTCACCTTCTTCGGATAACTTATATGTTGCATATCTAAATTTAGAAGTCACAATATATGGTCCTAACCAATTAGGTTCGAACTTTCCCTGCTTCTCACATTCTTTTGTAGTATTTTTCTAATTTCCTTAAGCACATGATCGCTAATCTCAAATTGTCTAGGTTTGATCTGCTTGTTGTAAATGTGGAAAAGGAAATTTTGAGATACCTTTAGATGGTCCAAGGCACAAATTCTTTTCTCATCCAAGAGCTCTAATTCTATAAGGCATGCTTGGTGGTAATCCTCTTCATACACTAGGTGTTGTAAGGATATGCGGAGGGAAGGGAGCTCAACTTTAATAGGTAATACGGCTTCAGATCCGTATACTAGGGAGAAGGGAGTGGCTCTAGTTGGAGTGTGGTAGGCCCAGAGGGCGGGATAAAGTTGCATATTCCAGTTATAACCATGTTTGTTGACAATCTTCTCCCATATTGATTTAACCATTTTATCGGATACTTCAAACTTTCCATTTCATTATGGGTAATATGGGGTTTCCCATTGTAGGTGATATGGAAATTTTTAGCAAGAACTTTGACATTCTTGTTTGAAGGATGTATTGTTGTCTATAATAAGATATGTAGGGATACTAAAGTGGCGGTGATGTGGTTGAATATGAACTTGGTGATATTTGACCCAGTGATATAGGTGAGAGGCATGCCCTCTATCCTGTTGGGAAAATATTCGGTAGTAGTGATTATGAAAGTATGGCCATCGGAGGATGTGGGTTTATTTTTCCGACTAATTCAATCAGCCATATGGAAAAATGCTAGGGTGAAGTGATAGGATGAGGTTACATGAATCAAATTAATGTGCCATTAACATGCCCGACAATTCTCAACAAAATTACATGGATTAGACTCTATAGTAGTCCAATAGCAACCCACATGCAAGATATTCTTAGCTAGGACCATTCCACTTATATGTGCACCAAAAATACCTGAATGTATTTTGATTAGTGTTTGATTCACTTCTTCTGATTGAGACACCTTAAGAGAGTCCTATCATAGCCTCTTCGATAAAGGGTATCGATAAGGATGGTACAACGTGAAGCACATTGTGCTAAGGATATTTTATTGGTTGAATTCATATTGGTAGGATATGTTTTGTCTTGGATGAACGTGTAAATGTCATAATACCAAGGGTTTTTCAAGACCAAAAATTCACACACCATGGTGGAATCTAGAAAATCGTATGTGGGCACCAAAATATGTTCCATGAGAAATTTGTTATGTGTTTGGTTTTATCAAACTCAAGAAGGGATGTGATAGTCGTCATAGCATCCATTTTATTCTACATGTGAGGAACTTGTTCAAATGTTATGAGCTAAAAATATCCTTTGAGGATGTCAACCATGCATTTATATGGAACAAGCTTATCATCTTGAAGATATTATTCATTTACTTGTTTGATTATTAGGAGGGAGTATCTAAAAATTATCAACTCTTAGATCTACCAAGATATAACGAAAAAGGCTAGACTGCTTTATGAGGACTTCATATTCGTAATTTTATTGGTGCACAAAAACCAAGGTGATAACATTTAGATATAACATCATCATCGGGTGTATGCAATACTATGTTAGCTCTTGATCCATCGAAGAATAAGGTCTATGAGGAAATTTCATTAATATACAACAAATATCCATCAAGAAATTCAAAATGAATGGGTTGAGAACCCAATATTGGCACTGTGGCTAATTGTTCTGCCAAATTTTCCCCTTTTATGGCCTTTTGAGTGACAAATTCAATGTCAAACTCGCTTAGGAGCATGACCCAACTAGACATCTTCCCTATCGTGACAAATATTTACAGAATATATTTTAGTGGATCTAATTTGGAAATAAATTGTGTGGTATGATTGAGTAGATAGTGTCACGACTTTTGAAAATCGAGCACCACTGCCAAACACAATTTTTGACTGGCATTATTTGAGCTCCTAGGCTATAAGAGTACTTCTCAAGTAGTAGACCACTATCTCTTGTCCTTTATCGTTATGTTGTGCAAGAAATGACCGATGGTATGTTACATTACGGATATATCCAATAACATTGGATTATCTTGGATAGGAAACATCAATACCAGTGGATTTGATAGATACTCTTTCAGCTTGGTGAAAGAATCTTGGCATTCTTGTGTCCATTTGAACTAGACATACATTATGGGTAGTTGGTTAAAATAGTAGCATTTATCCACCAACTAAGCTATGAAGTTCATAATAGATTAAATCCTACCTTATAATCCTTGCGGTGATGAAGGATATGTGGTGGATTCATTTCTATTATGTCATTGAATTTGGCAAGGTCAACCTCAATTCCCCTCCATGAGATAATAAATCCTAAGAGATTCCCGAAGAAATGCAAAGACACATTTTCTAATTAATACGAACCTTATATTATCTTAACCTTTCAAATATAATCCACAAGATGACTCAATGATCTATTCTAGTTTTAGATTTAACAAGAATATCATCAACATAGTCCTCCATGATGTCATGAAGGAGGTCATGGAAAATAGCTGAAATTGTTCTCTGGTAAGTTCTTTTTGCATTTTTGAGGTCGGAGGGCATGACCTTGTAACAAAAGTTCCCCACGGGGTCATGAATGATTTATTATGCTGATGTTCCTAAAAAATTTGGATCTAGTTGTATCTTGAAAAGTCATCCATTAAGGATAACATCTCATGACCTACTATAGAATCAATATTCATGTCAATGTTAGGGAGAGGAAAGTCATCCTTAGGACAGGAGTTTTATTGATTTCCCTAAAATTTATGTAAATTTGGATGTCATGTGTCTTATTAGCAGCAGGTACTATATTTTATATCCATTCAAATTAACCTATTGACCTTATGAATCCAACATTAAATGAATTTTTACGTTCTTCCTTGACTAACAACACCACCTTAGGATGTATTTTCCATAATTTTTTCTTAACATGATTTACATATGGGTGAACCACCAGATTGTGTACAACTAGAGAAAGATCTAAACCTGACATATCCTTATAGAACCATGTGAATACATACATAAATTTGATGAGGAGTGTTGTGAAGGATTAGATTTCTAATTCGATAAGCTTGCTCCAAGTGTAATATTTTTGGATTATCGTCCGTTCTAATATTGATGGTGATAGTTTCTTCTACCAACATTTTAGATGTATCAATGTCTTGGAATGATGTTGTAGGCTTGTGTAGGTCATTTGATTTATCTGAAATGGATTCTCCTCTCTTTAGTGCCTCATAAAGGTTTTCACCAGGAGATGTGTCCTTTTCTTTTTACTTTTTACTTTTCAATTTTTTCAATTTTTGTTCTCACACAAGTGTCTCAATGAGGTTTTCACTATGCAAGATTGTATTTTTATTTTGCCTTTTTATTTTATTTTTTAACTTTTGGTTAATTGGAGCACTCATATTCCTCGTCAAAGTAAGCAATAGTATAGAGGTTTATATCAAATCCCTTCTTGTGGTCCGATAAGGGAATAGGTTCCCAGTCCCGAGGAATTATTGGATGGTCTCATCATTCTGAAAGAGGTCCATGGAGATGTGACATTGTTGGTATTGATTTATGAGGGATGGGTAAACAATATAAAGAGTAAAAATGGACAAATTTTCAAGGCATAGGGTGGTTTCAGCCATGTCTTTGAAGAGGCTATGTGTGAAGCCGGTCTCAACATTGAAATGAGTTTCCTTTTTGCTAGTCATTACATCAAATATTATTGGCCTTTTTTCAAAAGTTTCGTAACCTAAACCATGACAGTATAAGTTTACTTCGTACATTATTATTTCAAGGTGACCTTGTGTTTTTTTAGCAGATTCATTTACCTTTCCAATTCATGTAATTCATCATCTTGTGATTATTGGCATAATCTATTGATTCATAGCACTCATCCATTCAATATTCTTATAGCCAAGATCCGTTGAAACCCCGAACATGTTCATCCTCCTAGAGTTTGTATTGCCTCCAAGGAGTGTCCAAGGTGATAAACTGGAGCTTCTTTATGGGAGGATTGGGTTGTCCATACCTATGTGGGGACAATAAAAATTTACCAATCTGGAAAGTGTTTTTGAGAGTGTATTCACCAAGAGCTTGATGGGAAAACTTGGGTTCAATAGGGGAATAGGATGTAGAACGTAGCGACCTAGATGTAGATACTTGAGATCGTAACAACATCTCAAGATCAACACATTTATCAGCAACAAGGATGACACGAGGCTTGACACATCTATTCGTAGAAGGACAATAATTAGCATAGTTATATTTGGCCTCAAAAATTTTGCAGTACTCAAAATTTTTATAATCAACAAGGTAAAATCTTTACCATTATGTGGAAATTTAATGCACTGGTGGTAAGTAGAGGGTACAAATTACATCGCATGTATCCATGGTTGACCTAAGAGGAAATTTTATGAGGTCTCAACATCAACAACGTGGTAGATGTTTTCAAGAATTCACGATCCCACTTGTATATACAAGGTGATCATTCCAAAGATTTTCATTCACTATTATCATAACCATAAATGGTTATAACATTAGCTCCTAGACTAGCCTCCATGTGACTAAGACATCTCAACATTTTCATGTAACAAATGTTTAATGTTGCTCCATTATCAATTAGAATGCTTTTAACCTTGTGGTAAATAATATATGCTTTGGTATACAAAGAGTTATTGTTCTGTAGGTTTGGATTCAACAGTCCCGAGGACCGAATGAAATTATAGGATTAGTTGGTGAAATATTAGAAATTAAGGCTTAGAATTGTTATACATTAATATGCTCAAGCAACATGTGCCTCATGGAGAGCATGAGTTAGAATCTCCTAAAATTTAGGTGTCGCTTTTAATAACAATATGAAGAATGATAACACTTCAATTATCCTACAAAATAATTCACCACGTGCTTGAAAATGGAAAATGATGAAAGACATAATTTTAGGTATGCAACAACAACACAAATAATTCATCTTTGATGAGTTGTGTCCTTACCCCTTCGATAAGGAAATTTTATGCATACGCTTCCCAAAATCTTTTGAGACGCATAATTTTGAAAAATATAAGGGAAAAATAACAAAATAATGATATCATTGTTCTTCTTTTATTCTTTTTCATTTGTGTTGGTAGTGACTTTGGAAGATATGAGAGATAATTGTTTTGTCATTCCATTAATTTGATTGATCAAGGCCTTATTTGGCTCGGGGGATGAAGTGCTAGATTTTCCTTTTTCCTCGACATTCATGTTATTTGGTCGAGTGTTATTATAGGTATTATTTTAAATTTGTGTATTATTATTGGATTTAGGTTGACCTAGTAAGGTTTTCAAAATGTCCTCATCAAATTTCAAAGGTAGTTTCACTCCCATCTCAAGGAAACATAGTAAAAATTGGTCCTTATTTATTCATATATTTTTTTATTTGGGCTTGTTCTAGAAAGAAACGTTATTTTGGTGATCCTCAAGATGATCGTCATCTTCATCTTTGGAGTTAATATGGAAAGGATTTTCGTCATCTCTTCTAAAGAGATTATAGTCTCGGTGTCTTGTTCCCACCATTTTTAAAAGAGGAAGGAATAAAGAGAGGTGTGATAGATCACTCAACCCTTAGCAAAGTGAATGCTAAGATGGAAGAGGGGTTTGAAATATTTGAACAACGTGACCCTTAACAATATAAATGATAAAATGGAAATGAATGACAATGAAGATCAAGATAAACTCAACCCTTAATAATGTGAATGTTAAGATGAAAGAAGGGTTTGATTTTATTGACCAAATTAGACCTCTAGCAAATTGAATGTTAGGATGGAATAGGGGATGAAAATATTAATCATACTCGACCTTTACCAAATTGAATGCTAGAATGGAGGAGGATGAAAAGATTGATCATACTCGACCTCTAACAAAGTGAATGCTAGAATGGAGGAGGTTGAAAATGTTTTTGATGTGCTTGAACCTTAAAAAAGTGAAAGTTAAGATGGACAAGGCTTAGTGATGAAAAGGTAAGACTCAAGTATCAACAATGTGAATGTTGAGAAAAGAGGTGATGAAAATCAATGCCTAAGATTTAACAAAGTGATTGTTAAATTTATAGACATAAAATGGACGAATGCTTAAAGTTTAACAATGTCTATGTAAAACTAAAATATGTAAGAGAAAGATAAAAAGATAAAATCTTGATGAAATATAAGATCTTGATGACACTTGATCATGATAAAGTAGATATTATGATGTCAAGGCTTAAGATGTGAATGAAAGTGCTCGAATACGGATGTGGGTATCAACAACTCGAAACTTAATTTTAATGGGAAATAATTTTCTTAAAATTTTGCAAAGTTATATTTTGTCATGCAAATGTAAACAGAAAATTTACAATTTTTGAGCATGACAACGATACCCTTGTATTGAAATTTTCAAGTTTCACCTTTCCAGAGACACCCCGGAGTCTCACGCATTCTCCACACCGGCCTTACCTAGTCACCCAATGACCTCTCGAAGGATGTTAACTCAATCCCCTTGGTGAATTAGTAAAGTCAAGTCAATCCCCCTAGGTGATTTTAGGATTTCTTGAAGAATGCTAATTTTAGGCAGTGTTGGGAAGGGCTACCACTGGCCTTCCCAAGACTAGTGCAACCCCTAAAGAAGAATGGAGGATAAAAATACAACATGGAGATGAATCAAAGGTCTAATAACATCAAGGAATTTATTTTGGAATATTTGGGAAATATTTGGATGAGTTGGGGAAGATTCATAAAAATAGGGTTCTCATGCCTAGGTAGTGCACAGGGACCTAAAAAGCTACTGAGCTTCAGGAAGCGATTTTGGGAGCTCTATAAGGATTTAGGAGATAAACAAGACATCTTCAAAAGGTAATTTAGAGCCCTGCAATATGGTGAAATCATATTTTTCACAATATCTTGGTGCATAGTACTATATGAATTTTTTCTCATGCTCAATCAAGGAGCCAGAACAAAAATCATAATTTTTAGGGCTTAAATTAAGTAGTCAAGAGTTGATACCACCACCATTGGATTCATAAGGCCATTTTTCAGTCAAATTCATATAAATTTTTTCCAAAAAAATCCATCGGGAACTCTAGATATGGTCTTCACAAGTTTTCTCTCAATTTCTCATACTTAGTCATTTTTGAAGTGGACATGTATCAGCTCTAAGAGCCTGGCGTATTTTGGTGTCCCTTTCATCCCTTTATCTAAGGGACATAGGGGACAGTAAAATGCACCCAACCCATTTTTGGCCCTCAAAACACTAATATGACCTCCTGTTTTCGAGGTAAGCCCCCAAGAGCTACTAAGTTTGAGCCTTCCCTCTCCCTACATAAATGATCGCCAAGTGTCGCAATGAGGTGTGAAGTGAAAATTTGTGTCCCTTTTATTCATTCGAAAAGGGACATAGGGGACTCAAAATTCCCTATCCCACTTAATCCTTTTGGTTCCTCATGTTCTAGAAAGTTATCGCCCAAATGTTTTTTCACCATAAGGGATAGTAAAATGTGCCCAGCCCTTTTTGGCCCCCAAAACACTAATATGACCTCATGTTTTCTAGTTAAGCCCCTGAGAGATAAGTTTGAGCCTTCCCTCTCCCTACACAGATGATCACCAAGTATCACAATGAGGTGCAAAGTGGAAATTGATGTCCCTTTCATCCCTTTAGAAAAGGGACATAGGGGACACAAAATTCCCCCAGCCCACTTAAGCCTTGTGGTTCCTCATGCGCCCAAAAGTCAGCTCCTAAATGCTTTTTCCTAGCCTCCCCCTCATTCTCAACTACAAATAAATTCATTCTACTCCATCACCACCTCTATGATATCTGAAAATTGACTCTATTAATGTCCACCATGAAGAACAACAGTGAAAAATGGAGCGAGATAACTCTTCACTTCTCAAGGTTCCAATGGGAGAAATCTCGCAAAAATTGGAGGGAATGATTGTTTAATAATCTAGTTTCACATGAACTAGTTTTTGTGCCATGAAGTCCTGTTTGTTAGGGATATTGAGGATTGAGTTTTAATCATCATTCTTCCCTGTCATGTGAAGAACAACATCAAAAATGTAGTGAGTTACCTCTTCACTTCTCAAGGTTCCAGCTGGGCAAAATCGCACGAAAATGGATGCGATGATCGTTGAAAAATATAGTTTCGCATGAACTAATTTTTGTGCCATGAATTCCCTATTTTTATGGATATGGAGGTATTAGCATATGGATTTTCTTGCATGCAAATGACATGTAATAGTAAGGGAACGAAGTCCCTCCTCGATGAAGTGAAGCTTCCTTTATTGAAAACCAAAATCTGTATTTTCATATGTACATTCAAAATTATATGTGGAAGGTGTTTTGGAACATCAAATGGAAAGAAATGTGAATGAGGAGATAGAATGGAATGAAGTAAATAAATGGAAAGAAATGAATGTAAGGAACATGTAATAGTTAGGTAAAATCGGAGCCTAATATCGCATAGAGGAGAACAATGAATAACTAACTCAAATAAAGCATAGTTCGAATCAACTAAACAAGAATAAGTAAAAGGGAACACATATGAGTAATTAAATATCGAGCTTGATCACTATGAATAAGAACAATGGATTAATGGCATTGACAATAAGATTAAAGAGAATATTTCCATGTAATATTTAAACACTAACATCTAATGAACATAAGAACAACAAATGTTACAAGAGACAATAAATGGGACACAAATTTCATATTTCATTAACTCCAAAATGTTTTTACAAAATAACACAAAGTTTCTTTCCTAAAACAAATATTGCACACAAAATTATTTTCTTCTCCTCTCTCAAAGTCACCCTTACAAATGAGCCTCTAACTTCCTTTTATAACCCAAAAGTTGGTTACAAATTAGTTAGAGTTTACATGAACATTAAATGAGGGTACCAAGTGACTTTGACTTTTTAACCAACCTTTAAAAAGTAACCTAAAATTAGAAACCTCTTAAGTTATCAAAAAAATTCCAAAAGTGATTTTAACAATAGCATCACTTTGAAATACCATTTAAAACATAAAACATGCCCAAAGTGTTTACTTCTTTGACAGGTTGAGTATTTATTCATCGGGGTAGACATACATCAAGTCTTTGGGAAAGTGGAGGATATTGGATTTATCAAATATCGAACTTAATCCACAAACTGATTCTTTTCAGCCTTGAGTTGAGAATTCTTAGATTTATATTTCTCAAGCCTTCTTAGCACAATATCCATAGAATCTTGGGCCATTTCCATGTTTCTTTCCAATGTATAATTCCCAAGTCCAAGCTGGATACTTCATAGTCAGCATGTGTCATGGAATTAAGTTCCTTCTCCACTTATGAGATTCCAAGATCTACAAATTTGTTTCTGTCTCCATCCACCATTATTCTTGAGAAGACTTTAGGCTTCTTGGGTATGACATCATTTTCAATATTGGAAAGGGGATCCAAGTCAATATCGATTGCATTTAAAACCCTATTCCTTTTCTTGATTTCATATGCAATCCAAAAGGGTCTCCTTCACCAATTCTACATACGAAGCTTGGATTACGAAGCAACATTCACAATTTTCTCGATATCATTTGATTCTACAAGATCCCTTTCCATAGATTCAATCCCTAAATAAATAACTTCGATATCAACCTATTGAACCTCGGGAGACCTTGAGAAACCTATTCGTGAACTAGAGGTTCCTAAATGTTAGGTATTTGGACCACTTGCACTTGAGTAGACTCTTATGCATGACACGGCTGAGGAGTGTTTGTTATGAGATTCCTTGAACTATCAATAATGTGAGTAGATGAGTCTCTACTCGAAGTGGAAATACCGATAAACGTTCTCTTCCTTCACTAGAGCCAGGACCCTTGGATGTTTCTCCTCACAACACCTTCTTTGGAGAAGTGGATTTGGTAAACCATTCTCTTCTTGTTTGACATGTATGGGTAGATGGCACGAGAGGTTCACCGAGAAGAGGTTTTAGCCAACTAGAGACCTCCTTGTGTTGGTAATTTCTATGATCTTGGGGTATAAACTTGGATTGATGGTAACTTTTCAAGTTCTCGTTTATACTAGGCTATGCTCCTTTCAAGAATCGAGTTGATTCTTGTTATCAAGATAAAATTCATCTCTTTTGGTCCAATCAATTTGGGAAAATGGAGTAAAGGAAATGGCATCATATGAGGGATCAATAACATCTTCACCATCATCCACTATTGAATCTAGAGGATCTATGATGTGGAAAGCCTTGATCTGAGCAAGGGTCAGGTGGGAAAATTCTTTCCTTCTTACTTCATGTTCATCTAAACAGAAGCCCAAAAGTCTTCCATGGTGGGATTATGATGGTAATTTACTCCAAGATCCTTTTGCATATATCTATTGATGTCAAATTCGGATCTCTTCACAAATAGATGTATATTAATGAGATAAAAATTCTTCTCCATGATTTGTGCATTGAAGAGATTCAAACATTGGAATTCACAAATTTATATTAGGAAGTGGATTCCTGAGCGGTGTTTGTCATTGAGAAGACAATGAACTTGGAAAATTTGTCACATAATCTCCATTAATGCCCACTTATCACTGACATACTTGGGAAGCTTCCATGGAGTGCTTACAAATCCACTCACACAAATGTAGGAAAAGGATGGGAAATGAATTAACCATGTTCCCCACTAAGAAATGACATTCATGGCATCTTTGGAGAATCTTTCTTCCATATTTCTATTTAAGTTTCTAATCACACAAAAGGTGAAAGCAACATTAACTCTCCTGAAGTGAGGAGAGATATTCTTGAAACTCAACTATGGATAATAGCTGAAAAAACTATTTGATGGACCCATGATGCCTTTCATTTCTAGTCCTAAAAACAGACTTCTTTTTGGCCACTTGTGTAGGTTAGGTATGATTTCATGTAGAAACAACCATTCATCTTCACTTTTATCAATTATTTATGAAGAGTATCACTAATGATGGTATCCTAATTTATAAATTCCCTCTTTGCACGAATGATGTAGATAAACTGATACATCCATGGGTGGAAAATCTTGGCGGAGGAGGCGAAGACTCGGCTCATAAGAGTGATCATATCACCAATTTACTCCACAAATTCAATGTGGTACAATTCCTTAGGAAACTTGTCAACATGAGGCATCTTGGTCACTAGTTAATTATTGTTGACCATCTTACTCCACCTGAGGGGTTCTTCATCCCAAAACTCTTGCGCTGACTTTCGAGTGATGTCAGCATTCTAATGGAAATTAGGGATGTTGAACAATTCTTTGATGTGATCTTGTGTGATAAAGAGGAAAGTATCATGATTATCCTTGAATATTCCTTTCCTTTTGGGATCATAATGCTTCGCGCATGTGATGACTAGCTCGGGGAATTGCACTAAAATAGGAAATTTGTTGCTTGAGGTAGACCACTATGATAGAGCCTATCCGAGAATATGGTTTTCCCTTCATCTTTCACCCAATCAAAAAATTATTGCACATTGAGCGTGACCAAGATCGGTTTCGGTGATATTGTCATATGTAGATTTGATGGAAGTGGGAGGAATGATCTCTTAGAATTTGTTTTTATTGTGGACTTTTTCGACCTTTCTATTAAGGCTTCTTCAACTTTCTTGTAGATTTTCTAGATTTTTCGGCCATTATGAATTTTATAGAAAAATAAAGTAGACATGTAAAATAGTGTAAATGATGTAGGGTCTTAGTCTCAGAACCACCATTACTGCAGAAAAATATGACTCACTTTATTTATTATTATTTTTAAAACAATAATAAATGATTTTGAGTTACATTTTTTATACAATGACAAATGAGCTCGAGCTCGTAATATAAATCATGCCAAAATATTATGGGTTCATGCATGAATTGAGTCGAAATGCTTTGAGCTCAAATTCAAATTGAGCTATTGGGCCAGACTTAGTGAAAATAGATAATTGGGTCGAGCTTGGTTTACAAACCAAAACCCAAATTCATTGATGTAAACTTAGAGCAAGTTATTGTTGACCACCCTTTTTTTAAATCTTACCTTGCCCAAACAATAATTAATGTGTGAGCTCTGCGTGATGGAAATAACCTCCCGCTCATTCCTTTACCTGCATGAGATATGCTTACTTCCCCGATGGTTGGGAGTTTTTGCTAATGACCTATCTTCTATTTTTAAAATCTGCATGAACAATACTCCTTTACTCTTAGTGTACATTGTTTGACCTATCTATGGCTTTAGGGCTATTTATGTTTACATTGGCGTGAGCTCTCCTTTTCTCATTTGTCTTATGCATGTGTTTCTTACCTCTGATTATGTGGCCTTCAAACCCAAAATATGTGGGTCTATTTTCTCACCTTACATGTGCTTGCGTGAACCTTGAACTTTTCTAAGACTGGTCATGAGTGGCTTTGATTCTAGTAGCCTTTCTTTGAATTATGTGTGGGTAAGTTTTTCTAAAGCAAACATGGGCTCTCCTTCTTTTGGCTAAGTTGTTTTATTTAAATAATGCATGGACCTTGGTGATATGTGGATCCACGTGAGCACTATTACCTATGTAAATGTGTTTATGTCTATTTCTTCCCAAAACATGGATAGTAGTATTTTATTCACCTTAGCGTGGTATTTTTCTTACGCATGGGAAAATTTTCTTGTGCAAATGTGGACTCTCATTCTCCGGAAATGCATGGATTTGGCTTGATTCTCTATGAGGAATGTGTTTTGTTCTTTTCTCTTAAATCCTATGTGATATTTTCCTAAGTAAATGTGTTGAACCTTCTTAACCTTGTTCTTTGGATGAGTGCATGATGAATCTTTCTATCTATGCTTACATGGATATTCATTTCCTCATTGGCATGGCTGAATTGGACTGCAAATGTGTATGGCTGCTTTAACTAGTGCATGGAAACATTCCTCTTCATCCTCTATATGAATATTCAATGTCTATGAGGAATGTGCTATGAACTCTTACCAAAAAATATTTCTCAAAAAATGATAATAAGAAGTTGGAAATAATAATAATAAGTTAGAAATAAAGAGCTTCAAAGATTCTTTATTACTTTCACACAAATTTTCCCATAGAGTTTCACGGAAGAAAGTTATGAGGATTCAAGAAGCTTTCTCATAACCATTTCTTCTTTCTTCCCATTGAATAACCAATTTCCTCTTTCTTCGGGTAGTGGGCATTAATTGTTAGGGGAATATGGGAAGAAGTTAATCGTTTTCTCGTGACAATGAAAAAGTGGGATGGAAATTCCCCTCCATTTCCCCATATGGGAAAATAGTAAATATTTTTTTGTTTGACATCCGGTTGGGTTGGCAATCAGCAAGAGAATTTCCAACAAGCGGGGGAAAATGTGAAGTTTTCTAGGCAAGGGAAAATCGGTAGCAGAGAGATAATTTGACATTCCCGTGAATTGGAGGTAGAATTTTAATTACCCACAGTAATGGGGAAGCGAGAAAACTTCTTCCATATTTTTCGATCAACTTTAATGAATATTAAACTAATATTTATTAATTAAAAACCTCAAATTTAATAAAATTAATTTTATTAAATAAAAGGGTAAGAAATTAATTAATTTAAACGTGGTTTGCGATATAACGGGAGAAGTACTTACCTTAAATGGATGAAAAAAAATCCAAAATGATCAAAAGAATAAAATAATCATGATGAGGGTGATAAACCATGAGAAAAGACACTTTCAAAAAAAATTAAATTTTCACGCTATAATTTTGTGAAGTCAAAATTAGTTGATAACAACTGGCTCTTATTGGGGACAAGGACTTCATGGACGCAGACAATGACCAGAGACCTAAAAATTATTTAATAAACATGATCCCACAAATAAATGATGCAAAAAATGGGACGATAAAAGACAGGAAACCAAAAAGCGAAAAGCGAAACAAATAAAACCCTAATTACCTATGTACATACAAGGGACAACCCATTTTCAATTTTGATAGTTCTTGAGATATTTCCCGTTATAGGGAAGAGGAAAATGAGTTCCATTAGGATATGCCAAGTAATATGTGTTATCTCCACATAAATGCCTGATTTTGAAAGGGCCCAATTACAGTGAATCAAACTTTCTATGCTTTCCTTTTGGTTCACACCTCTTATCCCATAGAAGAACTAGGTCATTGATTTGAAATTGTCTCTCCTTAGTTTTTCTATCGAATAATTTCTTTACCTTGGATTGGTGTTCCTCAATCCTATTTGCTACTTGACTTCTCTACTCTTCAAGCTTGCTTAGGAACATGATCCTTTTATCCAATGCATTGGCAAAACATTCATCGTCAACTTCTTGAGCTAATTGTAATGTCGGTAACTCCAATGTAATGGGAATTTGAGCATCAATTCCATACAAGAGTTGGAATGGAGACATTCCAATTGCTCTTTTGGGAGTTATGCGGTCAGTCCCACAATGCATCATATAACTTTTTGTGCTAATTTCTTTAATTTTCTTTGACTAACTTCCGCACGATAATAATGATGTTTTTGTTATTGGATTCTGCTTGATCATTTCCCTGAGGGTAGTAATATGATGAATGAGATAAAGATATCCCATACCCATAACAAAAACCTATCATCTCTACAGAAGAGAAATTAGTGGCATTGTCCATCACGATCTTTTGTGGAATTCTGTAACAAACCAATATATTCTCTTTGATGAAGTCACAAATTACCGCAGTAGATGTTTGTTTCACCGGAATAGCTTCTACCCACTTCATAAAGTAGTCAGTTGTCGTGAGTATGTGAGTGTGACCAACACTAGAATTTGGATTCAAACCCCGATGAAATATTACCCCATTGTTGAAAGGGTTCTTCAATGACAACTGGCTTCAAAGGCAAGGCCGCCAATTTAGGTATTCTAATGAATTGTTAACAAGCTTCACATTTGGCTACCCATTTTTTAGCATCAAAAACATAGTGGGCCAATAATAATGTGCTCGTAAAAATTTATGAGTTGTCACTAGTCCAAAGAAATGACCATCGCAAGCATGATTGTGAAAGGATTCAAGTAACCTAGGTTGTTGTTCTTTATCAACACACCTAAGGAACATGCCATCAATACCTTTCTTAAACAAGGTGTTGTCCCAAATGACGTACCTAGAAGCTCTCAATTTGATAGCTCTTTTTTCCTTAGTTTTCATATTCTCATGACATTCTCCATATGTGAGAAAGTAAGCTATATCAAAATACCACTCATTTTTTATACTTGACAAAACTACTAGTGGAAAACTATCATCAACTGGTTCTTTCTCAAGTTCATCTCTTCTCTCATTCTCTGCGATAAGTTGGCAAAAGCCTCTTCCTTGAAAAAAACTTGCTAGGTTTGATGTCCAAGTCATATTATTAAATCTTGAAGACCCAATTTCCTCTTTTGGATCCTGGTTCATGTTGTGTCAACATTGATTTAAGCTGCGGTGTCGAACTAAGACTTTGGTGTGAAAATTCAATACATATTACTTGAAATGTTTGAGCTCTAACCACCGCATATGCATGCCTCTCGAGGGGAGTGTAATTTAGTTCATACTTATTGAATCTAAAACTCATAAATGCAATAGGAGATTTAATTCCCTCTTAATTATATTGAGTCGGGATAGCAGAGATCATGTGTGGAGAAGTATAGTAATAGATTATGAAATCTTTTTAAAATCGGGACATGTGAATGAAGGAGCTTTTACAATAGCATCCTTGATTTTTTCAAATGCTTCCCTACCTTTCTTGACCATTTGAAGGATTTTTTTCTTTCATCATGTCACTATTTATTTAGTTAGCTCAGAAAATTTTGGCACGAATCTTCTCAAAAAGTTCACCTTCCCAAAGAACGAGTGGACTCCAAACTTACTTATAGGTAAGGAAAAATTTTTGATAAGCTTAAACACGTTCAGTATCAATCTTGGTTCCTTATTTAGAAATGATATGACCTAGGAGTTTCCCTTCGTAACTCAACATAGACTTCTTTGGATCCAAGGAGATTCTATGAAGCCTGCATCTTTGTAATATTTTCTCCAAATCTCTTAGATGATCTTCTCGCATCTTTGAGAACACCGTCAAGTCATCTAGGTATATTATGATGATCTTGTCTTTATAATCTGTGAATTCCATATCCATATCCCTTTAAAAGGTTTTACTAACATTGATCAAACCAAAAGGTATTATTCTATACATGAGCGTGTACCCGGAGGGTGGTGAATGCGCTTTTTTTTGGTCTTCTCTAGCCACTTCAATCTTATTATAACCATAGAAACCGTCTAACATGGATAGCATTTCGATCCGATTACTAACTACGAGAATATGATCTATGACTTGGTAGTGGATAGTATTTTTCAAGGAAGCTTGATTAAGATTATAAAAAACCACACAAATTCTAATTTCTCCATTTTTCTTGCAAAGCCGGGACAATATTAGCTATCCAGTTAAATATCAAATAAGAAACACTATTCATGCATCTAACATATTTTGAACCTCGTGGATAATCATCCTGCCGCAAGTTTGGGGTTATACTATCTTTGCTTCTACTCCTGAATACGAATACGGTTGCACTAGGTTTTAAAGGTATGGCATGCTCCATTTCCCTAGGTTGAAAAGACTGCAAGTCTTCATATGAGTAAGCCAAGACATCAGAATATTTGGTAATGAGGCTTACAAATTTCTTGTATTCCTCGAGTGAGAAACAAGATTACCATGTTAACCAAGCAAGGTTTGTTCTTGGTACCAATGTCAACTTGCTCATAGTCAGCAGAATTCATAGGTCTTGCCTGCTCTTTCTCTTTGATAAACCTGTCATGCTTATCAAAAATTTCTTCAAGTGAAACTAATCCTTTTGGAATTTTATTTTGTTTGATTTGAATGATGCCATCACCAGGATCCTCACTCTTAACTCCTTGAATGGGTGAGGTCATTGATTCGTTAAATGTAGAATCACTTCCTTCAAAGTATAATTCTTCAAAATTATCCCTCTTTTCCAAGAAGGAAATAATTTTTTGATCATCATTGAAGACTTACCAATTTTCTGCATTGGTAGGAACACTTGGCCTAGAAACCATTTCAATAGTGTATTTGTCTTGATCAAACTCTGAATGAGGGATCATTAATGAAGCTGAGACTACTAGAGAATATACTTTTTCATTCTTTTCACAAGGGACAGATTCTATGGAAAAAGCAACAAAGGTTTCTATCGCGTCCCACACTTTATTTTTGTAGTGTCTCAAACAATCATTATTTATGTGAAACTCATTTTTACTTGTTTTACAATCAACTCTTCATCTCTGAAGACTTTAAAATTTGTGATCCCTTTCTCTTACGGAACTTAGAGGCCAAGGATTGATGCCTCGTATTCTACTGATGTTGTTATTATTTGAAAATTGGAGTTTGTAAGAAAAATGAAACATTTTACCATTTGAAGATATAAGCACCACTCATGTGTCGGAACCTGTTGAGAAACAAATTCCATCAAACTCAAGATTCTAGATCTCATTGGGATCTTAGAAAGTGACCTCGAGTGCATAAACCTCTGTAGTCATCATATAATTTCCCATACTCGAGTTTTGAAATAGGACCTTATTCATGTGAACTTTTCTGAGTCTCCAAAGCATTAGCTTCTTTATTTCTCCACTGATATGGATCATAGCATGAGACCAGTTCATTTGAATCTCACCACCTAGATCTCTACAAAATTTCTTGCTTAACAACATACCATATGAAGCAGGAATGTCAGTAACTAGAATGGTTACATTGACTCACTTTTGAGGAAATTGAGCTAAAGCCATTTAAGTGTCTTTAATCTGCATAATCAAAGGAACTTGTCTTATCTCCATAGAGTAATAAGATCTGAATGTTCTCGTATAATTGAAACCAAGAGCATGTGCTACTTTTGAAAGGAATCACATTATCAGGGATCACGAATCTATAATGCGAGTTTACTTAATTTACATCTGTTGATCGAAAGGACACAAAGAAAGGTTCAACCTTTTCATTTTAAGGTGTAGCATTTCTGCCATAATATTTTGATTCTTTCCATCTTTGGGAGTTTTCAGAATTCCTTTAGAGGAATGAACAGTAGAGTCGCCTTTGATAAACTAGACCAATTTCTCGAGTTTATCCTTATTGGACTTCAAGTACTCTTCCTATGACATGGAAATTTTTGTTTTATTGATATGATCAATAATATCAAATTTGGGAAAAATGATTGTACTTGATGTCTCGGATACTAGTTCTTTCAAACTTGATGATGGCTCACTTCTGACCTTTGATTCGGGCTTAGTTGATACTGATGTGGAAGAATAAACTTTCTTCATAGAAAATTTATCAACTGATTGACTTGACAAAGGTTCTCCTTTCTTTAAGATATATTTAACCTTGAAACCTCGGTCACCTTGGACTCTATAGGAATATCGGTTATTTTAGACTCTTTGGAAGTTTCCTTAATTTTAGATTCTTTGGAAGTTTTCTTAGTTTTAGATTCTTTAGGATTTTCCTAGAGCTCTTTTTATCTTCCACCTTAGTGGTACTATGTTTCTTTTCTAAGAGCATGTGAAGACAACGAAGGATTGACTATTCATATCTTCTACAATTTATTCATATCTATCTTCCTCTTATGAACGGTACTCAAAGAAATGATTATTACTTTCTTCAAGCTCTTCAACTTCATTTTTAGATGTTCCAGTCGGGATCTTTTTTGTCAACCTCAACAACCTAAACTTCATCATCATTTTCTTCAAATACATCACACTTTGAGTTAGTTATGAGAGCTTCTTCAATAACAAGCCTTATTAGAGCACCTATAATTCTAGCTTTTTGGGAATGTAGCCTTTTATTAGGATGTCTTTATAAGTAGGAGGTTTAATACTATGAGGAACTTACTTTTTCAAAGCTAACACATCATTAGCCAACTTAGTGAGTATGGTCTCAGAAGCATTGGGGGTTTCTTGACTCTTTCCCTTGAGGGAAGTTTTCTTGAATTTTCCCTCCATGATTAATTCATCCTCAATTTATATGTCCAAGGATTAAGCAAGTTCCAAAGTAGCCACTATATCCCTTCTCATCTAATAGAACGCTTCTATTTGTTGTGCATTAATAAAGAAACATTTTTCCTGTCAAATCGGGTTCGGGTGAATTCTAGAAGGAACTTTCTTCACCATTTTGTTAAACTTAGCCACAAAATTCCTCATGGGTTCTATTAGTTATTTCTTTGCCTAAGATAGTTGGGCAAGAAGGGAATGTTCATCTTCTTCCATTTTGAAATGGTCTTCAAACTTACTCTTCATATTATCCCAATTTTTATTGCATCTATTTGGGAGATGATGAAACCAATCTGTGGAAATGTCATGCAATGTTTTAATGAAGATGTGAATAGCAACATCTTCATATTCTACTGACAAAACTGCACATGTACTAAAGAAGGTGGAAATGTGGTCATCAAGTGAATTCTTCCCATCTCTATTGAACTTGGGAAGAATATTCATGGATCCTCATGGGAGGTCATGTCAAGGTGGTAAGACCAATGGGCCTATGGTATTTCCCCATGGTACATTCTCGAGCCATCTTAGGAAAGGTTGTATATGAAGGTAAAACAATGTGAGAAAGAACGAGTGCTTGACTGGTAGTGATTCCTCCCTTACTTTCTCTTTCTGGACTTGATGCAAGGCTTACATATTTACTAGAAAGTGTTCCTCCTTAGAGGAGATAAATTGAAACCAAAATTTCCTTTAAAATCAAAAATTGGATTAGATCAACCTTTAGCTTTTTCTCCTCATGTAAATATCTTTCATACTAGTTTGAAATATTTCTGGAAGGATCACTTGCACATTCCGGTCAGCTCTATCCTTTTGTATTTTCTCTCTTTCTTGATCTATTTGTGCACAATGACTCTAGTAGCCCTCACGACTTGATTTTCTTCATTATCCAATACTTGATGCGATAAGATGAAAATGATAGTCATTTTTGCACTTTTCACAAATAAATTGCCTCAAATCGATGATATGTATTCTTGAGTATATGCAAAAAGAATATTTGGTTTCAAGATAGGTGAGTTACATGTAATAGTTATATAGATTATTTCCTTGGTGGAAGAGGGCCACATTGGTGAACAATGATCAACACTTTTCCGGGAGGTCTTCTAGCCACAAGTGTGGGTGCTCTTCTTTTCAGTCTTGATGTAGATTTCTCTGTCAATGGCTCTATTATGACCACAAATTACTACAACCTTTTACGGTTTTCCCAAGCTACTATCGATGGTTCACAAAAATGTCTCCTTGAAAATATTCATTGGGCACAAGATTCATTTGAAGAATTGGATCTTGTGTAGAGAGGATAGTCATAAAGATTTAATGAAGCACATGTTAACGATTCTAGAATCCCTAGTTGAGTCACTAAAAATTATTGCATGTCAATTACATACGTGAAAATCCATATGCTTTGAAAAGGAGGGTTGTATTTTTATCACTATTCTACCCCCACCGATGAAAATATCATTTTATCACTTGTTCAGATGAATAAATTACCTAAAATTTGGAGCATGGAACCCTAGGATAAAAATTTCATGACTTATTTTGTTGCAATTTGACATTTGCGGTGCACTTATTAAAAATAACATTATGAGGCATACTAAAATTAGAAAGTTAATAAAAAGGGAAATGCATCATCAACAAAAGAGGATTGAAATTTTCTAAGGGGTTTGAAGGCATTGGGATCAATTCGGCAGAGCCTTTTTGGAATCGATTCAGTAAAAGTGGGTTTTGGGCCTAAAAGAGCATACACCGTGAAGGAGTACATGAGCTTCAAGCAAGGATTATCGAGCTTCATAAATATTCAATAGCCCCAAAAAGTACCTATTGAAGGTATTTTCCATGCCCTAAATGGTATAAAAATGAGACCTCGTGAAACATCATACACTTCCCTAGGTAACTCATTCTTCGGCACATAACTAGCGATCCCAAGAAACAAAATGGGGAATTTTAAGGTTATTCATTCATAATTGGAGCTCAAAACTATCACCATTCAATTCATTGAGTGTTTTTCAGTCAAGACCATATAAAATGGAGCCCGAGTTATCACCGTCACAAGTTGGCTCAAGGAACGCATTCAACACTTAGCCAAATTTTCAAGAGGACACGTGTCAACTCTAGGATCTGAGACATTTTTATGTCCCTTTCGTCCCTTAAGCTAAGGGACATAGGGGATATTAAAATTTTCCCAGCCCTATTTTTCCCTCTGGTCACCCATGAAACCCTCTACATCGTTAGTTCAACCCCCAGTAGCTTGTCGGAGCCTATCCCTCGGTCATTCGGATCGCGGAAAGTGTTGTAACCTAGCTCGATGTGAAAACGTATGACCCTTTTGTCCCTTTGGAAAAGGGACATGATGGATATTAAAATCCCCATCCCCTTATGGCCCCTAGTTCATCAATGCCACCTTCTACAATACAATATTCAGCCCCCATGTGCTTTTCTGCACCTCCCTAACCCTAATACTCAATCATTCAAATCTTCACAAGTGTTGCAGGAGGCGCGATGTGTAATTCGATGACCCTTTAATCCTTTTATATAAATGGACATGATGGAAATTAAAATGCACCCCACCCTATGTGTTTCTAAATATTTTGAATCGACACTTAACATTTTTCCCTCCATTTCTTCTTCACGGCTTCACACCCCCGCCATAGCTCTATCCATTCCTTTCCGAACACCCAATCCACCATTTTTGCACTCCAAACCAGATTCATAAAATTCTCCAAACCATGAAAAACAAGTAATCTTAGAATAGAGGTTGATCGAAGGAACGAAGAATGAAAGAGAAAACCAGAGAAATTCATCTGAAAACCCCATAGTTGTGAGATGAATAAATCGATGTATCATTAAAACCATTACATGAGATCGAGATGAAGTTTTTACCATCTTCACCATTTTTTGGATCTTGTAAAAACATTGGTAACAAATCTCACATTATCGGCTAGATTTTTGGTAGTGAATAAATCCTCATTCTTGCACAACGAGAACAAAAACCTAATTTCTCGATCAATCGGTGATAGGCTTGAAGAGAAAATTCATCGGCGGAATGAGAAAGAAAAATCCATATTGAAAATATAATTTTTGTTGTGATTAGAGGAGAAAACTAAACCCGTAATTTTCAAGCTCAGTTAATGGTTGTTGTGTCCGTAATTATCAAGTACAAAAGTTAAAACTTTAAAACCTCACAAACTATTGATAGGGTAAGCTTTGAGATTTCGGAGGGTGATATTAGGAAAAAACCCTTATTAGAAAATTTTGTTACACTATGATCTAACCACCAAAAGATAAATTACTAAAAATAGCATGCCTTCTACGTGGGAGACCGTTATTTCGTAAGCCATCATCTAAGAAGGCTGCGAAGGATATGATGAACATAGAGGATGTATTGCAGGATAAAATCATCAAAAAGGTCACCTCGACTGAAATTGACACTTACTAAAAATAGTAAGTGGTCCCACAAGAACCTGTTAAAAGTAGAAGATTGGTCCAGAAGGTGAGAGGAATACAGTATGAGGAAGAAGTTCAAAATGTCATAGGCAAGTCAAGGCCTAAAAAGATTATTTTTACACTTATTAAAAATAGTAAGTTGCTCCATTCAAGAATACCAAGTGTTAAAGAGCCATTCATAGTTTTTCTAGTATCTTCATTGTTACCTAGCACCTATATGGAAAAATATATTTTTTCGTAGGACATATGTCGGTAGAATACGACAGTGTTGCAAAGGGTCATCGTGGGAGGGAGTTTTCATCCTTGACTTCTTTAAAGTGGATCTCCATGAGCAACACCCATGGTCACCATTGGGATAACTCAACAGTGTTTCTAAACACTCAGTTTGTGGTGTCCATAGGTCATCAAAAGGTAGTTTCTCATCAGTAGCAACTTGTCCACAGCTATGAGTGAATCATTCGCAACAAGGAATTCAAGGGAGTGGGTATCTTCTCATCGGCATGGGACAAGAGAACAATTCAACATCGAGTGCAAGTCTTAAGGATTTTTTAGGAGGCAAAGGATTTGGAGATTAAGAGTTTCATCTCCTTAGAGCATTCCAATGATCAGAATCAAGTGGAATTCATCAGGAGCAACATCCTTTTTTCCTTCTCTCTCTTCTCCCCCACTTTCTCTCTCCTCCACATTCTAATTCTTCATTGGGGTTACACTTTTTCATAATGCCTTAATTAATTAAAAATGACTTTATTTTCAATGTAATAAGTCACCCTTAAGTTATAAAAGGGGACTTAATGTTTTCCTAAGAATGTGAAAATTTTCAAGGCATATGAAGGGTCAATGTGGGATAAGCGAAGAGACTTCCAAAATTCTATAAATTTTAATGAGATCCTCATTCAAAGGGGTTCTAATTATGAAATTCTTCTAGCTGGTTGTATTCTTGTAAGTTCATGAGAGATATTTTGCTTACTTGTGAGTGAAAAGAGTTAGCCATTTTTCTCTCTAATTTCTTCATTCCTTCACTATGTACAACTTTTGTTTAAGCATCAATACAAGAAGGAGTTTCTAGCCTTTTTAACTGAGGGATTTATTGATACTTTTTGCTCATAAATTCTAATTGGTTTTGTTGTTATTTGTAAAAAAATTCTTCTTAATTTTAATGCATGTGATGAAACTTCTAACTGATGTGTGCAAGACTTTGATTTTCTACTTGTAGCATTAGTTCCCCTACCTCATATTCTCACTCCCTTTCTACTCTCTTGAAAAATTCCTCTCTAGCAAGAGATTGCTAACTTTATCGCAGGTCATGGAGTTCCCTTGTTGGATCCCTGGCCATAAGGCCAACCTGGATAAAACTCACCTTACTCGCGCATGCATTTATGAAAGTTGCACTATTTAAGTATAGGGACTTAGATTCCTAGAGCATTGGCAAGAAACCCATAAATTTTTCCCCAACAAATTTTCTCGCCAACATTTTTGGCACCCACCGTGGGGTAGACTTGGCAACATCTGCACCCAAAATATGACCACAAGGTCTGAAAATCCAAAAACACAAATATTCAAAAAAAAAAAAAAAAAAAATCAACATAAAATCATTTTTGAAGGTAAATCTATCAAGGAACGAACCCTGTCACATTCATTTCTGCATTACTGAATGAATAAATTTCTAGATTGGATTGAATTACCAATGAGTGACAATGAAGAAGAATAAGATGTCTTCTTGGAAAAGAAGATCGTTTATTAGCCATGGTTACTCACTAATCTTTACAAAAAGAAAAATTCAAGTATAGTAAAATGGTCTCCTACTTCAAGTAATAATCTGTAGAAAACAAAACTTTTTGGTGAAGAAGAAGATAAGGAATGGTTGAAAAAGGCACAAAGAAGATACAAGATGTTACGTGCAGCCCAAGAAGATCAAGAATATGCCAAAGGTAATACTCTTAGTTATGCCCAACTAAATGAAAAATTGGGAGCCATGTCTTTCATCACCCTCCCTTGGGATGATTTCCTTGCATATATAAATGATAAAATGGGAGTATTAAAACTTGAGTATATGGAAAGAATCATGAGCACTATGCAAGGAAATTCAAGTCCCCAAATCTACCTTGAAATGCTAAAATATTCTAAAGAGTTGTAAGAGATGTACGAGCAACTTGAAGTAGCCAATAGTAAGGAAGAATAAGATGATATTTATTCTATGGAAGAAGATCTTGAAGATCATTCATACTACAGGTGTTCATCCCCAAAAGGTTTTTGAATGCTTCCTAAGAAGATATTATCATGGATCATTTCAATGAGAATCAAACAATTCTTATAAAAGATGATGAAAGACAAGGTGGTGCAAAATCCACTTTGAAGAAGAGAATTTTGTAGCCTCAAGAAGCTCATCGCAAAAAATTAAGAACATTATCTTTCTTTTGTCACTCAATAGATGACTTCCTCACATACGGTGATGAAGAAATGAATGTTCTAAAAAGAGAGTATGTGGAAAGGCTCTAGAGCATAATAGAAGGAAATTCCAACCCTGAGGCCTATCATGAAATTTGGAGGTATGATTTATCTCTGCAAAGAAGGTATGAACACCTTGAATCACTTCGTGTTGTCAAAATGAAGAAACTCAAGAATATCCTGAAGATTGTTCCTTATTACGAGGTGCTCATTCTTGGAAGATTCTTGGATTCTCTTGAAGAAGATCTTATCATAGAACCTTCCGACCAAAACCAAAGCAACGTCATGGAGGAAGAGGTAGAAGATGTGAGGATTGAACCACCATTCAAAAATTCTCTCGGCTCGAGACACAACCCATTGGGGGAATAATATATTCGATAAAGGAAGATTCTTGTTGCATAATGGATGATTCAATGCTCTCTGAAGACTCCACCAACGATGAAGAAGATGACCAATTTGAAGTAAGCATGAATAATCTCCTTTCAAACTTTGATCTTTCAATTAATGATGAAATGGAGATATGTGAATAAGTACAAGAAAGCCACCCGACATCATGGACCAAAAATGATGAATTCAAGATGGTCATGGATGATTTTCCCTCCTATTTTGATCTTTCAAGTGATGTAGAGATGTTGCATGAAGAAATGGAAATAGTCAAAGAACCAGATTCTCTTCTGATTCAATCATGGATGATATGATGGAATAATCTCACTTCCTTTTCAAAGTCAAGGAGAATAAATAGTTTGAACACGATATCTTCTCACTCAAGGAGCAAAGTGATCATCTTGATGAAAATAGATCCTTTCATTTTCATATGAGAAAGAAGATTCAATAATGGATGATCAAGATAGAATTGAGAGTTCTTCCCATACTTCTACCCCAACATGGTCCTATGTTTCCCATCAAGAAGATGATATGGATTTTGAGCTCAAAGGAGTGCCCTTCCCACAAAGCATGGACCTCTTCTCCTTGTCGGGATTTTTGTGAATCAAGTATGCCCTTGTTTACAAGAAAGATAATCTTGGACAACACAAAGCATGGAAGGAGTGAGCGAGGATGTGCCAAATGAATCATGGGCCCAGATGGATCATATTTTTAACCATATCTTAGAGGCACAACACAAAGACTCTTCCCATGAAGACAAAAGTGAGTATATGGAAAGTTTGGAAGAATAATTTGTGTAATAAATCTTAAAGGTTGTAGAATAAACTGAAGATCCTCACTCAAGATTTGAACTCTTGACATGAGATATGGACATGCAAGATAGGTATGAATCAATTTTTGCTTCCCATTTTTGTACACCAATGTTTAATGTTGAGATGGAGCAGTTGGATAAACGTTATGTCCTCCCTGATGTTATAGGTGGTGGTGGTAGAGTTTAAAATATATGATTTCCTTCATACAAATAAATCCATGAGTGTAAAAGAAGGAAGGTTCTTGAATCTCCTTTGGAGTTCCTAATATTGAAAACAACATCTCTTCCATAGGAGAAGATAGTATGGAAAATTTTGAGATGACTTACATTGAAGAGAGTTGTTCAAGACAAAGTGAGGAGTTGCAAGATTCTTGGAAGTGTGTTTGAGATCAAATTGTTCCCACCACTTCAGAATGCTCCACCAACATAGAACAAGAGTTCATGTGGAAAAATACACTCAAGGGTAAATAATGCCTCTATGAAGAAATTGAGGGTTGCAACTTTGGAAATTATATCAAAATGGACTCTAAACAAGTGGATATTGATGATAATTTCTCCGAACAACAAAGGATGAAAGTGCATGATTCTCATCAAAGAATTCAAAATCAGAGTATGCTCACCATTCTTCAAGCCTTGATATATCTTGAACATATCTCCATATTGGAACATTTTCCTAGAGAAGATAAAGGGCTTCGATTCAATGATATAGCCTTTGTTTTGGAAAGTACTTGTAGACACCTGTAGTTTAGATATTGCACTATTACGACTAATATTGCACTTCTCCCTACAAACCGACAATACACCACCGGTTCGACCTATCTAACTTTCTTCCTACGACATCCCTTTTGTCATTTTTCCTCTTGTAAACCATTTAAACAAGCTATAATAGCTTCATTCTAACTACATTAGCTTCTTACTTTCTTCCAGTCCACTTCTACCACCTTCCTGGCCTCTCAATCCATTCCATTGGATTGATCTGACCCTTCAAAACTCTCTCCAAACCCTAATCACCTCCTAAACATGTTTAACTAAGCTTAAACATGGTTTGTCTCTCCCTAAACCTAGTCAAAGTAAGCTTTGACTTGCTAAAAGTGATTTTTGGAATTTAGTATTTGTCCCACATGCACCCAAGTTCCCCTTTTTCCCAAATGGAAAACTATATATAGGGCTAGACCCCTCTCTCATTTTCAAGAATTCCTCCCTTCTTCCTAAGCATAGATTATAGTATTTTGCATCTAGGTTCTAGTTTTCATTTCTAGATTTCATTTCTAGTTTAGATATTGAGCTATTTACTTCACTTTTGCATTGTCAATCCACTTTGTAGAGTAAAAGAGAAGAACCATTGGCTCAAAAATCCTATAATGGGGAGATCTCTTTCTCTTAATCACTAAAACTGATTGCTTAGGGCTTATTAGGTTCATTATTTTAAAGCTTTCAAAGAATAGAGATAGTTTAATTAGCTTAAATTTGAGTGTTTACTTCATAATGCATGCTAGTTAGAAGATCTTGTTCATTTCTTATCGGATGGTCCACTGATTTGTTGCTTGAAGCCTTTGGGGATTATTTAGGAATTCTTACCCCAAATCCATGGCTCTCTACAACTTTTCTTTGAACACATTTGGCATGCCTAGTGGGACACTTATGTCCATCCTCCATTAATGGAGGTCCTTTGAGTTCTTCAAAGTCATTTTTCAAGTTTTTTTAGTGTAAATCACTTGTTATTTTCCTCATTTATGTTTTAAACCTTGGATTAATGAACTCTATTTACACACATTTGTGGGTTTAACATAGAAATAGGAAGCTTTGACTAACCAATAACCTGTTTGCTTTTGAAATTTTGAAAATCCATTTTTTTGCAGGTTTTTTACAGGGGGCACGTGTTGGTGTTTTGAGGTAGCGCGTACACATTGATATAGGCACATCTCCATCGGAAAGGCCACGTACCCATCAGGGTGTCCTCTGTGTTTTTGAAATTTTTCTTCGCAAGGACACATTCGTGTCTCCATTGATCCGTCCACGTCTCCGCCTCTCTAGACGTGTCTGTGTAAATAATATCACTGTGTAAAATTTTACAGACTTCTTTTTGCTTGGGCCATGTATCCATCGGTAGGAGTGCGTACGCATTGAAACCCTAGCATACCTATTGGATCAGGGGTGTATAGGTGTTGCTGACTGATTTAAATTTTAACATACCCACGTAGGTGTTGGTTTAGGCACGTACCCGTTGGCTGGGGCACGTACATGTCGGTTTGGGCACGCAGGTGTTACTGTCAAAATTAAAAAAATTACGGTCTGTTTTAGCTATTTTTCTGACATTTTTGTGTAGGTTTCTAAAAAGATTGACAGGTTTTAAAATAGGACTAACTCTTTAAAATTTCAGTTTGCATGATTAAGTGTTTTTCATTTCTTAGCTTAAATTAGGGTTTGTGAAACATGCGTATGCTCTCTCCTCGCGCTTTCCAAAGTGATCTTGGAGATCAAAAGCACTTACACAAAATCTATTTTACATGTTAAAAACACTTGCTTCTTAAGGATAAAGTAACATTTTTATGTGATTTTAGGATTTCCACTTTGCGTATGCTCTTCCTTCGTGCTTTCGGGTGATCTTAGGAATCAAAAGCAAGTGTGAGTTCTCTTTTACCTCAATCAGCAAAATGGGAAAACTACTAACCAACTTGTTGTCTACAGGACCTAACATTGGTCAAAGAAAGGTGTTAAAAATGAAGCAAAAACTTCTAATACACATGTGTTTGCAGATTTCCAAATGGTGTGCCACTTTTGAAACCACATTAAGATTAAAAAAGATAAAAACACACCACATTCAACACATTGTATTGCAGGTTTCGAAAAGGGTAAGTCCCTCTCTGCTTAACTAGAATGTAACCCCTTTGGCATAACACCTTAAGCTATAACAATGGGGGTGGTTCCAGGAACCCCAAAGTAGTCCACCACTGAGTAACCTCGTGGACGAAACGGGAAGTGCCTCACTTACCTACTTGACTAGTACACCTTGTGAGATAGTGTTACCGGTTGTCCGTGTGGCAACCCCAATGATAGTACATGTAGATGCACTAGTTGCCTACTGTTCTTGAAGGGGGTAAAGTAAAGCCGAGATACTCCCAAACTAGTCAGTGTGACTTTTTGGGTAAATCACGCTCACTTAAGACAACCTTGTAACACCTAGTTGAGAGAGCTTATTAAGGAGACCATTTTGTCTAGAGGCCAACTTTACTAGTCCATTCGCGTCATTTGCCATCACAAAGTGATAACTTGTTTGGATTCACACCTTGTTTGTCGAACATGGTAATGAACCCATTCTAAGTTGGATCTAAGTGTTTTTCATCACAAATTTAGACAAACGTATTACTTAGCTTAGCTTCCTTCTCATTTTTGATGAGGCGAAGCTCTGCCCAAGTGAAACTAAGTCTATTTTCACATGTTCTTGATCTACACCCATGCATTCGTACTTTCCACGTTGGAAGTCGAACAGAGGCATACTTTACGTGTCATGTCAGAGATAGTGCTAGCTAATTTTTTTGTACGTTTACACTCATCCATGTTTGTGGCTGGGGTGTTAAACAACTAAAGCAAGTGGGTACATTTTCACGTCTTTGGCAGTCCTACGATCTTGATTTCAGGATCTTCATCATTGTTACGGAGTTGGTTTTGTCATTCTATCTCTCCCTAGTTTGTCAACTTTTGCTTGCATTTTAGTCATTTAGTATTGGCATTTACATTACGTCTCCCATTCTTTGGGCACATAGTATAAATCCCTCTATTGTGTGGTTACACTGCTACTCACATCATCACAGACTTCTTGTTATACCTTCTACTTGGTTTTAGTTTTGACATCATCTAGGTTTTTTTGATGAGTGTTGATAACGCATTATATATATCGTCATGATGTTGTCTTGATATCGACACCTTGCTTGCTTGGTTGAGATATCTTGACAACATGTTGTGCACTATATCTAATTGTGACTTCCACTTTTCAATACACTTGGCTTGTTGATCAGTACTTGAGTCAGTTCTAGGTATACCTTGTTAGGGGACTTTGTGATGTGTGCTAATATTCAAGCCTTGTTAGATTTCTAACTTCGGCCCACATATCTGGTACAACATTGTCATTCATCTTGGTCTTTTAAGTATAGATTTGACATAACGTGACTTAGGTGAGTGATACATTTTCATCTGTCCATATCGGTATCCTTTGAAAACTAGTAAACATAGTGTTGCATCTGAGTATTGGCTAGTAATGCCTAGACTTTTCAAAATGGCAATGAAATCCGGTGAGCTTAATGCAGGAGCTAATCCCTTCGATGATTTCCCCTTTAGCGGTAACAATTTAGGACCACTCTTCTCTCAAGTCAAAGATATGGAAACGTTAATCGATCATAGTGGAGAAGAGTCAGACTCTTCGGGAGAACAACAAAGGTTAGACCTAAATAGATTTGATGAGCTCTTATATTATAACAAAGATCAAGTACTCATGAGAGTCTTGGCGTTAGGAGCTAAACTTCCACATGAGCGTGAAGAAGAAAAAAAGATCATTGACCCTAACTTAGGAGAGCGAAGATTCATCTTAGACATAGATAACCCTTTTGATGTGGGATATGCATCCACTTCTGGGCAACATAAGGCCATTGTTGAAGGAGAAACATCACGTAAACATCCCTTTAGGGCTTCACATAAAGTAAAAACTAAGCGGAAGGCCTCCCCTCTCGAAATTTGATGAAGAAGAAGATCCCCTGGTTGAGGAGGAGACCCTCCAAAAATAGATCTTGAAGTTAAGTCAAAAATTAGCGAGCCTAGGCGCTTCAAAAAGAAACATAGGTAAAGACAAAGACAAAGGTAAACTTAACGAGTTTCAATTTGATCCACATATAGACTATACCTTTAAAGCAACTTAGGCTCAAAGGTCAATATCACCTACTAAGGAGCAACTCATTCAGGATGAATTGAAATCTATGAAAGATACGATCACAACATTACAACAAGGAAATATAGGCCAAAAAATAGAAAGTATCTCTACGAAGAACTATGTCCTTATCCCTTCGATAAAGACATGCTATTGCAGCCCTTTCCTAAACATTTCACTATTCCAAAGCTCGACAAGTACAAAGGAAAAGGTGATCCCCATGATCATGTCAAATAATTTTACATGGCTTGTCAAGAGGTCGCCTACAATGATAATTTTCTAATATGACTCTTTCCCCACAGTTTGGGAGCTTTGGCGATTGAATGGTTCTGTAGCATACCTAAAGGATCTATAACAACGTGGCCAAGCACTAGTAGAAAAATTTGTGCGGCACTATTCTTTCAATATCGAAAATGATGTCACGATGAATGACCTTTGCAATGCAAAGCAAAAACCTAATGAAACCTTTGCGGGTTTCTTACAACGATGGAGAGCGCTGGCTAGTCGCTTCCCTTGTGCTTTACCTGAAAAATAATTAGTGAGCATTTTTGTTCCTAATTTAAACTCGAGATAGCCTTCCATCTTCAGATGCATTATGGATCTAACTTCGAGGAAGTTATAGAGAAAGGTAGCCAAATTGAAAAAGCTCTTATTACCAAAGGAACACTTAAACCCTTTGTCAAAGACAAACATGAGGCCAAATCTGTAGAAAAACCTAAGTTCTTTAATAAGAACAAACACGTCATTGGTGATGGAATTACTAACTCCAAAAGAGTCCAAGCTATGCAGACAGGTCCACTTTTGAAGCTTTCGCAAGGACCTCATCCCAAGGCACCTACAAAATGTACATTCACAATGTTGAGTGAACCCCTGACTGCCATATTAAAACAATTAGATGATGCTAAAATGGTAGAGTATCCAAGTACCATAGTACCATTCCCAGAAAATGCTCCAAAACCTGGTTGGTATAAAGACCATGAATACTGTGACTTCCATCGTGTCAAAGGACACAAAATAGATAGATGTCTATGACTGAGACATTTCATACAAGACCTCATTGAAGAGGGCAAGATTGCCGTAGAATCACCTCCTGATTCAGGAGACAGGGTCCTAATGAAAAAATGGGCATATACAAAGAACCTTTTCCCGATCACGCGGATAACAAGAAAAGGAAACTAGATCACAAGTAGGCCTCTAATGACTATCACACTACTGCATATGTTTACCCTAGTAATAACAGTCCATTCGACTCCCTTATAGGTTGCATCCATTTGCACGATGACCGAGTAAACACAATCCGAATTCTCAAAAAGAGTTGTGCAGTTGGAACGTGACGCGCTCACTTAATCATACCTGATCCAATACCAACTACCCAAAGCCAATATAATTTACTAGACCAGCTAGAGAAAACACCAGCTAAAATATCCATTTTGGACCTTCTTAAAATCTCTACTGCTCACAAGGATATATTGTACAAAACATTATAGAATTCCGAGTCTCTACTGAGGTAGATCCGCGCACTTGCAAGCTATGGTCATATCACCTTTGAACCCACTGATCATATCACTTTTGATCGCAACGCTATCCCACGTAACAACCCTAAGCATAATTTGCCTCTCTATTTAGAAGTGGTCGTTACCCATCGTAAGATTAAAAGAGTGCTTGTGGATGGGGGATCTGGTCTAAACATATGCACATTGAAGCTGGTTAGGTAGCTAGGCCTTTCAGAAATAGATCTGGGAGCTAGGACCATCACCATCACAACATATGATAATGAGGAGAGAGAATCTATAGGTACTATCATAGTGCCCATGGAAGTAGGTCCAACTTATCATGATACGACCTTCCATGTCCTGGATTTAGATCTCCCATATAACATGCTCTTGGGGCGTCCATGGATTCATGCCATGCAGGCTATCCCTTCGACATTTCATCAATGTATCAAGTTGTGCCATGAAGGGCATATAGTCACTATCTCGAGGTGATCCTGAGCCATTCACTCACTGTCGGGTGTTGCATAGTTTCTCTCATGCAGCCTATGAGTGCCCTTCTGCGGATGTTGTCATCCCTCTTAAAACGGAAGCTATGAAGAATCGGGTGGACTCAAAGTCACTCACACCTTATAATCAAGACTTCCCTTCTTTGGTCAATCCTTTTGCATCTTGGGAGGCTACATCAACAAAATATGGCCCAAGAGAGCCATTTACTCTTGAACAAGCATTATTGATTTCAGACTTATCAGTGTCACCTAGGACACGGGGCAAGCCCTATTTTCAGTTCAAAAGTACACGAGGACCATGTTCAAAACCATTGGATAAATTTTTCCATAGTGGCCTCCTATCTAAAGAAAAGATGCTTGGAGGATCCCATTAGTAAGGTACCGGAAGGAACCATGGCCTCATGCCATCAAGCCTCAGTATACTAAAGGACACCACATGATGTTTGTCATGGGTTATAAAGGATATGAATGCGGAGCCAACACACAAGGCCATGTCTAGAACCTATTCCTACTCACCATTTCAAATCTGACAAGCATGGTCTTGGGTTACAATCCTAGGATGCTCAACCCGTCGAGGTTGACGCTACCTTTTCTGAGTGCGAGGACATTTCGTATAATGAGGATAGCGATACAAGTTCCCAATGTAGCCTCTACAAAGATTTGGCTTCCACAAACCTATTTCCTAAATCAGCCGTCCTTACCCTATCTGAATCCATCCCTTCAACCAATTATCAAGTCACCCTAGTTTATCCTGAACTTGTAGATTGGGACCAACAACTTTACGTACCACTTGATATCTTTGAGAATGATGAAGCGTTCATAGAATTCATGGGACTCAGGGATTTTCTTCCTGCTGGGGACCACAAGAAAGGATTCCAAATTCAGTTAAACACATGTGCATACTTCGGAGAAGAGGCAGAGATGTGTGGCCGCTTGGGTAAGAATGTTGTGAATAAAAGTAAAAATACTTCAGAGCAGCCTAGTACAAAGAATAAATAGAAATCTCACAGTGACAAACTCTTTGAAACACTTATAGAAGAACAAAATGCAAAGCACATGGATAAAATAACTTATCCATTTGAAGATGATAAAGAGTTACCTCAGGAGGTTGATCTCACCCTCCCTCCTGATCCTACTAGAATGGAGGACGCATCTAAAATGCTCATTGAGGAAACCATCAGTGTTAACATTGGTTCAGAGGATTTACCTAGGATGATCAAGTTGGGGGCTTCGCTCTCAGCTCAGGAATAGAAAACCTTTGTGGAACTCTTAAGAGAATACATTGATATTTTCACATGGACATATTCAGACATGCCCGGCTTGGATCCAGCACTAGTTGTGCACAACCTTGTTGTGCACCCAGACACCAAGCCCATTAAATAGAAACTGAGGAAGATGCATCCTACAGTTGCACTTCTTGTCAAAGAAGAATTGGAGAAACTCTTGGCTGCAGATTTTATCAAACCTATTGATTACTCAGATTGGATCTCCAATATAGTTCCAGTACAAAAGAAACCCATTGGCATTAGGATCTGTACTGACTTCCGTGACATCAATAAAGCATGTCCTAAAGATGATTTTCCTTTGCCAAACATAGATATGATCATAGACTCTACCGCTAGCTATGAGATGTTATCCTTAATGGATGGCTTCTCGAGGTATAATCAGATAAGGATCGCAGAGAAGATCAGCACAAAACTACATTCATCACTCCTTGGGAAATTTTTGTTACAAAGTCATGCCATTCGGACTCAAAATGTCGGGGCTACTTATCAACGTGCTATGACTGTCATTTTTCATGATATGATGAATGATATTATGGAGGACTATGTGGATGACATATTAGCTAAATCAAAGAGCAGACAAGAGCACCCAGAAGTGCTTAGATGTATCTTTCAGTGCCTCAGGGACTACAAGGTTCGTCTTAACCCTAAGAAGTGTGTCTTCAGTGTATTATCAGGAAAACTCTTGGGATTCATAGTATCATAGAGAGGGATAGAGGTGGATCTGCCAAAGTCACTACTATTACAAACATGCCTCCACCCACCACTCTTAAACAACTCAGAAGTCTGCAAGGAAAGATCCAGGCTATTCGCCATTTTATTTCTCAGCTTGTGGATAAATGTCATCCGTTTACACATCTTTTGAAGAAGGATGTTGCTTTCAAATGGGGGCCCGAATGTCAAAAAGCATTTTCTCTACTCAAACAGTACCTTGTAAATCCACCTGTGTTGATGCCACCTACTCCTGAGAACCTCTCCTTTTATATATTTCTACTACCCAATTCGCTATTGGTGCACTACTTGCCCAATACGATCTTAACCATAAGGAGAGAGTTGTTTATTACCTTAGCCGTACATTGATTGCCTATGAATTGAACTATCCACAGATTGAAAAGGCCTACTTGGCAGTTGTCTTTACATTTCAAAAACTTTGCCATTACCTCCTTAACAATAAAACTAAACTTATTTCCAAGGTTGACCCTCTTAAGTACCTCTTATCCAAACCCACCTTAACAGGCATGAATGGCTAATTGGATCATTCTTTTAAGTGAATTTGAGATAGAGTTTGTAAATCAGAAGTCCTTAAAAGGAAAGGTATTGGCAGATCAATTGGCAGAAGCACCTTTACCAGGAATAGAGCCTTTGTGTCTGGATCTCCCAGACGCATCTATGATGTATATCAAAGAATCCGCGAGAATGGCAGATCCATTTCGATGGATCATTTACTTTTCATGGATCAGGAGCAGGAGTAGTGCTTATTACTCCCATAGGAGATATTATACCAAGGGCATTCGGTTGGGGTTTCCTATACCAATAACATTGCAGAGTATGAGGCACTCATTGCTAGCCTCAAGCTAGCTATCACTTGGAACATCAAACAATGTATGAGTTGTTGGAGATTCTCAGCTTATCATTAAGTAGGTCAATGATGAATACAAGGTCAAAGATGAAAAACTTATTCCCTATAAGAAGATGGTTGAAACCCTAAAGGAATATTTTTCACATGTCATATTTGAACAAAAACCCAGATCTCATAATAGATCTGTGGATGCCATGGCTACCATCGGCTCTCTCTTGCACATCCCGCCTGAAGAGAGTAAGATGCCTTTCTTTGTGGAACACTTACAGATGTCGGCATATGATATGCCTGAATCCTGTTTAGCATGTGAAGTTGTTGGTCCCCTATCCCCCTGGTATGACCCTATTTACCAATACCTACAAGATGGAACCTTCCCACCTGACATTACCCATTCAGAGAAAAATCCCTTATCCACCGCATTACCCATTATACCCTCCTAGGAGGCACCTTTATCATCGTGGCTATGACGGGAACTTGCTTCACTGTCTAAATGTTACTAATTCGGTTCACGTGATTAAAGAGGTACATAGTGGTATCTGATGGGGCACACACTAGTGGAATGGTGCTAGCTAAGAAACTGTTGAGAGTAGGCTACTATTGGCCTACTATGGAATCTGATTGCTGCAACTTTGTGAAGAAATGTGAACTTTGTCAAAAGTACGGTAATCTCATACATGCACCAGCACAGGCTTTGCAGCCTATTACCACGCCTTGGCCTTTTTCAAAGTGGGGTTTAGATCTCATAGGGAAGCTCCACCCTTCTTCATCAGATGGTCATACACACATCATCACTACCACCGAGTATTTCACTAAATGGGTGGAGGTTGTTCCTCTTACCTATGTCACCGGTGCACAAATATCCAAGTTTATCATGAACCATCTTATATGTCGTTATGGTATCCCCTTGGCCATTGTCACTGATAATGGTAAATATTTCAAAAACAAGATGGTCAAAGCCTTGTGTCAACACTTTCATATCCAACTTAAATGGTCTACCCCCTATTACCCTCAAGGTAATGGGCAAGCCGAGGCTACAAACAAAACTCTTGTGCATATCATGGAGAAAATGGTCAGTAAAACTGGTCATAATTGGCACTTGCAAATCCATCCCACCCTCTGGGCTTATCACACCTCCATCCGCACCCCTACTGGTGCGACCCCGTATTCACTTGTCTATGGCACTGAAGCCATCATACCTTTGGAAGTGGAGCTTCCCTCCCTAAGAATATCTCTCAGGGACTACCTCGACAAAGATGAAGACTATAGTTGCTTGCGCTGAAGAGTTGGAACTATTAGATGAACGGCGTATCAGAGCGCTTAATCACCTTAAAGTATATCAAAATAGAGTATCCAGAGGATACAACAAATGCATCATTCATAGGGAATTTGATGTAGGTGATCTTGTACTTGAAATAAAATCAGAAGAATACCACCAAAGACAGGGAAAAGAAAGGTAAATTTGAGGCCAATTGGCTCGGTCCCTATGTGGTGACCGCTAAATATGGATCAGGGGCATATAGACTTGCCTATTCAGATGGTGAAGAGCTCTCGAGCCCATGAATGCCATTCACCTCAAGCACTTATATGCTTAGGCATGGCTGGAATATTGAGATAAGAAACTAAAAAGTAGAAAACAAAGAAAAAACAAGCAAAAAATTGAAAAATTGAGAAAAAGTAAAGAAAAAGCAGGTCATCCTCATGTGAAAACCATGCAATTGTGGCGTAGTGGGCATGTCCTTTTGTGAAAACTAGTTTCCAGTGCTCAAGGAAGGTTTCTCGTACACAAGTCACTCTTGTGACAAGATGGGTAACTCTTGCCACTTGCTAAATTCCGCAGTACCCTTGGCTAGGTCTAGGAATCCGACCTCGAGCTCCCTTGCAGGACCTGTGATCTGGTTTACTTACGCTATATCTGTGTGATGGATGTGGCCTATTTGTATATTCCCACATCATGTTGGGGGCACATTCACATTCCACTTCATTATACACTAACATGTGGCATTTGACCCTTTGTATATTCCCACATCACGTTGGGGGCATTCCATGTTTCTTTAAAGCTTGTACATTGCTTTCAAAACATGACCTTGAAAATACAAAAACATTTGAAAATGATACACAAAAACCTAAACATCTAGAAAATTTCCCTTTTTAGGGATAAAGCTACATTCGTCTCACAATGTCATCTTAGGGAAACCTAGACAACAATGACGAACACAGCTATGAAAACTTATCCTTCGTGATAAACTCAAAAACATTAGAAAATATGTCAATATTGTCCCACAAAAACAAAGTGGTAGTTAGATTGCTTTTAGTTGTTGGTTTGTATAGTTTTGATGTACTTAGCTTGTTGTGTTGTTCATTCTTTGAATGATTCTTTGCTTACATTATATTAGATCTTGTTAGGTTTAATTGTGTGTTGCACTGCATTCATTATTAGGACTGTTATGCTTGTAATTAATTGTTGTATGTTTCTTTGATTGCTATGTACACTTGTTAGAACTCATTTTTACTTGCTTAGATTAAAGTGTTAGATTAATCTTCATTTTAGTTGCATTGCATTGTGTTGCATGTGTATATTTGTTTAGTTTTGTTAACTTTTGCTTGTGTGTTTGTTTAGCACATTTGTTTGTTATCACATCTATCATCTATCATTTCATCACATCTAACATCATCTATACATCATATATAAATAAAATGCTAAGTATTACATCATGCATGTATGCTAAGCTAATCATCACATATCGTATCATCAATGGGGGCAAGAGGGGTTGTGCATAATCACTAATCTATCCCCCACACCAATATCATCTAGTATCATCCCAAAATGCTAGCCATGTGGAATCAAACATCTCATAAATTAAAATACATGATATCAAATACACGAGTATATCATTGCTATGAAAGGAAAACATGTACATCTCTACATCTGAAAGTATGTCACATACATGAAAAGGAAAAGATACAACATGATATCAATGAAACGTAATTACCATGACAACATATCAATACATGACAAGATATACAAGACAAAGTGTCCATATGATACATGTATAATCAATGTCTCAGTGTCAAAGTCTCGGTATATACAAAATGCTTTGTCCATCTGCCATATAAAAGGGGTAGGGATCAAATACTAAGCCTGCATACAGAGGCATGGTGGTACATCAAAAGTACATACATCGATCAAAATCGAGCCTTCATCTAGAGGCATCCACAAAAGAATCAAAAGAATCTATACATGGGCTAAACTGCTTCATAAGAGGCATATACAAATGAATACATACATATACAAATGGCATGAGTAGGAGACTCAGCCACAACTCTCGCCCTCACCGGGGCTGCTGGGACCATGTCCTGGGGATAGAATAATGGAGGCCGTGATGGGCCTACCCCGAGGAGGGACCCAATGTGTAGGGACCTCTACTATGCACTCTGGCTATGTGGCGGCCGCTGTCACCGACTTGACGACTAGCCGACCTCCGTGATCTAGAGCTTGTGCAGCTCACATCAAGCTGGGCATATGGCATCACTCGCTCCTCTAGCTAGAACTACTTGAAAGTAGGTTGTCCTATAATAGAGAGCCTTGCATGTGGCCCTGATAGTGTCACGTATCAAATCCTCATCTCCTATGGCCAAGGCTTCCTGTAGGGCAGCATCACGCTCACCTATCAATCGACCTCTGTCAACATCACCTGCCTAGTAGCGGCGGCCTCTCGATTACTCTCCAATGTAACAATCAGAAATCGATGTAGGCCTGGATCTCTCTCTATCAAATAGCCCTGTCCCTCGGCCTGCACCTGGTCATGCTTGGACCATGACACTATGTAATCGGCTCCATACTCCGCCTAAGACCCCTACTAACCAGAGCACCACCGCACCGCCAACTGTAATCTCGACCCCGCCTGTACGACACTACCACTGTTCTTGCACTCCGAGACCTAGCCTGGTCTCTCTCTCGGCAGTCGACTGAATCTATGCTCTCGCTCGATCTCTCTCTCGCGGCCACCTGAAGTTATACACTCACTACCATATAGCAGCGGCTGTAGTTGTTGTTGTAATGCAGAAGTCATCCATCATCACCACCCCCTAGAGCCTGAGGAGGTGGAGCCTGTTGTGGTAAAACCTGCTGTAGTGGGACATAAATACCCACTAGAATGCCTACTGGAGGCAACTAACCAGCTGGGGCCTGGTGTACCTGTCTAGGTATAGGCCTAGGACCCTGTACCTGTGGCTGTGGAGCCCTGCCTCTAACCTGATGTTGAGCATTAGGGCTGCCCTCGTCATTAGAATCATCATCATCAGCACCATCATCATCACTAGGCGGCCCCACTTAGGAGGCCTCACACCTACCTCATATGCTACCCTCGGAATGGTCAGCCTGTGTGGAATCATGCCATGGTACCAGGTGTGTACTCTACTATGCACCCTGGATCTCGAACCTACCTCAAGGGTACCCATGCAACGGGTACCACCTATGTAAAGCTAGCCCAGGCTCTGTCATAGGCTATCTAGGGCCCCATATCAAAATACTCACGCGCCCTCCACATGTACCACATGTCAGCCCTAGAACATCCTGTGTGGTGCCAAATTGTTGCTGCACCTATCAACTCTGTAAAACTCCCATATAGTTGCGGCTTCCCATGATAAAATGATCTACTCCAGCTATAGATAGCTCCCGGGCATCCTCGGCCACTGGAAATGTTGATATGGCCTCCATACTACTGCCACCTATTGTAAGTCATCGAGCTCTCGACGATAGGGATAAGGATCACCCCTGTAAGGCCAAACATCATCCCCGACGGGGACCCAACCCATGGTAGATGGCTCCTCTGGAGCCCAAACTCTTAGAGTGCCTAAAGGGCACCCGATAGCAATGTGATCCCAGGCCCATATCATGAGGAGCCTAGCTGGACCTACCATCTTCTGACGGTAGTAGGTAATAAGATGAAGATCCCAATAAAGATGTGCCAGAATGCACTGGCCCCAACAATAAGTCTCTCCCTGTATCAATCCAAGTATGACTCCAAGTAGTCCAAGAGGGAATGAGGAGCCGGTCTTGTCAGGGAGTAAAACTCCACTGACAAAGGCCATCATATAAACCATGACCCAATCTAGAGAGAGGTCATTGATGCAACGTGACAATCTCACTATCATCCCGCGATGAGGTATCATCGGGACTCAGAATATCTGTGTAATGCATCCATCCAATGTTGCTCTATCACTCACGTACTGAATAGGCTAGCCAACAATGGGACGTGCATGATGCACCAGATATCCTCCAATGTAATGGTGATCTCCCCATGGGCAACCGAAAAAACACTAGCTCTCGTTGTGCCATCTCTCTGCTATGGCCATAAGAAGGTCGTGGTCTAGTGTGATCTAGAGGCATGTCAGCCACATAGGCTAACCCTGTGACATAAAGGAGGATATCTAATATCCCCCTATCTCCATCCTCGAACTGTGCCTCTATCATCTCGAGGTGGCCGTATCTCTCCCATGTCTGAAGTGTGGGTAATCTATGCTGCAAGATCAAGAAAAACAAGTGTTAGGCACTTATCTAACTTCTAGCTATCTTTCTAAGGAAACATAGTCCGTAGAGTCCTTAAAACTTACTAATTTCCTTTTTCTCTCTAAATTCTTCTAATTTTTCTCCTCTACACTTTGCTATTTTATTGCTAAGTGTGTTTTATTTTCTTCCCGAATGCATGCGCGCCCTTTTCGATGCACACACACATGCCCTTCTCGACGCCTATGCGCCCTAATCAACGCATACGTGCCCCTACCATTTTCCACTTTTCCTATGTATGCCACACAGGATGCCAACGCACCCAGTGTGACGCCTACGTGTCCCTCCCAACGCACACGTGTGCATGCACCCATTCCCAAAAAATTCAAATTTTCCCCAGCGCCTACGCACTTAGTTCGACGTGCGCGCGCATCCCCGTTTTCCCCCTTTGATGGATACGTGTGCACGTATAAATTTTTCAACGCATACACTCATGTGTATCCACTTTTTTGACATGTATGTGTGCGCGTCCACATATTTTCGACACATGCGTGCGCACGCATGCATCTTTTTCTGCCTAACCTACCCTAGAAATGACCTAAAAATGCAATAAATGCAAAATTTAAAGGAGAAGGGATAGACCACTCATGAAGGGTCCATCCATGGGGTCTCGCTGGTACTCTCGGATCCGGTCTACTCGCCTCCGTCTCATCGGTAACCTCTGCATTGTACTCTAGGCTCTCTCACTAACACGTCACGGTAAAAATTCACAAGGGCTCTGGTACAAATGAATTGATCGTGATTGTTTTACCCCTCGGTGGGTATATTAACTTGTCGCGATGCCCCTGGGGCATGTTTTCTCTCATCGTGGTCATTCTAATCTTCTTCTACCACCGTGATAATTATTTTATTATTAAAATAATTATTTTTATTAATTTTCACACGCTGGGGCACTTTGTGCTACCCTGCGGACACTTCCTCTTAACCCTGGCATTGTTTACAAACCTTACAGTGCTTTCTTTTGTTTTGATTCCTCTTTTTCATCTATTTACCTCTCATCATGAACAATAATTATTTAAAATAATTATTATCATCCTATCTTTCTTTTCTTGGGGATCGCCCTTTTGGCTCTTTTTCAGCCTCGCCTTCCCTCGTTCGCCTCTGCGTGTACTTTTAAAATATCTTTGATCTTTTGAATTCTTCTAGACCGATAAAAAAAATTAAAAATTGTAAAATTGATTTAGAAAAATAAAAATAGTATAAAACTTTGAAAATGAACTAAAATTGGTAACCAACACATTTTTCAGCTGAAATCTGTGTCTTTTGCATGGCGCTCATCCTATATCCTATTGGCATTTTCACATGTTTTAAAATACAACTTGTGAATCACCTTGATCTACAATCATTTACAAAAGACCACTGCTTACTTCGTCTATACTCTAGGGCACTATTAGTTGCCTGGTACTATTTCGTCGTGCACGTTGCTTTTTCATCGGACCCAAGTGTCCTCTATCATTTCCCTTGCATATGCATATTGCTTGGGGCATCGTTCTTACCCTTGTCGTTTATCAAAACATTTGGGACTTCAGCTTGATAACAAAATATTTGTGCAACCTTCTTGAACGTTGTTGGTTTAAGTGTGTGTGACTGTACTTATTTCCCTGTTACATGAGTTTGTTTACTTCTCGTATTGCATTGCATGTCTGTATGTTGCATGGAGTCGGCATTTTAGCAATAGACAGTTGCTTTGTATCTTGGCTTTTCATGTCACTATACGCTTCTGTTGTATGCTCACATTTTTAATAAGGACCGATGAGGAAGTCTCTAAGAAAAATGATGATTTAAATAGTGGATACAATTAATTTGTGGATAGCTCAATATCTCTTTTCTTGTTTCTCATTCTCTTCACATCCTACCCCTTCCCCATTCTTCTACTTATATCTCACCTTTTTCGAGTGTCGATCGACTTCTTTCATCACCCCATCAACACTCGAGGGGGCATCCTTCATCCTATTAATTTTTCTTCTATCCCTTCAAATTTTCTTCTCTTTTATATTTGTCTACTTTCTTTGAAGTGATGCAACTTACATCACCTCAAAGAGGGGAAAATGTAGACACCTGTAGTTTAGATATTGCACTATTACGACTAATATTGCACTAGTTGTGCTTCTCCTATAAACCGACAATACACCGCCGGTTCGACCTATCTAAATTTCTTCCTACAACATCCCTTTTGTCGTTTTTCCTCTTGTAAACCATTTAAACAAGCTATAATAGCTTCGTTCTAACTACATTAGCTTCTTACTTTCTTCCAGTCCACTTCTACCACCTTCCTGCCTCTCAATCCATTCCATTGGATTGATTTGACCCTTCAAAACTCTCTCCAAACCCTAATCACCTCCTAAACATGTTTAACTAAGCTTAAACATGGTTTGTCTCTCCCTAAACCTAGTCAAAGTAAGCTTTGACTTGCTAAAAGTGCTTTTTGGAATTTAGTGTTTGTCCCACATGCACCCAAGTTTCCCTTTTTCCCAAATGGAAAACTATATATAGGGCTAGACCCCCTCTCTCATTTTCAAGAATTCCTCCCTTCTTCCTAAGCATAGATTATAGTATTTTGCATCTAGGTTCTAGTTTTCATTTCTAGATTTCATTTCTAGTTTAGATATTGAGCTATTTACTTCACTTTTGCATTGTCAATCCACTTTGTAGAGTAAAAGAGAAGAACCATTGGCTCAAAAATCCTATAATGGGGAGATCTCTTTCTCTTAATCACTAAAATTGATTGCTTAGGGCTTATTAGGTTCATTATTTTAAGCTTTCAAAGAATAGAGATAGTTTAATTAGCTTAAATTTGAATGTTTACTTCATAATGCATGCTAGTTAGAAGATCTTGTTCATTTCTTATCGGATGGTCCACTGATTTGTTGCTTGAAGCCTTTGGGGATTCTTTAGGAATTCTTACCCCAAATCCATGGCTCTCTACAAATTTTCTTTGAACACAGTACTCATCTAGAGCAAAGAAAGAAAGATGTCCATCGAAGTCCTTGAGTGAGAAGGAAATCATTTTTTTCTCACTCCTCCTGAGTACCTTGCTAATATAGGAGATGATTTTAGGACGCCATCCAAGAATGAAGAATGTCTCTATGATGAGGTCAGTATTTCCAATTTTGAAAGTATGAAGGAATGGTATATCATGCTCATAGGATATCAAGAGGAATCCTCAAAAGGAAAGAGTTTCAAGAAGGTGACCAAATTTTCAATGGATGAAAGAACATTCTTAGTGCAATGTGAGTATGAGGATGGAATCATGATCAATATTCTTCTTCTTAAGCCATGCAAAGCCATCACTAGAGCATGGTTTGATCAAATAACATTTTTGTGGTTCAAGCTCGATTTCACCACTATTCGATGATGGCTTGTACTTTTCTCAAGCCATTATTGGGTATGTGTATTCTTTCCCCACCTCTATAATAATCTCTCCCTTGTATATAATTTCCCTTTCTTGTTGTGCATTTTTTCCCTTTTCATGTGGTGTGTTTCCTTTCCTTTGTTTTGTGTGTGTCTCCTTCTTTGTTATCTATCTCTCACAAGTTGTACATGACTCTGTAGGGCCCAATGGATAAGGCACGATAATTATATTGTAAAGTTAAGATTTTAGGATTTTGTGTCATGTCTTCACTATGCTCATTCCATACAATGTCCCTAAGATAGATCCAATTGTTGTCATGCAATGTGCAACATGAAAATTTACAATTTTCAAGCATGACAACAATACCCCTATGTCAAAATTTTCAAGTTTCACCTTTCCAAGACACCCCAGTCTACCCATCCTCAACACCGGCCTTACCTAGTCAGTCCAATGACCTCCTGAGGATGTTAACTTAGTCCCCTAGGTGAATTAGGAAATTCAAGTCAATCCCCCTAGGTGATTTTAGGAGTTCTTGAAGAATGCTAATTTTGGGCAGTGTTGGGAAGGGCTACCACTGGCCTTCCTAGGATTGGTGCAACCCCCTGAAGTAGAATGGAGGAGAAAAATCCAACATGGATATGAATCAAATGTCTAATAACATCAAGGAATTGATTTTTTAAGATTCAGGAAATATTTGGATGAGTTGGGCAAATTCATAAAAAATAGGGTTCTCAGGCTTAGGCAAAGGTGCAAGACCTAAAAACCTATTGAGCTTTGGGAAATTATTATAAAATCTCTGGAAGGAGTTCGTAACTAAAAATACATCTTCGAAATTGAATTTATATCCCTACAAGATGAAAAAATCATATTTTTCACAACACATTGGCGCAATAGGTCTATATGCAGTTTTCTCATGCTCTACCAAGGATCCGAACAAAAATCCAATTTTTCATGGCTTAAATGGAGTAATCAAGATCTTACACCCATACCATTAGTTTCGAAGACCATTTTTAGTCAAATTCATATAAAATGTTTGCAAGAAACTCCATCGGGAACTCTAAATATGGCCTTCACAAGTTTGTTCTCAAGTTCTCATACTTAGTCATTTTTGAAGTGGACATGTGTCACCTCTAGAGCTGGCACATTTTGGTGTCCCTTTTATCCCTTTATCTAAGGGACATAGGGGACAATAAAATGTTCCCAACCCTTTTTGGCCCCCAGAACACTAATATGAACTCTCGTTTGTCAGTTAAGCCCTAAGAGCTAAGTTTGAGCCTTCCCTCTCCCTGCATGGATGATCGCCAAGTGTTGTGATGAGGCATGAAGTGGAAATTCAGGACCCTTTCATCCCTTAATAAAATGGAAATAGGGAACACAAAATTCCCTAGCCCACTTAAGCCTTTTGGTTCATCATGCACCCTAAAGTCAGCTCCCAAATGCTTTTTCCTATCCTCCCCGTCATTCTAGCTCGCAAATAACTTCATTCTCCTCCATCACCACCTCTGTGATATCTGAAGATTGAAGACTCCATTAATGGCTTCCATGAAGAATAGAAACAAAAATTTAGTGATCTACCTCTTCACTTCTCAAGGTTCCAATGGGTGAAATCGCATGAAAATTGGAGGGAATGATCGTTGAAAAATATAGTTTCGCATGAACTAGTTTTCGTGCCACAAAGTCCCTATTTTTAGGGATATTGAGGACTGATTTTTCATCAGCATTCTTCCATGTCACATGAAGAACAATAGTGAAAAATTCAGTGAGCTACCTCTTCACTTCTCAAGGTTCCAATGGGTGAAATCGCATGAAAATTGGAGGGAATGATCGTTGAAAAATCTAGTTTCGCATGAACTAGTTTTCGCACCACAAAGTCCCTATTTTTAGAGATATGGAGCGTTGTGTTATTTTATCAAGTATAATTCCTCTACCAATGAAAATCTCATTTTCCCAAATTTTCAGAATAATAAATTACCCAAAATTCAGAGCATGGAACCCTAGAATAAAAATTTCATGACGTGTTTTGTTGCAATCTAACACCCGCAATGCACTTCCTACAAAAAGCATGGCGAGGCATAATAAAAATATAAAGTGGATAAAGATGGTAATTCATCATCAACAAAAGAGGATTGAAATTTTCCAAGGGGTTCTAAGCCATTGGGATCAATTCGGCAGAGCTTTTTGGAGTCGATATAGTAAAAGTGGGTTTTCAAGCCTAAAGGAGCATACACCGCAAAGGAGTACCTGAGCTTCAAGAAAGGATTATGGAATCTTTGTAAAGATTCAAGAGCCCAAAAAAGTACCTATGGAAGGTAGTTTCCATGCCCTAAATGTTTTAAAAAATTATACCTCGTGAAACATCATACACTTCCCTAGTGACTCATTCTTATGGCGCACAACCGCGATCGCAAGAAAAAGGGGGAATTTATAGGTGATGCAGTTAGAATTTAAGCTCAAAAATCACCATTCAATTCATTGAGATTTTTGAGTCAATATCATATAAAAAAATTCCTTCAAACTCAACCAGGGAGCCCGAGTTATCGCTGTCACAAGTTGGCTCAAGGAACGTGTTCGACACTTAGCCAAATTTTCAAGAGGACACGTGTCAGCTCTAGGAGCCTGGCACATTTTAATGTCTCTTCCATCCCTTAACCTAAGGGAGATAGGGATGGTAAAATTTTCCCATCCTATTTTTCCTTCTGGTCACCCATGAAACCCTCTCTGCATTGTTAGTTTAGCCGCCACACGAACTTGTTTGAGCCTATCCCCTTAGTCATTCAGATTGTGCCAAGTGTCGCAACCTAGTGCGATGTGTAAATTGATGACCCTTTTTTCCCTTTAGAAAAGGTAATTGAGGGACATTAAAATTTTCCCAGCCCCCTGTGGCCCCCAGGTCATCAATGCAACCTTCTACAAAGGTCAATATTTAGCCCTAATGCTCAATCGTCTAGATCTTGACAAGTGTCGCGAGGAGGGGCGATGTGTAATTTGATGACCATTTTTTCCCTTTAGCTAAAGGGAAATCAGGGACAAAAAATGTGCCCCACCCCTGGTATGTGTTTTTGAATATTTTAAATCCGGCAATTAACATTTTTCCCTTCATTTCTTCTTCAAAGCTTCACACCCTGCCATAGCTCTGTCCATTCATGTCCAGACACCCAATCCACCATTGTTGCAATCTAAACAGGCTTCATCAAATCATCCACACCATTAAAACAAATCAGCCTTATAAGAGAGGTTGATTAAAGGAATGAAGAACAAAAGAGAAAACCAAAGAAATTCATCTAAAAACCTCGTAATCGTGAGACGAAGAAATCAATATATCTTGCAAACCATTGCACGGATCGAGACAAGGTTTTTACTATCTTCAACATTTTTAGATACTGTAAAAACCTTGGTAAAAAATCTCCCATTTATAGCACAGATTTTTGCAGCAAAGAAATCCTCATTCTTGCACAACGAGAACAAAAACCCAATTTCCCGATCAACCTGGTGATCAGTTTGAAGAGAAAATTTAGAGGCAGAACAAGAAATAAAAACCCATATCAAAAATATAATTTTTATTGTGATCGGAGGAGAAAACAAAACCTAATTTTCAAGCTCCATTAATGGTTGTCGTGTCCGTAGTTGTCAGTGTAAAATTTAAAATTTTAAAATATCACAAACTATTGATCGAGTAAGCTTTGAGATTTCGAGGGGCGATATTGAGTAAAAATGCATATCATAAAACTTCATTCCACACTTATCTAACCACCATAAGCACACTTACTAAAAATAGCATGCCCTCTACATGGAAGACCGATATTTCAGGTAAGCCATCATCTGAAAAAGTTGTGAAGGAGACGATGAACAAAGGATGTATCACAGGAAAAAATCATCAGAAATTTCACCTCGGCCCAAATTAAATTGACACTTACTAAAAATAGTAAGTCATCCCACAAGCACCTGTTAAAAGTAGAAGATTGTTCTAGAAGGTAAGAGGAATACAATATGAGGAATAATTTCAAAATGTCATAGGCAGGTTGAGGCCTGAAAAGCTTATTTTTACACTTACTAAAAATAGTAAGTTGCTCCATTCAAGAATAACAAGTGTTGAAGAACCATTCATAGTTTTTCCAGTATGTTCATCGGTACCTAGCACTTATACGGACAAATGTATCATTTTGTAGGACATATGTTGGCAGAATATGACAATGTTGCAAAGGGTCATCGCGGGAGGTAGTTTCCATCCTCGGCTTCTTTGAAGTGGATCTCCATGAGAAACGCCCACGGTCACCATTGGGATAACTCAATAGTGTTTCTAAACACTTAGTTTACGGTGTCTATAGGTCATCAAAAGGAAGTTTCTCATCAATAGCAACTTTTCCGCAACATGAGTGAATCATTCACAATAAGGAATTCAAGGGAGTGGGTATCTTCTCATCAACGTGGGATGAGAGAATAATTTGGCATTGAGTGCAAGTCTTAAGGAGTTTTTCAGGAGGAAAAGGATTTAGAGATTCGAGTTTCATCTCCTTGGAGCATTCCAATGATCAAAATTAGTGGACTTCATCAGGAGCAACATCCTTTCTTTTCCTTCTCTCTCTCTCCCCCACTTTCTCTCTCCTCAACGTTCTAATTTTTGTTGGTTTTCACTTTTTCATAATGCCTTAATTAATTAAAAATGAATTTATTTTCAATGTAATAAGTCGCCCTTAAGTTATAAAAGGGGACTTAATGTTTTCCTAAAAATGTGAAAAGTTTCAAGGCATATGAAGGGTCAATGGGGGATAGGCAAAGAGACTTCCAAAATTCTATAAATTGTAATGAAATCCTCATTCAAAGGGGTTCTAGTTTTGAAATTCTTCTAGTTGGTTGTATTCTTGTAAGTTCATGAGATAGATTTTACTTACTTATGAGTGAAAAGAGTTAGCCATTAATCTATCTAGTTTCTTCATTCCTTCACTATGTAAAATTTTTGTCTAAGCATCAATACAAGAAGGAGTTTCTAACCTTTTTTGACTGATGGATTTATTAATACTTTGTGCTCATAAATTCTAATCGGTCTTGTTTTTATTTATAGAGTTGTTTGTTCTTAATTTTAATGCATGTGATTAAACTTCTAACTGATGTGTGCAAGACTCTGATTTTCCTCATATTCTCACTCCCTTTCTCACTCTCTTAACAAAGTCCTCTCTAGTAAGAGATTTCTAGCTTTGTCATAGGGTCAGTCGGTGGAGTGCCCCTATTGGATCCTCAGCCACAAGGCCAACCCAAATAAAAATCACCTTACTCGTGCATGCATATACAGAAGCTGCACCATTTAAGTAGAGGGACTTAGATTCCTAGAGTGTTGGAAAGAAACCCATAGATTTTCCCCAAAAATTTTCTTGCCAACACGATCTAAACATTTAAGACTAAGGTAAAATAAAAAGAACTTAAGATGAGAAAAATCCAAAGGCAAAAATTTGGCAATTTCGAAAAGGGGTGATGAAAAATCCAAATAGAAGGTGTATGGAAGATTTGAAAAGAGATGATGAAAATTACAAATAAAGGATGTTTGGAGGGTTTGAAAGGAGATGATGAAAAATCCAAATAAGGGGTATATGGATGATTTCAAGAAGTGATGAAAGAAAGGTCCAAATAAAGGATATTTGTAAGGAGTGAAAATAGATGGCGAGAGATCTAAATAACATGTATTTAGAAGGTTAGAAAAGAAATAGTAATATATCCAAATGAAATAGATCTCAAATGATTCAAAAGAGATAGAATATGGATAGTGAATGAGAAAGTGTGGAACACAAACTCACTAACACATAAAAATAAAAATAAAGTAAAAAATATTGTTTATGGAAGGTGGGCCTCTAACTTAGATTGGCTTGACAAGGTGTGGCTTCCTAGAATAAATTTCTCTCCTAATTATTAGCATTCTATCCGAGTGAGCGTGGTATTATTTCTAGTTGTCGGTTTTACTTTACCCTTTGATACGATAAGCTAGATTTTACTCCACTCAAAGGATCAAGTTGGGGTCACCACCATAGATAATCGTGGTGATAATCTCTCATAAAATGTGTACTAGACAGTTGGGTGGGGGTACTTGTTTCATCATCCAATTCCCTTAAGGTACCGACTACTTTGGGGTTCTTGTGGTACTCCTCGCTATGATTTTCAGGCCCCTAGTTATGCACTTCCTATAGTTATAGTGGTATCGGGGAATACTCATGTCACTAAAAATTTAATTAAAATAATTTTTATAAAATTTATAAGAAAAAAGGGTGATAAAGGAGGTTTTCTTAAATCAACGATCAATGATAACCTATAGTTAGTATTTTAAGAAAAATATTTATAAGAATGGTCCTAAAAACAAGTTAGAAGTTTTTCCTTGAGGTAGACAAAGAGAAAACAATGAAAAACAACAAAATCACATTTTTGATTCTCAAGATCACTTATAAAAGTGTGAGAGAAGAGCATACACATGAAGTTATTACGATAAAGCAAAAATAGAAGCTAATTAATAAAAGAAACACTTAAATTAATTAATTGTGACAAACCCGCAAGAAGATTAGATATAAACAACCCTAAAACAGAAGTTATAATTAAAATAACTTGCTAAAAAATACATAAAAGTTAAAAACAAAAATAAAGAAGGCACGATAGCATATGCACTTAAGTGTGATAGCATTAATGGCTATGTTAGTGCGTACACTTGAGTGCGCTAGCGTTAACAAGTAACACTAGCATGTGCATTAAAAAAACAGACAATGAAATAGAAATGCATGCAATTAAACAAAAGCATGTGTAATAAGAATTTCTTTGTAACATTAGTACATGGATAAGCATGTTGGTGCACGCACAGAGACAAAAATGCGCACATAGAGATCTTAGCACATGCACACATGCGCTGGCACAAATCTCATGAAACATTAGCACAAGGAGTTTGGAAATTATCAAAAATTGCCAATCAAAGATAGAAACATGTTTTTATGTTTTTCTCCTTCTCTATTGCACCTATGAACTGAAACTTGGATAAAAGATTAGAAACAATTAATAAAAACACATAATTGGTTAGATTACTAAAATATAAGCTAAAAATGATTAATTAATTATGGGAGTCCCAATGGGCATGCCAAAATTTGAGAAATGAAAATCTCAATGAAGTTGAAAGATAACTAAAATGAAATAGAATACTGTCTTTGAGTTTTTCCTTGCAAAACTCAAGTAAGATTGTGAAGCACTTGGACATGTAGAATATTTTATGTAATGTATTATGGGTGCTCTTGATTATTCTCCAACTGTAGGATGTAAATGCTACGAGCTCATAAAACACGAGGATGTGGGTGGAAAATTTGGCAGAAGTTGGTTGCAAATTGCATAAGCTTCCAAGGATGGATTTACAAAGGAATGGCCTACATTTTATAGTTGAGGGTGAGGCCATGAGAAGTGGATCATAGTTTGAATGATAAATGACATCATAATTATAATTTCTTGAAATACTAAGAGTATTTGGTTTGGGAAGTTATAGCTTTATAGGGAATGATTATCTTGATTTTGTGCGAGAAGATGGTGGTCCGTGCAGCTTTGATGCCCCCACCATTATAGGGTTCTAGAAGTGGAGTGGAGTGGAGTGTGAGTAGATAAATATGATTATTTAAATAATTGATTTAATTAGTTATTATTTTTTAGGATATAATCAACCATTTAATTACATAAATGTTTAATTAAATTAGCTGAAGGGTGTTATGAATTAATTTAATTAATTCCAAGAGCATGATAGAATTAAATTAATTAATTCTAAAGGGTAGGAGTATGTAATTAGAATTAATTTAATTAATTTTAAAGGGTTGTGATTTAAATGATGGAATTAATTTAATTATTTCCAAAGGGATGTATTCTAGTATGATATAATTAATTTAATTAATTCTAATGGGATGGAAATAGGCTAGAAATATGTATGTAATTTTAGGGTGTCTACAAATCCCACTCATCATGAATGGATTATGCGAGGTTGAGAGTGCTAGGATTTCTTAGAAATAGAGCAAAAAGGAGTAGGGGTGATTAAGGAGACTTCTTAAACTAATTTTTTTCTCAAATATTACGCCATCACCTTGCAAGTTTGATTTACACATGGTTCGATGGTTTTTGTAGACGGAGATGCAAATCCGAACTCAACCGACCTTGTAGGAGAATTTCCACAGGTCCAATGGAGTCTAGGGGAGGTAAATTTTTGCTTTAAGGAACTTTATTTTGAGGTACATAAGGATATATGACTTTGTGAGTCTCGTGTTGGAATTATATAGGATATTCTAGTTCTACATAAGCTATGACATGTTTTACATCATTAATTACGCAACCATAATTTTAGGAGGATAATCCATGTCAACTACATTGGTTGTAGCATTTTCTTGCTTCTTAGAAATTTTAGCGACATCATGATTAGGCATAGGATTAGACAAGATTTTTAACTTTTCATTAAACTAGTTAATATATTTATGACAATATTTTTATTGAGTTGCATCACATGATTTGACCACTTTAGTCGAATGCGCACGAGTGATGGAATCATAGTAAAATTTTGGTCCTAAAAATAATTTTATGACACCCATTCAGATTGCACAACAATTCTCATATGAGTGACCCTAATTAGCGTGTCACCAACAAAACTTACTCTTGTCATGTTAATGAGGACTAGGTCAAGAAGGATCCAAGATCATAGTAAATGGCTTAGGTAAGTGATGTTTTAACTCTTCCTTACTCAATGGTTGATGATAGTTAGGCTATTTTTATTATTATTGGGTTGTTGGTCAATATTGAAAATAGTTCTATTTGAAGAAGCAACAAGAGGAAGAGTATTTGAGACTTCGTTGTCTATCGCATTCTTGTTCTTAGAATGTTGGAGGATTTGGAATTATTTTTGTCTTGTGTCTTAGGAGGATATTTCTTGAATTCCCTCATGAGATAATCTTGCCTTTTAGCTTATTCAAAGGCCTCTTCTAGGGAAGTGGGAGAAAAGGACCTCACCTTGTATTAAAGGTGAGGCTAAAGGGATCATAAGAAAAGTTGGAAGAGGCTATCATTAGGCATGTTATGTTTTGCCCACATGGATAGGGTCTTCTACATTTAATGAAAGCTTGTGCCAATTTGTTTTTAGATTTTTGGCAATTGATGAAAGCATTGATATTGTTTTCAAGTAGATCGTGATATTAAAATTCATTCACTAGGGATGTCACTAAGGACTCTATATAAACTATGGAATCAAGAGGAAAAGTATGGTACCAATCCAAAGCATCTTGAGTAAGTGTTTTTCTAGGATTTTGGTGGTAGCATATGAATTGGTTCTGATCCACTCCTTGTAAAGATTACCAAAGTCCTTGATATGAAGGGTGGGATTAGTAGATCCATCATAGAAGATAGAAGGAACAATGCCACCAATATCCATACTAGCAATATAAGGTGATAAAGGCTCTTATTAGACTACTCAAAAGACTTTACTTTGGATAGGGGTTGTGTAATGAGAACCCCATTAGGCCCACTTGGCAAAGGGGGTGGCATGGTACCCCAAGAGCACATTGAAAGTGGTTGACTAATTGATCCATGTTGGCTTACATTTGGAGAAACTGAGCCATAATAGCGGATTATTGTTGGCTCATTTTGTCATTGAATTGAAAATAAGGTTGGTAGGATAAAAATTGGAGGCATTTTTGGATGAATCTATTTCAACAACTTTCCTTTTTCTACCTTATGGTCGAATCGTTTGGAAATGAATTCAAGAATATGCTTACTAAATATATCTTCTCGATTCATTTTTAATATTGAGGAAAATGAGATGGAAACTTCTTAATCTTAGGAGGAGGATCAAAAGTATCATCATTTTGGTTTTCTTCTTCTTCATCCTCAAGTGGGCCATTACGATGAGTAGAAGGTTTCTCTCTAGGTGCTCTATGGATCACCATTCCATGAAAAAGGAAACTCAACTTCAGGATGATATGATTCAAGAAATTTTTGTACAACAGAGTCAAAGGACCCCAATCCCAGATACTCCATGATGGACTGATGATCTCGCTAAGAAAAGATATGAAAATGAGGCATACATACACAATTTTATGTATAGAAGGGTATACATGGGGGCTAAAGGCGTCTGGAAGTAGATCTGGTAGATAAAATGGATCGGCTATGTAAATATGTATGCACAGAAAAGGCATTTAGATATGAGCAAATAGAAACAAATAGGATCACCCAGGGGTGATGATGTTTTTGCATATAGGTTTTTGAGGTTTTATGGGTTTTTAGGTGTTTAGATGAATTCAAATTTGGAAATGGGTGATTTTCACAAGTTGTGCTCGATTATGAGGTCTATAGGATTCATGTCGGGTTCACCAGAGAATTTATGTGGGCCAAAGATGTGTCTCAATATCTTGCACTCCTAAATCATCCATTTTATAAGTGTGTCGAGTAAATAAGTGGGAAACACACAAGTATTAGCATACAAGTGGATAGACTTAAAGGGGCTACAACAAGCGCTAGGGTCACATATCTAGAGGGTAGTAATCCCTACACTAGGTCAACCTAGGGTTTCCAAGGCCCACGGTCAATATAAAGTAAGGAACCCTACTAAGATATTAGTAGTTGGGTGTGGAGAGGTATAAATCAATAATAAGCATGCATGATATGACTGAAATGAAAATGGTGATAGCTAAGGAGATGATAATGGATAAGAGTACTATGTTAACTAGCATCCAAACATGTGTAATACTAAGCTAACATAGCACAATGAGAAAAGTAAATGAACTTATCTATGTAAAATGAAAAGAGATGGTTAGAGCACTCACCTTGTACATGTAAGGTGGTCATTGATGCATCTATCTCTTCAGAGAAGTAGTACACCGAGAGAGAATCATTATTAGGTGGAGAAGGGGAACATTATTCCTATCCTAGACTCATTATAGGTGACCTAATAGTGCAAGCAACCATCTAATAAGAAGAGTATCCAATCCAATCCAAGAAAGATACAATATGAACCAAGATCTAGGCGAGCAGATGCGAAGATGGTTAAAAAGAATAGAGAAAATGGCGTTCTAATGATCTAGATTCCTTTTTCTTATTATGAATGTAAAATGAGTGGTAAGTATATATAGGACACCCATCACTCGTGGGAGATGGTGTTGGCCATGGAAAAATATAACATTGACACCATCGGCCATGGGAAATGGCATCACCAAGGGTAGTGAAAATAGGTAATGTGTCGTAAAAAGTAAAAATAGTGTGTCGTAGATCATGGATGTAGATAAACAAGGTGCAAAGATGGTGGAATGCAAGCAAGAAGTTGTGAATGTGATGTGCATGAGACCTAGGAGGACAAGGATAACTAGTGCAAGGAAAACTAAGGCCAAGACCAAATAGTGACACTCTCTTTGTTTCTTGTATATTACCCTTAATGGTAAAAGAGAATAACCATTCCCCATTCCCGATAGGCCCCTTAAGTCACCCTTTCTTGAAATAGATGCACCAAAGTGACCCTTATCTCAGACAAGACAAATTGTTAACTTAACATTTATGAAATATGAAAAGTGAAAAATTAGGTGTATAAACCTTCTACCTAATGACCTTCTTCAAGCAATACACATGGAAAATTGGATGTATTTTGGTTAACTAAGAAAGATCCAATTTATATTCCACACTACCCCTTTTTACAACACGTTATAAGGGTCATAGTATTTAGGTGAAAGCTTATTATATTTCTTCATTGTTTTTTAAAGATATTTTCTTATATGGTTGAAATCATACAAAAATAAAGTCTCCAATATCAAATCTAAGTTAACTATGATGTTGATCAAATTGTTTCTTTATGTGGTTTTGTGTCATTACCAATTTCTCTTTAAGGCCATAGAGAACCTATTTTTGGTGTTGAGTGTTCTCTTTAACTACTCTTGCTTTAGGCCAGACCCTCAATTTGGAGGTGAGGGATGGTGGATGGTAACCGTCTGATGTCAATAATGGGGACATTTTGAATGAGGTATGGAATGAAGTGTTATACCACCATTATGCAAGTGGTAGCCACTAAACCCATCTCTCATGCTTATTTGAAGAAAAGTATCATAAATACCCTTCCAAAACTTGTTTACTACTTTAGTTTCACCCATCAAATTAGGGATGATAGGATGAATCATGTGATCCATTTGATTTCCCAAACATAAGAATAAATCCAAAAATTAATATAGGGTCACTATCACTTACTATAATCTTGGGTGTTCCATGTAGCTTCAACTATAGCCATAAAAGATATGGTAATTGTACTTGTTGTAAAGGGATGTGACAAGGCACAAAAAGGAGCATATTTGGTGATTTTATACACCACCACCATAATTACACTTTTCCCTTCATATTTTTTTAATCTTGTGATGAAATCCATGTAAACCTCTACCATCTATTCACTAGGAATAGATAGAGATTGAAAAATCCCTAGTGACTTAATAGTTTCTATCTTATTACACTAACACACCAAATATTATACCAAAAAAATCTAGATGTCCCCTTTTAACCCATCCCAAAATAAATATTTCTTAATCATGTTATGATTTTTAGGAACCTGCAGAATAGCCATCAACTTGAGAAGTATGGAGCTATGAGAGAACCCAACTTTTACGGGTCAAATTCTTGCATAATTATAACCAATCCTTGTACCACAATGCATCCCCCTTCCTTATAAATTTTTATTACATTTTTGGATCCTATAGAAGATTTTGAATAAGAGTGTGGGTTTTTGTTTCTTTTTCCATTTTGATCTTGTTTGATCTACTTAATATTCTTGTAATATGGACATATAACGATGCTTATGTGGACTCATCCCTCCTAGAGAGTGCATCAACTACCATATTTACTTTTACTTTCTTATCCCAACATCTTTGTGACCCTTTTCTATTATTCTTTAGATGGTAATCTTTGCTCCAAGAATTATTTCAAGCTATCATGATCTGTATATACCTTGAAGTGACAACCCATGAGATATGATCTCCACTATTTGATTACATGAAGAATAAACATCATTTCCTTCTCATAAGTTGGTTTTGATAGGTTCTTATCTTTGAGTTGACGACTCTCAAACAAAATGGGGTGACCCTCTTGCATGAGTACTGAACAATGAAGCATCACATTGCCATACATGAAGCATCACATTGAACAATGAAGTTTTTAAAGAAATATGGGGTAGCCAACACTAGAGTGGTACACATGGCCTTATTTAGTGACTCAAATGTTTGGGTTGCTTACTCACTCCAAAGAAAAGAGTCTTTCTTTAATAATGTTGTGAGTGGTGTTGCAATTCTACCATAATTATTCACAAATCTACAGTAGTAACTTATAAGACCTAAGAATACCTTGAGGTTTTTTAGGGTTTTAGTAATCTTCTAGTCTACCACGGCCATGATTTTATAAGGATCTACTTTTACCCCTTGATGAGAAAACATTGTGACCAAACTATTCTACCTCCCTAACTCTAAAAGCACACTTGGAGGGATTTGCATAAACTTGTTTTTATTCAAGAGTTTTCAATACCTTATTTACATGATATAAATGGTATTCCCAGTATTGTTGTAGATTAATATATCATCCAATAATATGAAGAAAAATTTCACACAAATGGACGAAAGATGGAATTCATCAAAAATTGGAATGTAGAGGGTGTTTTTGTAAGGCCAAAAGGAATTACCAGAAATTCATAGTGGCCCTCATGTGTTATAAATGTGATTTTATGAATATATTCATCACAAATTTATAATTGATGATATCCTCATTGAAATCTAATTCTATAAAATAAACATCACCATGTAACTCATTTAGAAAATCCTCAATAATAGGAATATGAAACTTATATTTTTTCTTGTATTTGTTGAGCTCCCTATAGTATAAACACATGTTCCAACCTTCATCCTCCGTTAACACCATCACTACTAGTGAAGAGTACGTACTTTGAATATGGAAAATAATACATGCTTCTAATATATCATGTATCATATTTTCTATATTACTCTTCTACATAGATAAGGGTGCCGATAAGGTTGAATATTGGGTGGTTGCCTTCCTAGTAATAGTTGAATAGAATTATCCTTATCTCTTTTAGGAGGCAACCCTTTCAGATATATCCTAAAAATAAATGAATTCCCATTAATAATTATTTATAGATCTAACGGTATATTACCTTTCGGGAAAATGGTTGTGACTTAAACCCATATACACTCTTCTTAAGCATCTTTTGAATTTGATGAGAACTTACCAATTATGGATATTTTCTCTTCATCCCTCGTAGCTCAAAAATCCTCCCTTTAAAATGGTACCACATGAATAATTCTTGGAAGTTCATCTCAACAATTCCCATTGTAGTCAATCATTGAACCACTAACACAATGTCTCCACCCCCATTGAAATGGCATAAATGAGGACCTTTAGCAAGTAATCTCCCATAGATAGCTTAATTTTATGGCACTTTTTGAACAACTAACTTTACCTCCATCTACCATCATGGCTTGAAAATTTGGTGTTGGATAAACAAAACAATTTAAGCACAAGGCCAAATTATGATTGATGAATTTGTGAGTACCACAAAATCAATCAATATCGTCACTCTTTGCTTCTTCACAAATCTAACCACCTTAAGGGTTTATGGGGTGATAATTCCTAAAATTGCAAGACAAGAGATGGTTGATATTCTTTAGCCTTGATCTCAGGAACCTCTTCTTCTTCACTTAAAGCTTCATCCTCTTCTTATTCCTCATTAATAACTTCAATGTAGAATGATTTATTCTCAACAAATTTGTGTCCTTTGCTCCATTTATTGTCACAATTGAACCATAGTCCTTTTACTCATTTCTCTTTGATTTTTTTAGGATTCAATTGGGTAGGTTGTTGAAATGATGGTATTGAGGTGCTATGATCTCTAATGTTAGTGAAGTTATTCCTCTTCATGGTAAGGAATTTTTCCTCTACCCTATATGCCATGATAATAGAATCAAAAACATTAGATGAATCAAAAATTTGTACCTCATGTTGGATGTGATGCTTGAGTTCGTTAAGGAACAAATTGTTCATATTATCATCTATAATTATATCCACACACAATGATATGCTGTGGATTTTTTTATTATAATCCTTTATTGATCTTGTTTACTACAAATTTGACAATTGGTTGAAGTAGTTTTTGGCCACACTACTACTATAATGTATTTGTAACCCCTCCATAAAAACTAACCAAGTGACATTGAGAGTCTTCTTCTTTTGAGTGCACAACCAACAATACCAAGTGAATTATTCTAGTTCTAGATATAATGATGCCATAGTAACATTTTGGCCACTCGGAATATAATGTAGATCAAAGAAACTCTCCATTTGGGTGATCCAGTTATTTCCATCAAACTTACGCATGTCCACCTTTGGGAGTAGGTTTTGTTTCCCCGAATTAAATCTCACTCTAGATGAATGTGATGCAGTATGTGAATCATGATTTGTATTTCCATTTGATCCACCTTGAGTTGTGTGAGAGGCTAATAATAACTCAATATATTCAAATATCCTATGTACATATACTTTCATTGCCTCTCTTGCTCTATGTATTATATGATCCATCGCCTTCATATTTTCATGATCTCCATAAGAGGTTAGATATGTTCATTTACAAAGGAATAAATAACATCAAAATTTCCACCCATTTCTAACTCGATTTGACTTTCTCCTTATTGGGAGTTTTCCCTAGACTAGCATAACCTTTTCATTGGCCTTTAGTTGTTCTCCATGTCATGGTGGTTAGGGTTTAGGTTTTGTTGTTGCTTTTGACCAAATAGACAAAAACCCAAATAAAAACCCATATTAAATTTCAAATAGCTTTCCAAAATGTAAAAAAATTTAGAGAAATTCCATAATTTGTGGCCTATGGAGTGAATTTGTGGAAAAATATAATACTACAATAACTTCCAAAAACAAATTCAAATTAGCAAAACTTTAGAGGGTAGATGTATCCTTAGATGTCGCAAATTTAATAAAAAAGTATATAAAAATCACAATTAATATCGAGATATATGCGAAGTCCCTAAAATTAGGGTTTTGACCTGATTTTGGCCAAAATCGAAGCTTTGATACCGATTGTAAGGAAATTACTTAGATATATTAGAATATAAACAATAATATAACACTAAGGAACACAAAAATATAGATAAATTATCACAATGTACAAATAAATTGACTTAGCCACTTTGGTGGGAAACCTCCAAACTATACAATAAGACTCAAGTGCTTAATATGATGATAATATACTATTCTCTAACTCTTATATATATCATACTCTGTTATGGAAGGCATCGGGCCGACCTACTAAGTATATAAAATCATAAATTAATATAATATGAGATGATAGGAGATTGTGTTATCCATTGTCAGCTTATCCATATCACAATCCATGAACCGGGATTAAGGGTGTAAAATTTTCACCATATGTTTACACCCTAATTAAATTATAGCCTATATAGTTGTAATGGGATACACAATAGCTATAATAAGGGTATAAGTGCTAGCAATAGGTAGACCATTATGATCTAATTAACTTCCAACATCAATCATACATGACTAAAATAATGCATTAAAACTTGAAATGAACTAAATGATTGATAAACAATAAGAAACTAGTTTAAAACACAAAAGGAGAGATATAATTAGTTGTTTAGGATGAATTTGGAGCAAGATAGGTGTGTATAGTAGTGATTTAATTTAATTTATATTAAATCTAAATGCATAGTAGCTTATTATAACAATTGATGTACATATGCTAAAATTCAATAATGACACAAACAAACTAGCATATAAAGTATGAAACCCTAAGCGAGAGAGGGAGATATAAGGACTTAGCTGATTTTCGAGTGAGCAGAAGTGATCTAGGAAAGGTAAAGTGATTAATAGGATGCAAATAACATCGTAACTTCTCACTATAAATTTTTGAGTTTAGGAACAATGCCAAACAGGGCACCCGTAGCAGACAAGGGCACTGGGCGTTGGTGACTGGATCTGGGCACACTGTGGATGTGTAAATTCTTAGGATTTGGTTTTTTTGTGTCGTGAAGGGTTTCATAGTTTTTCCCTATTGATCGTATGATATTCACTCCTAGATCGCCAAAGGTACCTGTAACCTATAAAAGATAAGTTCACTTGCACATACCCACAAACCACATCAAACCTAAAAAGGAAAATGTGGAATGGGGAGTCGACGGGCCCCAATAGTCACCCCGAGAGTGAACTTATGACCGAGCATTGCACTACATCTCATAATCCATGTAGTTCATGTGAGTGTGTGTAAAAATGATTCCCTAGGATGCCCTTGTGCAAGTTACACTTAATAGTGGGCTATATCTAGAATGTAGCAATGTAATAGTATGTGTGAATGGAATAGAATAGACTTCCCCTTCCTATGTTATGTATACGATACAGAATATGCCCTTTGTCCCTTGAATGGATGCATTTAAAGTGATTTGGTGCCTTTGGAATGCAAGATTAGGTGATGATATTAATGCTTGGTGTTTGGCCCTTGATTTTGAAAACATAATTATGTATTTATATGATTCCCTTGTTTGAATTTCGTAATTGACAACTGAAAGGTTGACCTATAAGTGAAAATGATGCCTAAAAGTTAAAAGATACCCAAAAGAGTAAGGTAAGAAATGTTCGGGGCACCCAAGAGGGACATGAGTGTCTAGGTGCTTCTATCCTCACAGCTGAGGCATTTGTGTTTGAAGCCATAAAAGATAAACAAGTTAACTTCTAACTAGGTTGTAGGGTGTGGAAGACCAAAGAGAAAGCAAGAGATAAATAAAAGAGGCCAAATATAGTTGTCAACCACTAGTTTTCTTTCTTAGGAATCATGTAAATGCTAGCATACTTTTAAGACCTATAAATGTACCCAAGTGCATGATTTTATGTCTACACATAGTGGAATAGGAAGATATAAAGTTGTAGATTCTACATAGAAGATTATGGAGCTAGAGAATGTGTAGGTGTAAGAAAATACTAAAATTGTAAGAACTAGGAAGGAACTCATACAATCTAGGAAAACAATTGTACAATTTCAAAAGTGGGAGATATTCAAGTTTTGAAACTTTTTGTGTGTTCACTCATTTAGAAATGGTGCTCATTATGTGTCGCTCTTTCTTGCACAACTTTGGGATGTCTCATGATGACTTAAAACAAAGTGTAAATCTTATCAACCTACAAAACCTTTCATCAAAGCATTAGCAAACACAAGGAGAAAAACATGTGTGTGCATTTAAGGTTAGACCACCCTAAGTGGTCGAATCCCAATTGCTAAACAAATCCCAATGATGAACTACATATCCTTGTTGAAAAAATCAAGCCTTATGTAGTTATCCTAAGTGATTTTGTAAGTGTGTATAGCTAACCAATCCCCAAGTGTGCCCTTGTGTATTTTTACACCAATATATCGGGCTAATTGTGTATTATATAATGTACCCAACATGATAGTAGTGAGATATGATCTTCCTCTGTTATGTACCTAACCCTTGTGTTGATTGAAACCCTTTTGCAATTTTTAGGATGAGTTTTCTCTTGTTAAGACATTGCTTTTATTTTGGAATGATGTTTGTAATATCATATTTTTAAGCATGTCGGGTGAGTTATAAGGTAATAATGACTTGCTTATAGAGTTTTTCTAGGTGAGATATTATTATAAGGCCAACCTTAGGAAGATGAAATGACTCGAATAATAACTTAGAATTGACAATAGATTCAATGATTAATAAGGGGAGGGACCATAATAGTAATCTAGGATTGGACCCTACATCCTAACCCTTATTTACATTTTTAGATTGGAGAGAAAAAAATATCTAAACTAAAAGTTGTGTCATGAATATCGTGTGTTTTATATTTCTTTGATTGAATAATATTTGCATAAACTGTTGATAGATCATAGTGTAAAGATAAGAACATTTTTTACGGCTAAAGAGATGATGAGATTGGATTCTAAATGTGAGAATTTGTCTTAGCAAGGATACAAGGTCAAACTTGGCGAGAACACAAGGACAAGATACCAAATTTTAGTGTCTACAAATACAATCTGGAATTTTCCTCTATTAATGTTGTATACATAACCCTATGTTTCAAACCTAATTTGAAGATATTATTACCCTTTTTAATGAATGTAATCAAGGACACATCATTCCCATTCCCATATATTCACCAAGGATCAACACCATTTGTATGATTCTACAACCATTCCTAATAAATAGTTAAAAATATTAGCAGACTATCTTGGTCATGTAAATGTGTCATAGAATTCTAACTACCCTTTGATCGAGTCAATATTTAAATAGGGATTTGCATCATCACATTTTTTCTTAGTTTCTTTGGTGGTATTAACTAACAATTGTACATTTTCTAAATCAATCTTGATTAAGACACCATATTGCCAAGTTGATATGTAACCCTTTCTTAAAATGATTCCTATCAACTCTAGCACACCCTATTTATAATTTAACACCCAAGACACTTAGTTTTATAACATTTATAAATTTTGCCACTTGGCATGATGCATATATTGTAGATGCACATACACCATTTTGTGTAGCACCGTAGTGGTTGATATATTCAACATGAAGCACATTATGTTGACCCTCACCTTTACTCTGATTTGAAGAAACTAAATAAGTTCAAATTGAATTTTTCTTTTAGGGAATGGATAAATTGGTTTGAATGGCCAAAAATAATAAAATATCCAAATTGATCATGATTGGCAAGAAATTATAAGATCAAATTATCTTGGAGGTTACAATTTTTTATCATCAACCCATAAAAACGGCTAAATTTATGTGCAAGATTGTTTCAAAACCTAAAAATAATGACCTCGTCATTTATTTGAGGAATATTCTTTTAGAATTTATCCATGCCCAAATTATGTGGCTAAGAAACACAATTCATTTAATAATTTGATTATAGCCCTTGTGAGTCAACCCTAGCTTTATAATAATTATCTACCATTGATGACTTTCCACTTAGACAACAAGGAGTTTATAGGCCCAAATGACCCAACTTTGCTTTCAATAATGTTGTAAAAGATTTATGTCATCCATATTTCTTGATAGTCTTATAAATTATACTCGATCATTAATGTAAAACACATGCGAGAAAATAAGTCGCAAATAATAAAAGATGAAGAAAGGAAAAAAAGAGATAGAAAAACTAAATCACAGTTTAAATTTGTTTACAAAAATGGTTCAACTTTAAACAATATATGAAGTCTAACAAAAATGTATAACATGAACATAGTATTAAATCTACCCCAAGGTAAATTATGTTATAAACTTTGAAAGTTACATCTAACGTATGTTCCTCATGGAATTTTAAGTTGATTTCTAAGTATAAAAATCATTAATCACCTTCAAACATGAAGTATTCTAATAGTTTATGAGTGAAAATACTTCTTCCCGCATATATTGCATTTGAAAGGGGAAAGTGGGTTACAAATCTCAAAATCCAATTATTTTAGGATCCACGAACATTCCAAGGTGTGCAATATAGTGGGGGATTGGTTTTATTCTTGCTTTGCATGCATTTAATTGTGTCATATAGTAATTAAAGAAAGCATTGTCCAAGTTAAGAGATAAAAGAAAGCATTGTCCAAGTTACGGAATAGGATGTCAATATCTCACTTTAATCTGATTACAGTTATGATTAATTTATGTAGTGTGTGGTGATTCTTCTCTTATATAATGACCCTTTCTTAGATTTTTATAAGTTAAATGACTTTGGATATTTTGTATATTTATATGAGAAATCTTTGAATTTAAATTAAGACTTTATTGATATGTAAATTGACATCCCTCTAAAATCAAATAACATATACCATTCGGCATTGCATTGTGCACATGCGATTGCTAGTTTTAGGATCCGGGAACATTCTAAGGTGTGCAATGTAGTGGGGGATTGGTTTTATTCTTGCTTTGCATGCATTTACTTGTGTCATATAGTAATTAAAGAATTACTTTTGACTCACAATATTTCACTTCTGAGTCTATTATTATCTTGATAACTTCCAAATGATTGCTCACCAATATAAATAAATAAAATATGAAAGATGGTTCTTAACCATGTAAGGGCTACTTCAAGTAACCTAATAAAAATATATGTTAGATAAATAAAACAAATTCAAGTTTGATTAATTAGGTGACCACCTAAAATATTTATATTTTGAGTAAGTATCATTAGACCGTGAATATTTTTCAAGGTTATTCTCGCCATAATATCCCGAGGAAAATATTCCCTACAAATATTGTGGTAGTTTAGCATGGTAAATAAAGATCAACATGGATATGTTAAGATTACAGGCTTGTATATGGACAAAGAAGGGACTTTTTAGTTGATGTTAAGATTTCGTAATTTATATATTATACACGGGGCCCTAGAAAATTAGAAGGTTAATCAAATTAAAAGTTGACATCTTATAAAAGAGTAATCAACACCAAACTCAAGGGCTTTGAGCAAGAACGTGAAGTTGGAGTAGAGATACTATTCCAAAAACTCTACAATGTTAATGCACAAATTTAATTTTGGGTATCATTAGGAAATTTTGAAGTTCTTTCTCATGAGGGAAGGATTTTTGTGGAGATGTTTGTAATAAAGATCTCGAGAACATTTTTTTTTGAAAATACAAATTTAGAATTTAAAATATTTTAGAGATTGAAAGAGTCCAGGGAATGTTGGTTATCAATTATATGTATATCAAATTTATGGTGTAGAGATCTTAAGTTATATGCCTTGAGGGCTACCCTATAGTCTAATATTGGGAAGGTGATCCAAATACTCATCCTTTGAATGAATATTTTTCAATACATTTTGGTGTTTTTTGAGTATTTATAAAGTTAGTGGATCCAATTCCATTCAACTTGAATGCATAGTTACATGTGAGGCCATATTTTATAGTCCCATTGACCTACTTAGTCATGTGTGCCTTTGAATGTTAATTGTTTCTTTCTCTGTTCTTATTTAGATCAATTGGATTTTGAGATTTCTTAGTTTGGTAAGAGCATTTTAAGGGTCATTGGCAGAAATATTCTCGAACATAATTGCATCTCTCAATAGGAGAAATATAAAAGCCTAGATTTATTCTATAGAAATGCTTTTAGTTTATCTTGGTGTATATTTAGAACTCTCTCAAATTTATTTACTTGGAAAATTTAAGATTTTTTTCTACTTTCCTTCACAATTGTGTCAACACAAACTTTTTTATCTTAAATTATTGCTTTATTCAAATCACTCATTTCATCTTGCAAATGTTCCACTTCATCTATTCAAATTTTGCATTCCATAAATCCATAGTTTTATGGATAGGCCTCCATAATATTTCAAATTTTCTCCATTAATTTTATTTTTTAGTTCTTTTTAATGGTCGAATATTTTCTCATTTTTCAAAATTTTCTTCAATTTTAAGTGTAACATTTTGTGTAAGAATTCTTCAATTCCTATTAGTTTTTCTCAATTTCTACATCTTGATTATTTTCATGTTTTCTCTCTCTTTCCTATCCTTCATATGGGTTCATATTCCCACAAAACTCATTTAATAGCATGTAAATGCATGCCTTACATCCTACTAAAAATTGATTACATGATGAGTATGTTTGTTTGTATTCTCTATCAAGGTGTTTTTCAATGATTGATGTAATTAGTAGTACATACAAATAATAGTACATGGAATTACGTATAGATCTTATGTATTATTTGAATGAAGTGAATATTTTTATCAAAACAAAATGTTCCATCAACATTATTTTAATTTTTTTAGATAAGGTAAAAAAATTGGTTTTGAAGGGACCCAAAAAAACATGTACAAAAAAGAGACCATGTAGCAAAAAAGCCACCAAAAAGAGACCAAGAACACAAAGTCAAACAGCCTTGACCAATTGTATGCAACCCAAAATAGGGCACGACCAATACCAGGTCTACATAGTGACAATTTGTTTTCAAAAATACATAAAAAGACATATTAACAAGATTGACAAAACCTAACACATAACCAAGACATAAGTGCAGTAAAAGGATCGTCATCATTTTGCCTTACTCAAGGAGGCTCTGTTTCTAGTTCTCACACCAAGCCCTTTGTCCATGGCAGCCTCCATTTCATCTTTCCATGAAATAGTGACCTTTTTAGGGGTATTCTCAGTAGGATCCTTACCTTTTGTTTCCATGATATCATCATCCTCCGAACTGCTCATCTCCAAGCACATTTTACCCTTTCCTTCCTCTGCTTCAAATTTAGCAATTTGGTCCTAGAGGATGGATATTCTTTGTTCTTGCATGACAATTTCTGCATTCAGCCCACCTATTCTCTTATTTTTCACCTCAATTTTTTGTGACACTCCCTCACTTCTTGAACAATATTTTTGTTGACCAAGTAGGATCATGTCCTTTGTAGATTCAACCCTTAGAATCTGAGCTTCCCAATCCACCATGTTTATGTCCCTTTCCTTACTAGCAATACTTTCCCCACCGCTTTTATCACCTTGTTTCAAATTATAGAGGATGGTAACTACTATGTGATCTAGATTATCATGTTGCCCCCTTTTGCCTATGTTTCATATGTTCAACGAGGGTTTCATTATCTGAGTCCACTTCCGTGTGATCTGAAGGTTGAGGAGGAAGTATGGGTTTACCTTTCTAGAACAAAAGCATAATCAACCCATGATGTAAAGGAGTATCCAATTTTTCATTTTGGTAGTCATTGATAGAAGAAGTAAGGGATCTGAGGAGAAAAATGGAAAACTCATAGCTTGATTCTTGTGAAGGTAGTTGAGGATAGAAAGTGGTAGGAAAATATCTTTCTAAATTTTCCTTCTAATGTAAGATACTTCATGACCATAAGGAAAACATCAAGCCAACGCTTAGGAGGCAAGTTCTTGCAATACCATCATCATACATGAGGATTCTCTCATTAGGGCCAAAGAAAGTGGATATTTTATGTTTTCACCTAGTTTTATCTTTAAAGAGTTTGAGACCTTCCATAGATAAACCTGTGGCTTCAACTATAGAATCTTTAGTAACTAAAATCTCCATACCCCTCATTTTTACACATCCCACGTTCCAATAATTACAAAATTCGATAGAAAGTTAAGGGTCATTACCTTAGATCCTTGATGTAATTAGAGAACCCCACATGATGTAGTAGCCTCCATAGTGTGGTGCCCCTCTTGATATGGAGATATGTCATCAGCTTAGTTTGGACTCTATCACCACCCATGCTTAACCCAATGCTCTGTTCCGACTTTAGATGAAGAAGAATGAAACTGCAAGCCCAAAAATGAAGGATTAAACCCAAATTGGGGGTAAATCCCCTTTTCAAACAATAATTCACCTTCCCATGGGGCTATTCCTTCAAATCCATGTGGATTATCATTCCATATCATGAGATGTCTTGTCATCATTAACCAAATTTCTTATATTATTCCATGGAATTAGATCTCCTTCCAGACTCACCTTTTCGACAAGTAATCGCCATAATTATCCAATCCATTAAGCGGGTTTATTCCTGGCTCTATAGATATGGTCAATTTCCACCTTTTCAAATGATGTAAGCAAATGCCTATCCCAATGATGATGTTATTGAGTTTCCAACCAATACCCCTTCTTGCTTAAGGGCATTGACAACACATAGGGAATATCCTTCAATTATTAGGACCTTGATATTCATAGTGACACATAGCTCGATACCCCATAGCATGGTCATGGCTTCAGCGTAGTTGTTTGAATGATTACCCACATGCCCTGCAAATGCTTGAAGGAACACACCAAAACGATCCCGAATTAATTCCTCTCCCCCAGCATGCCCCTCCCTAATTATGGTTGAGCCGTCAAAATTAAGTTTGAAACTTCCCTTAGGTGGGCATCTCTAATTGACCTTTTTTCCCCGCCTCCATATCTTTGCTATTATCCTAGTTAGTGGGACTTATATTCATATTATTCAGAATAGAAATTTCTAAATATGGAAAGGATTTTGAGGATTTACCTTTGAAAGTATGCGTGTTATCTTTAAAGAGTCTAACTAATTTTCCTCACTACCTTCTTGAAACTAGAGCACTGATTATGAAAAATTTGGTTGTTTCTTTCGACCCAAATGCCCCATAGAGTGTGTAGAAGAGCACATTTCCATATTTCTTTGATAATTTCATGGTGGAAATTGAAAACCCACTTCTCTAGAGAGGTTAGAGACATCCTTGGAAGGACCATCTACAAATTAAACATTTCAAGAACAACTGAAAAACATATAAACATATGTACATTCCAGGAAAAGATGATTGGTGGTTTCTTCTTGAAGTTTGCATAGACTACACCTATGAATGAGAATCATGCCTTTTTCCTTAGTTTGTCCACAGTCAAAATTTTCTTTTGGACCACTTCCTAATAGAAGAAATTAATTTTGTCTATAAGATTTTTATTCCATATTTTCTTTTAATACCCACTAGCTTCAATTTGCTCAAAATTCAACAAATATCCAAACTTCACCTCATAATTCCCAAAATCCATATCCCTCCAAATCAATTCATCCTGACATTTTCTATGAGGTATTAACAATACTTTAGTTCATTATTTAGGAATTCAAAAGGGAATTAAGGACTTGAGTAATTCAGAGGAGGAATTATTTGTAACCATCTTCTCTCATCTATCCAATAATCACACACCCGCTCTCTGTATTCCTACCTATAAAATTGGAAGAGGTTCATCCAAGGTTCTTCAAGATTTAAGGGCTTATTTCTGATCCAAGGATCCTCCCAAAATTTGATATTTGTGTCATTCCCTAGATTCCACTTTATGCCTTTAACCAACAGACTTCTTGGTTTGAGCAAGATTATTCCAAAAATAAACCAAAAGTGCTGCCAACATTTCACAAATATTTCACCTTTAAAATATCAATCCAAGTACCTTCTTCTTTATGCATTCTCCACCCTATTTTGGCTATAAGATCTTGATTCATCATCTGCAAGTTTTTCATCCCTAGACATCCTTTCTCTTTTGCTTTAGTGACCCTATCCCACCTATCGCTGGAATCCTATACTTGACCTCCGAACTAAACCATAAAAATCTCTTTTGGATGCTCTCAATGGATCTCAACATTATTTTAATTATTCTCTCATCATTATTCTATTTCTTATTACTTTATTTTTCTAATTACTTACGATAGGTGTTCTCTGATGATAAAAGGGGTGGGATGTGATGGTGTGACCATGTGAAGTTTTATTTTCTATGTTGTTATGTTGATAGGCATTGGTTGAATGTGATGGTGTGACCATGCAAGGTTTTATTTTCTATGTTAAATTTGACTTCCATTTGGTTGTCATAAGATAATATTGACCATAAATTTTACGTCTACTTGGTTGTCACTTAAATTTTTATTTTTATTTTATCTTTGAAAAGTCAATCAAAAATAGTAATATCTTAGTCATACATTAGAGTTTGGGGCCCTTTTTTCTCAAAAAGATTGTTTTCATCATTCTATGGGAAATATGAACATAATATAATGAAATTATTAATTAAAGTGATGGGTGTAAAATCTAAAATTAATATCTATTAGGTGTTTTTCACATAAATGTATTTAAGATATTTGTACTAGTTACAGCGAAGACACATTTTTTCATAGTGGTGTTAGGAAATAAGGGATAAAATATGTGGAAAAATCCCACACATAATCACAATAGTAAAAAATAATACGCGTTAAAAATATCACAGATCTGAAATAAAAGTGTAGAAAATAAAAGAACACAACACAAAGATAATATTTAACGTGGTTCACCCAATTTGGGCTACATCCACTAAGAATCACTTGTTCATATTTTATTACAAGCCACCTCTTTCTCTCAATATAGTACCCAGATCTATTTATAGATATGCTCAACAAACTCTCTTGAATTCACACTTGAACTCGCACACATCTGCAATGTTACATCAACCTAACATATGCACAAAAGCACATAAATAGGCAATTGCTTAAGTAGTTTTACAATACTGTGGGTACTAAAACCATGGGCCAAAACTGCCCCATAAACCTATGGGTCAAAAATCATTCCCATATGAGAAGAACATGTTTCCCAAGATATCATGCACATTTTTCGAGGCCAATTTTTTTCGAGACAAATGTGGATAATGTACAATCCTCAACACTTCCACACATGAAAACAAGCTTCACAACATAACAAGTGGATGCGGGTAGCTCCTATTGTAACCCATAGTCAAAAATCGACAACCCAACATACTTTTTTCGCATATGATCATCAAATCTGCAGCAGACATGTATGACTGAAAAGCCTAACGAGATTTGGGTGATACAACATGAAAAGAATATCTATTTCATTTAAGAATTGTTTGACTCTTTTGGTGTTGGCTTGTTAAAGTTTCTTTATCAAGTTATAGATCGACCATCATTGAGTTTGCTATGGTAGACAATTCCAAACCCTTCGCTTCCCATCTCATTTTCCTTGGTGAAATAATTTATGGCTTCTTCAATTTCGTTATAGGAGAAAATAGGCAAGAGCCCTATTTTACACCTTATTTCTATGTTATGAACCTGATATTTATAGAATGCATAGCCCAATATTTTTACATAGGGTTTCTTCTTGCATAGGATAGCACTAATAATATAATTATTACAATCAGTCCCAATACTTTATGATACCACTTGTAAGTAACACGAAATAAGAAAAAATGATAAGTAAAATGTAACAATTGTAATTTCAATTGATTTTATTCAAAATATGTGAATGAGATTTTATCACGCCAATAGGCATTTACTCATCTAGATGCACCGACTTGTAGTACATAGCTCAAAGGTTTTAGTTTGGTTTGTATGCATAAATGACCATGTAGAGAATATTACTTGTCCACGTAGAACGCAGAGAGCCAAGCAAACCCAATTTTTGCTTGTCCTGACATCGATGAATGTCTTTTGTTGCGGTCTTTTCATTCATGCTTGCCTCGTGTTCTGATTATGTTGATTATCCTTTTTACATTCCATACAAACCACCATCTCCCCATGTACCTCTATGCCTAAGGGATTAGGTCGGATGCATATCGATGGCTCCATTTGATATCAAACTCTAGATAGTCTATTATTTGAGAATGTTCTTGTGTGATGTGTCCTCTTTTCACATGATGGGGTTATATTGATGAAAACTCTAGAAGGCCCCATTCCACCATTGTCAAGAAATTGAAAAGGTTTGATAACATTTAATCGTATATGTAAAGCCCTGTAGATTTATTATTGATTATAACCCTGCTCACCAGGGTCATCTGCTATGTTCGATGATGTGAAATGTTACCTATGGTCGTAGTCTACATAGTAGATGTGGAGCTATTTTGAATGGGCGTGGTGTGCACAATGGCTTCATGCGGTTTAAGGGGTGTGACAATAATGCCATCTTTATTTGTACCACATTTAATGTTAGTATTCTTGAAGGATGGTTGGGATACGGTTTCTCGAGTCTCAGGATTAAAAATCATGTGAGACTAGTGTTTGGGTGTTCGTATGTGTGGTGGTCACTTGCAAAGTAGAGTAAGCCCTAATGGAAAATTACATGTATCCCTCTTACCCTTGATTTGTTGTGGATTCATGTAAAAGCCTTTGTTTGTGCTTTATGTAGTGATTTTTGGTATATTGTTTTTAGAATCTTTAAATTGTTGTAATGAAACTTGAAAGGACCCCATAAACTCCCATTTTTATCTCATTTTTTCACATTTGCATAATTATTCAAACTGGTCATACCAAATCTACCTATTGTGCTCATTTTGTCAAACAGTTCACATGTCTTTTGTATGCTTCCACAAGATGTGGTCTCATGGAGTGTAGATCACCAGATATAGTTTTTGCTCGAGGCCATTATTACAATGAGCATTTCCCTACCCATAAAAGGACCGGGAGGTTCTGTTTTATCTAATTGCATGTTCTCTCAATGTTTTTTCATCTCACAATCAAGGAAGCAATAAGGGGAGAAACATAACAGGAAGTATGAGAAGAAGTCCTAGTGTTCCTCACAAACTATCTTTTGAGTGCAATTTTTTTAGTGTTATATGAGCTTTTGCGGTAGGTCGAATGGGTTCCCAAACAAAGACCTTATCTACAAAGCCATTGAGATATTTGAGAATCATGTGGAAGTTAAAATGGGAAAAATATGAAGGCCAGGGAGGAGGAATTATAGGAAAAGTAGATGATAACATGGTTGGAATCAAATTGTGATACTTTTGGAAAATGTAGGGGGCTTCTTCTGGCTAGGCCTATCTCTCACGCAAGTTCGCACAAAGGGAAAAAGTATTTTCCGTCACGTCATCGTTAGTTTTTTTATGTCGCATTAGTTTTGATGGAATAGGTAATAACGTAATATGTTGTTACCTATTCTATCAAATTCCATTTAAAAAGAATCAATACGCCGTATAATTTCATACATGAGTACGCAGCAGGATGGTGGGGCACGGAAAATATGGCACGGGGGTCGCGGGTTCAAGGCCAGCTGGGTGCAAGGATGACGCCCCGGTCAAAGTTTTGCGCACGTTCACGTTGATTTGTGAACTGCGTGATGGATAGGATGATCGGCTTCTTCTTCATAAGGAATATTTTGATGATGGGGAAACCAATATGGCTTGTGATGAAATAAGGCAAGAGAATCATGGGGTACCCACTAGGATGAAATAAAATATGCATGCAACAGAGGACTTTCATGAGAAGAATGTCATTTGACTTTGTGGGATTCCTAACAGGGAATATTTGGGCTGTGTGAAGCCCTCTGAATCATTTCAAAGCATAGAATCATCAATTTTGTTATAATTTTTTCTCTTTCTTTTACTTGTGTGTTTGAGTCTGTTCGAGACTTTCATAACACTAGAATTTTGTATACAAGTAACAAAATTAGCAACCTAAAAACACAATCCAAGGGTATTATAATTTGTACAAATTTCAAAAAACCCAAGATTATAGTTTTTCTGGCTTCAAATTATGATCATTGTATTTATATAATGACAAAAAACTATCAGCTTCAAACTTATTTCAACTATGTCATTTGACATTTTCCTGAGAAGTCTAGGTTTATAAGAAATAATGTTGATCAAGGTTTCAAAATTTGACTTCTTCATACACAACAGACTCCAATGAGGGTGTAAATTTATTGGTTAGTTTTTGCTGGGCTGCATGAGGAGTTAGTTAAGCAGATGAAATAACTCAAATTGCAATTTATACATCTTGCAGATAGTTTTGAAAACTTAAAAAAACTAAAAATCAGTAACTTCATGGGTGCTTTCAGAAGGATGTTTAAGATTATTGAGACTTTTTAATCAGTTTGTTTTGTAGTTTGTCTGGTTTTCGTTGTGTTGATGTTTTACTCAGCAACCCATTTTCACCCTTTGGGGCTCTGTTATGTTGGTTTTGGGTGGGTTATCACCTTTTGAGACTCTGATCGGTTGATACTATTGTATTCTTTCTTTCATTTTGAAAAATATTATACACCACAAATATATTTCCATTGTCATAAAGTTTCCTTAAAATATAAGAACTGTTCCTGCAAAATTCTATCCCTCAACAGCTAAATTCTCCTTCCTATTTTTGAATTTTTAGCTAAAGATTCCAAATTTTGGAGTTGAAAATTTTTCATCTTTAAATCTTGGACTAAAGATGCAGAGGTCAAGGAATCGGTACTTTTTTCCTTCCTTTAGGGTGTCATTTTGTGTCAAGGCTATCAAAAATTTGTAGTGGTTCTAAAATATATCATTCCATTGTGCCATTTTACTAGATTTTAGTGTAAGTTTTGATCTGGTTAGATTTCTATTTGACCTTTTATTTTTATTATTCTGAATTTGAAAAATTGCTCTACCTTCATCAAATGTAATCATTTACATGGTCTGCTATTATTGTAAAGTGAGTTTTGTTTGTATGATCTGGTAACTCTGTATTTGGCTTGTCTAACTTGTCAAATTTGTTGTTTCACTCTCTATAAAGCAATTGGATGAGTTGCGGTGATCGCAGGATTTGTGCAAGCTGCAAAATGACTTAAGACGGTGTGTGGTTAGATCCATACCTAGAAGGAGATTTGAAATTTGGAGAATATTTTTTTGGTAATGCTCCCAAGAAGAATTGTTTTGTACCATATGTACTTTAACTGACTAACTTTGGAATAACCTAATATTAGATCTCACTTCTCGTGCAATGACAATAGGTGTAGATGTAGACGTAGGAGTAGGTGTGATTTAGTGAAGTAGTTTTTACAAATATATATGTTAATCACTTCCTCCCATGCTTCTATAGCTCTGGAGGTATGGAAATGTTTGAGATATTCCATTTAATAGTGATGCCAATGTTTTTTTGCTAGAATACTTTCTGCTTTGTCAATTTTTTAGAATTTCAATAGATTGTCTAATGCATTATAAACTTATGTTCATTAGGCATGTTTAGATTTTGTATTTTCATGTACGAGGATTGTCAGTTTAAGAATGGATACATTTGAAAACATTGGGGCCTTCATATTATTTTCATACATGTGGTTGTGTGTGCATTTTCCAGACATAGATCCACACACTATGGGGGACTTGTCTATATTTTTCCGCCAAAGACGTTTCTATTTGGAGTCAAACTTACAAATTCTAACATGCATCGATGGTGGATGTTGAGATTTACATAGTACATGCATTGATGCACTGACTATTCTCGCACCATCGATTTTTCCTTGAAATATGTGTCCATTCTCCCTTAAGAGGCACTACCTCTGCAATGTTCCATTCTCTTGTAGCTCACGCATATGCAATCAATTTTCTCGCACCGCGATATTTTCTACACGCCTCCTCTAACATTATATTTGTTGTGGCAAAGATATGTCGAGATTTTTATATATTAGACTTGTAGGGTGGCTCGAGAGGCTTGGTCAAAGTTTGGTAATGGTATGGTATATTTCTAAAGACGATATATTTGGCTAGACCTTAACTATGATGCAAAAGTATGTGATTCAAATTGGTGATTTGATTTGGGGTATGAACAACCTATCAAAGCTGCCATTTCATGCTTATGTATGGAGAGCTTTGCTAACAAATCCATGGCAGCCTTTGGCTTACGTTCATCCCGGGGTGCCTTGGGCATTGTTTGACCGTAAATTCTACCTTTTCTTAGACGCCACAAAATCAGCCCTTTTCCTGAGTAGAGAGTGATGAGAAAGCATGTCAAAAATGAGTAGAGAGTGATGAGAGAACAGAGCTCAACTACTTTCCCTATAGAGCATGGGATGTGCAACTCCTTTATGGTCACAGGACACCTGGACAACCATTAACATTGCCTTTGGCACATTCTTCCAAGCTATAAGCCACCAACATGTTTGAAGATGTCGATTTGGTGTCATCTTCGTGATTTTGAGCCTTATCCCAATGTCAATGTATCTCATATTTTCCCTAATCTTCACCAATTCGCATAGAAATATGCCCGACTTCACTCACGCGTTGTTGAAAGCAAATTAATGGATGGGATCTGCGATCCAATATGGAAATGAAGAAGCTAGAGACAATCCAACATGCCGACATCCTATATTTTTTTACAACTCTAAGGATTTCTACATGGTGAGCCCAAAATTTCCCTTCGCTCGGAGGTGTCGTTGAAGTGGTCGATGTGTTTGGTTCTAAGCTTCACCTACATGCCAATAGTTGAACATTGATAGCTTTAGGCTCGCATTCAGCACCACGTCCAACTCTTCTATTTACTCCAGCATAATAATATTGTTTGCTTCTTATATTTATCGAACTCTTTATCTTTTTCTATACTTTTAATGGCATATTTGGTTCCATTTTAGCCTCACCACCCTATGTTTTTACTCACTATTATTCTTCCTTTACTATGTTCTAGCGGTGTGTGGGTGGTAGTTGTTTAGGTGGGTTGCATTGGTTTTGATGTGCCCATGAAAAAATATAGGGCATGCGTATTAAGAGGAAGGGCATTGGTGATACAAACTTTAGTAAGGGGATAAGGTGTTTCTACAGACCATGGTCATTTTGGGGGCACTGGGAATCATGACCTAAATAACCTAGTTTCATGGAAGGGATGGAATCATGCGGAATTCCTTTTTGGTAGTAGGGGTTTCATCCCACAAACAAAGCAACTAACAATATATGGATAATCAATAGGAGGGAACCAATGTGAATGATTCATTATGCATTGACTTTGTTTATGTTGTTGCAAAGAGCATTATTTCCTACTACCAGACACAAGCTTAGGCTTTCTCCGATAACAAGCTTTGCTTCTTTGCATTAGAATTATATCTAATTTGTTCATAATGCCCTTTTAGTTTTTACAGCTTTAGATTTTTTGTTGAGTTGTGGAGCTAAATTGCTTCACAAAATAGCATGTTTTACAAACTTGCAAGTTTACACAGTAACCAACATCGGTTGGGAAGATGACATCGGTTAGGGAACCACATTGGTTACTCCGTACATTTACATTTTTATTTTAGATGTGGGATTAGATCCAACCTTTGCTTTAAAGGTGATCTAAAGGTTCTAAATGTATAGTTAAGATGCCCTAAGTTTTTATAAGCTTATATAAGCTAGAGAGTTAGGGTTAGAAGGTAATAATTATATGTAATTGATTTTTAGTGCATGTGGAGTCCTTGGTTGAGAGGATGATGAAGAAGAAGAATAAGAAAAAGGTTACATGAAGAAAAAGCTTCCACAGAGAGAGTTGGATAGAAGGAAATGACATGTACATTTGAATGGTGAGAAGAGGGTAATGTCTTCTACTATATTTCCTTTGTATTATTTTGTCTCAATGTAATGGCTTGCATAGTATGCAAATCACATATGGTTTCTTCTTGTAGATCCACACGTTGTTGTGAGATCTTGTATTGTAGATCCATGAGACCATGTTGTATTGTTGGTCCATAGAGATCTAGTATTATAGCTCATTGGATAGCTTGTGGGTACGTGATGGTATCCAGATATTGTAGAGGAGATTGTCTTCTTGTTTCCACAGGTTGATGCAATGATGGAGGAGAGACTTACTTCTAGGTGCACATTTATGGTTGCACATTAATAGACACATTTGAGAGCTCTTGTTTGTAGATCCACATGAGAGCTTTATCAGTAGTTCAAAGATGTAGTAATTCTTGGTTATGTGAGATCCGTGATAGTTCGAGGCACGGTTGTAGTGCACTCATGTAGATCCATTTAGAGATTTGGAGGAGGAGATACTCTTGGAGAGATGCATTGTACTCTTGTACAAAAGAGTTGTTTTGTACTCTTATTTATTATATATTGAGATCTCTATCTTTGGTGGACATAGCCCATATTGGGTGAACCACGATACATGTTGTGTTATGTGTGTGTACTTTGTTTTGATTTGGATTATTCTAGTTTATACTTCCACCATCAGAGATTTTAGGTAATCTTCTCATTTTGTATTTGTATGATTTCATTTTTTATTGAATCATAGCATTATTCCACATATCATGTATTCCCAATAGCTAGTATTAGAGTGATGGCTTTAGTTTATAGAGTAATGGTTTTGCTTCAGGGTTTTGATAGTGGTATTACTGACAATTGTATGAGATTAGGGTTTTTTTTTCCCGATGTGTAAATTATAGGGAGAGATTTAAGATCAAGTGGGAGTTGGAAATGTAAGGTGTAGGAAAATGATGGTGACCAGTTTGGTATGTTATACCAATGTCGGTATTGTTCCTTAGCCGATGTCGGCGGGAACCGGGCCTCGGTTTGTTGGAAACCGGTGTCGGTGACTTGTTAATCAAAAATCATGGATCTCAACAAATTTGAAAATATTTTGTGAATGTGTCTTGATTGCTGAGGTGTCCCTGGTTCTTGGAGGCACATGCATGTTGGTCAAATTGCAGATCCGGATTATAGAGGTATGGTTTTGTTATCTTGGTATTACAGTGCTTGTATGTTTTGGTTGCACATGCATGTTTGGGATTACATATTTGAGTAAGAGATAGAGGAGAAATTATGCATCCTTGGTGTAGTTAGATTGTTAAATTTTTTTGTGCAAGATTTAGGTGCTTCTTGAAATAACTGGCTCAACACAGCTTATCGATTTGGTCGGAGTAGCACCTAGTTTGGTATACTATGCCAATTTGTGGCATTGTGATAGTTCCATCAAAGACCGATGTTGGTCACAAGGGAACCGGTATTGGTCAATAGATTGAGGTCCATCTCTGTGATGGTAAATCTATATTGATATTTTGTAGCAAAAGAGGGAATAAAAGATTTAGTGTCTAGTTTCGAGGATCAGATTTCTTGCATAGAGTGTACAGCAAAAACAGAGTAGATCACTTCAATGTTTGAATCAGACAGAGTATGGAGTTGGCTCGGTGAGTCCAGTGAGACTTGGGTCAGATTTCAGGTATCTCTATATGGTTCATGTTTTATTTCTTTCGTTTGAAACAACTGATATTATGTTTGGATTTTGTGCTAAGTAAAATATGCACCATGGATATTTGGTGAGTTTGACTTTTATTTTGGGATGTGTTGGAATCTTGAGGACAAGGTTATCTAGTCTAAGGATGAGATCCTCAATGAAAATTCATGTTTGGACATAGTTGTATTAATTTATTTTAGATTGTATGTATATAAAATAGAGATTTAAACTAAATAACACCGAATACAAATATAATTTACAATAGAATTCATTCGGGATGTTGTATTCATCTAGAGATAACTTCTTATATAAATTTTGATCCTATAATCTAGGAGTCAAGTCTTATCACTTAGTCTTCCTCATATCTCTCTCTTATCTCTAGAATCACTCTAACAAGCCTTTATTCTCTCCGTACTCCTAATAGATACATGATTTGTATAATAGTACAACTTCACATATTACAACAATATTATCTTACTCACAAATATTATATCTACATGAGTTGTAAATACAACTCATATTACAAACAATACTAACCCATAGTGAGCACTAAGCTATTTTCCTAACATTCCCCCCCTTAGTGAACATGGTGGAAAACATTCACACACTTATCTGCAGTATGCTCACCCATGTGGCATGCCCAACTTGGCTCATGACCTTGATCAAAAGAAAGGCTCTCTCCTTCCATGGTTTTAAACAGGTTTACCACAAACCTTGACGTGATAAGAACCATCAATTGTCCACCTCATGTGGTTTTCTGATCTCCCACAAACCTTTTCAAGATCCATGAACTGACTTACATTGGTGCTTCTGATCTTCTACAATGTTTTGACATCAAGGGAAAATGCAAGAAATATCGCTCACGCAGGAGCTCACTTATTACAATAGTTGAATAGGTATGATTCATTTTCTTTTTACGTAAATCAAACACACAATCGAAAAAATGAAATGCCACAACACCATTGTGTGGCCCCATCGCTCATTGGTGGCGATGAGAGGTCGTTAATTGACCTCCTTCCTCTATTGCCTCCTTCCTCCATCTAAAATTGCTTAGTTACTCAACAAATTTGAAAATGAAGCTCAATATAAAATGCCCCCTCAATTTGAACTTGGTCATGTGCATATAAGCAAAAATGTGACCAAAAGAAATGTGTGATAACTTTGTTTTTATATAATTTTCCTAATAATCACCTAAATGACACTTTTAGACTCTTATACACTGAGACGATACAAAATAACAACTATTTGACACTGACACACAAAACAATAATAGAAAAATGTCAATAACAAATTTTAAAATGACGATGACTCCATACTTAAAAATATAATAATTAAAAACTGAAAGCTCAAAACCTACATTTAAATAATAAAATATCATCTAAAAGCTAAAAATTCAAAACACTATACTTAAGTAAAACAATTTAACTTTTGAATTACAAAACTTTATAATGACAATAACTATAGATAAACACTACAAATAAACCTTAAATATTCCTTTGACCACATTTAAGTAAAAAAAGGAATATGACACGAAATTTCATAACCTACAAACTCTAAAATATGAAAAAGAGAAAATATTTAAAAATTAAACACAAACTATTACTTTTTATATACTCACCACTATAATAAGACCCGACACACAAAGAAGATTAAATTAAAAAATGAATATATATAAAAAGACCAACAACAATAAATCCCAACGTTGAATATATCATTGACTTCACCTTTATGTTATCTTGACAGAGCACAAGATTCAAATTTCAGATTACAAAGGACAAAGTAAATGCACATGTGGCTCGTAAAATGAATGTGTGGATGGAAGATTTCAATCTATGATTCGCATGCGAGCTTTTGTTCATGCAATTTATTTATTGTAATTGGAATGCACATAGCACAAATTATGTCATACTGATATCAAATCTGCAATTAAATACTCCTGAGTAATGCTCCATTGTTGTGAGAAACAAAGTTGATGTAAAAGATCACTATGCAAGGATTATGCAACATTCATATCCTAAATGTGGTCTCAAATTCCAAAAATTACTTCAAACGTCATAATCTCTTTCACATTTAATCTTAAACTGTGATGTGGGTTCAGCTGAAATTTGAATAGTATTTTACTCGATATAAATCTTCAAACCCATTAAAAATCACAAAGACCCAAATCATAAAAACAAACTTATGACCTAATATTTACATGGAAATTATTGAATCCAAAGCCACAAATGCACATCCACAAGATTATAACACCGCTGCTCGATACTCAAATATTAATTTGGTTCGAGATTGTATATATATAAAACAAAGATTTAAACTAAATAACATCGAATACAAATATAATTCACAATAGAATTCATTCGGATGTTGTATTCATCTAGAGATAACTTCTTATACAAATTCTTGATCCTATAATCTAGGAGTCAAGTTTTATCACTTAGTCTTCCTCATATCTCTCTTATCTCTAGAATCACTCTAACAAGCCTTTATTCTCTCCATACTCCTAATAGATACGTGAGTTGTATAATAGTACAACTTCACATATTACAATAATATGATCTTACTCATAAATAGTATATCTAAATGAGTTGTAAATACAACTCATATTACAAACAATACTAACCCATAGTGAGCACTAAGCTATTTTCCTAACATTCCCCCTTAGTGCAAACATGGTGGAAAAACATTCACACACTTATCTACAATATGCTCACCCATGTGGCATGCCCAACTTGCTCATGACCTTGATCAAAAGTCTCTCCTTCCATGGCTTTAAACAGTTTACCACAAACCTTGACGTGACAAGAACCATCAATTCTCCACCTCATGTGGTTTTTTGGATCTCCCACAAACCTTTTCAAGATCCATGAACTGATTTACATTGGTGCTTCTGATCTTTTACAATGTTTTGACATCAAGGGAAAATGCAAGAAATATCATTCATGACACAAGAGCTCACTTATTACAATAGTTGAACATCTATGATTCATTTGTTCTTATTTACAGAAAGTAAACACAACTGAAAAAAATGAAATGCCACAACACCATTATGTAGCTCCATCGCTCATGGTGACGAGAGGTCATTGATTGACCTCCTTCTTCCATTGCTTTCTTCCTCCATCTCGAAAATCGCTTAGCTTACTCAACAAATTTGAAAATTAAGCTCAATATAAAATGCCCCCTCAATTTGACTTGGTCATCATGGTACAAGCGAAAATGTGACCAAAAGAAATGCGGGCAACTTTATATATGTGTGTGTGTGTGTGTGTGTGTGTGTGTGTGTGTGTGTGTGTGTGTGTGTGTGTGTGTGTGTGTGTGTGTGTGTGTGTGTGTGTGTGTGTGTGTGTGTGTGTGTGTGTAATTTTCCTAATAATCACCTAAATGATACTTTTAGACTCTTATACACTAAGATGATACAAAATAACGACTATTTGATAGTGACACACAAAACAGTAATAGAAAAATGTCAATAACAAATTTTAAAATGATGGTGACTCCATACTTAAAAATATAATAATTAAAAACTCAAAACCAACATTTAAATTTAACATTTAAATAATAAAATATCATCTAAAAGCTAAAAATTTAAAACACTATACTTAAGTAAAAATTTAACTTTTGAATTACAAAACTTTATAATGACAATAACTATAGATAAACACTACAAATAAACCTTAAATATTCCTTTGACCACATTTAAGTAAAAAAAGGAATATGACACGAAATTTCATAACCTACAAACTCTAAAATATGAAAAAGAGAAAATATTTAAAAATTAAACACAAACTATTACTTTTTATATACTCACCACTATAATAAGACTCGACACACAAAGAAGATTAAATTAAAAAAAATGAATATATATAAAAAGACCAACAAAATAATTCCCAATGTTGAATATATTATTGACTTCACCTTTATGTTATCTTGACAGAGCACAAGATTCAAATTTCAGATTACAAAGGACAAAGTAAATGCACATGTGGCTCGTAAAATGAATGCGTGGATGGAAGATTTCAATTCTGTATCCGCATGCAGAGCTTTTGTTCATGCAGTTTCTTTATTGTAATTGGAATGCACATAGCGCAAATTATGTCATACTGATATCAAATCTGCAATTAAATACTCCTGAGTAATGCTCTATTGCTGTGAGAAACAAAGCTGATGTAAAAGATCACTATGCAAAGATTATGCAACATTCATATGAATTGTGGTCTCAAATTCCAAAAATCGCTTCAAATGTCGAATCCCTTTCACATTTTCTCTTAAACCGTGATGTGGGTTCAACTGAAATTTGAACAAGATTTTACTCGAATATAAATATTCAAACTTATTAAAAATCATGGAGACCCAGATCATAAAAACAAACTTATGACCTAATATTTACATGAGAATTATTGAATCCAAAACCACAAATGCACATCCACAAGATTATAACACTGCTCTGATATCAAATATTAATTTGGTTCAGATTGTATGTATATAAAATAAATATTTAAACTAAATAACACTAAATACAAATATAATTCACAATAGAATTCATTTAGGATGTTGTATTCATCTAGAGATAGCTTCTTATACAAATGTTTGATCCTATGATCTAGGAGTCAAGTCTTATGATTTAGTCTTCCTCATATCTCTTTCTTATCTCTAGAATCACTCTAACAAGCCTTTATTCTCTCCATACTCCTAATAGATACGTGAGTTGTATAATAGTACAACTTCACATATTACAACAATATTATTTTACTCCCAAATATTATATCCGAATGAGTAGTAAATACAACTCATATTACAAACAATACTAACCCATAGTGAGCACTAAGCTATTTTCCAAGCATTCCTTTCCTTAGTGCGAACATGGTGGAAAAACATTCACACACTTATCTACAAGTATGCTCACCCATGTGGCATTCCCAACTTGGCTCATGACCTTGATCAAAAGAAAGGCTCTCTCCTTCCATGGTTTTAAACAGGTTTACCACAAACCTTGACGTGACAAGAACCATCAATTGTCCACCTCATGTGGTTTTCTGGATCTCCCACAAACCTTTTCAAGATCCACGAACTGACTTACATTGGTGCTTCTGATCTTCTGCAATGTTTTGACATCAAGAGAAAATGCAAGAAATATCATTCATGTAAGAGCTCACTTATTACAATAGTTGAACAGTGTATGATTCATCTATTCTTATTTGTAAAGTAAACACACAACTGAAAAAATGAAATGCCACAACACCATTGTGTAGCCCCGCCACTTGCGGTTGTGAGAGGTCATTGATTGACCTCCTTCCTCTGTTGCCTCCTTCCTCTATCTAAAACTGCTTAGTTACTCAGCAAATTTGAAAATGAAGCTCAATATAAAATGCCCCTCAATTTGAACTTGGTCATCACGTACAAGCGAAAATGTGACCAGGAGAAATGCGGGCAACTTTTTTTAAATTTTCCTAATAATCACCTAAATGACACTTTTAGACTCTTATACACTGAGACGATACAAAATAACGACTATTTGACAGTGACACACAAAACAGTAATAGAAAAATGTCAATAACAAATTTTAAAATGACGGTGACTCCATACTTAAAAATATAATAATTAAAAACTCAAAACCAACATTTAAATAATAAAATATCATCTAAAAGCTAAAAATTTAAAACACTATACTTAAGTAAAAAAATTTAACTTTTGAATTACAAAACTTTATAATGACAATAACTATAGATAAACACTACAAATAAACCTTAAATATTCCTTTGACCACATTTAAGTAAAAAAAAAGGAATATGACACGAAATTTCATAACCTACAAACTCTAAAATATGAAAAAGAGAAAATATTTAAAAATTAAACACAAACTATTACTTTTTATATACTCACCACTATAATAAGACCCGACACACAAAGAAGATTAAATTAAAAATGAATATATATATATATATAAAGACCAACAATAAATCCCAACGTTGAATATATCATTGACTTCACCTTTATGTTATTTGTGACAGAGCACAAGATTCAAATTTTAGATTACAAAGGACAAAGTAAACGCACATGTGGCTCGTAAAATGAATGTGTGGATGGAAGATTTCAATCTTGTATCCGCATGCAGAGCTTTTGTTCATGTTGTTTATTTCTTGTAATTGGAATGCACATAGTGCAAATTATGTCATACTGATATCAAATCTGCAATTAAATACTCTTGAGTAATGCTCTATTGCTGTGAGAAATAAAGGCGATGTAAAAGATCACTATACAAGGATTATGCAATATTCATCTGAATTGTGGTCTCAAATTCCAGAAATTACTTCGGAAGTCAGAATCTCTTTCATGTTTTCTCTTAAAACGTGATGTGGGTTCAACTGAAATTTGAACAGTATTTTACTCAAATATAAATCTTCAAACCCATTAAAAATCACAAAGACCCAGATCGTAAAAAAAAAATTATGACTTAATCTTTACACGGGAATTATTGAATCCAAAGCCACAAATGCACATCCACAAGATTATAACACTGCTTTGATACCAAATATTAATTTGGTTCAGATTGTGTGTATATAAAACAAAGATTTAAACTAAATAACACCGAATACAAATATAATTCACAATAGAATTCATTCGGGATGTTGTATTCATCTAGAGATAGCTTCTTATACAAATGCTTGATCCTATAATCTAGGAGTCAAGTCTTATCACTTAGTCTTCCTCATATCTCTCTCTTATCTCTAGAATCACTCTAACAAGCCTTTATTCTCTCCATACTCCTAATAGATATGTGAGTTGTATAATAGTATAATTTCACATATTATCTTACTCACAAATATTATATCTAAACGAATCAGAAATACAACTCATATTACAAACAATACTAACCCATAGTGAGCACGAAGTTGTTTTCCTAACAAGTTGCAGGTAATGGGGATGTTGAGTACAAATAGATGAAAAGAAGGTGGTTCAAGCTACTTTACAAGAATCCCAAAATTTTGTGATGTAGAAGTATTCTTTGATAAGAAGGGAATCAATTTTATATTTTCTTTCATCTATTTTATTTCTCACTAATATATATTGGAGCTTTTGAGCTTGATGATTAGAGGCAGTGTAGGGGAGTTCATGTTGAGTGGGAGCAAGCCATGGTTGTTGGCATTGCAGGTTGGACACATATGCACGTGCAGAGTGAGAGGAGAATGCTACTATTCATGAGTGGCATGAGGCACAAGTTGTTTTGGAGGAAAGTCATAGTTTTGCAGGTATTTTGTGTTTAGTGCATGATGATGTCACTTCTAGTTTTATTTTGTAGTGCTTGGATGTCCTTATGGGATGGCAAAGTTGATGGTTGTTCAACTGGGTTAAGAAGAGAGAATTTTTTTAGAGTTTGAAGGGTGAAAGAAGGAAAATCTGTTTGTTATAGGTTACAGGTGTGACAATAGTGTGTATTTATAGTTTATTGATGTTGCCCTTGTTTGCTTTCATCTTGATGGTTAGTGCAATATGTTTGATGACATTTTTTGCTGGTATTTGCACTAGTTATTAGTAGCATGGTTAACATGGTTGTTGTTGTTGACATTGATGAGCACAAGATTCATATGTGGCTTTGGAGTTAGTCGGTGAGAGACTTGGAGCTTGGAGAGCCTGATGATATGGATGGATGTATATGGTGAGTTTATACATGAGGATAGATTTTGTTTTATGAGTCTATGATGATGTAGATATTTTTTTTTGCACATGGATGCATATGAGCATGGTTTATATTCCTCTTGAGCATGAGTAGGGATGTTTGTATTTCCTCTTATTACTATGTTACTCCATGATAGATATGTTTTCTACAGATGGTTGTCTTGGACATGCAATTTGTTTATGCAAGGTTGGATTTATAGAATGCAGTGTTTGGATTCTTTGAGTTATGTAGGTGTTGTGGATTGATCACCCACTAGTTGCATGTAGAACTCATTTGGGTTATCTTTACCCAGGATCTTGTTTTTATTGCTTTTGCATATTCCAGTTTGACTTGTCTTTGGTCAGTTGCATTGGTGGTTGCATGGAGACATGGATAGATGGTTGGAGAACATGGTTGGTTTTATAGGTATGGATATGGTTGTGATTGAAGCTCAATATTTCAGTTTGAGTGGGATCTCTCAAGGTGTGTTAGTCATGGTGGCTTGGTTGCATGAGAGGCTTGGTGTTACGATTTAGTGGGAGCTTGATGTATAGATAGCTCTGTGTATCATAGATTAGTAGTAGCTTTGTGCAGGTATATGGTAAGTCATGGGTTTGTTATCTTCTTGGTTTTAGAAGATGGTTTAATATTCCTATTTTTGAGAGAATTGTTGAAGTAAATAATAGTTGGTCTTCACAATATGTAGAGGACAGTAATGTACAAGTACAGTTCAACAATTTATCTCCAAGTGGGAGATTGTTGAGTTATGGAGCTAAATTGCTTCACAAATAACATATTTTACAAACTTGCGGGTTTACGAGTAAATGGAGTCGGTTGGGGAATCGACATCGGTCGTGGAACCGACATCGGTCGAGAACCGCACCGGTTATCTCAGGCGTTTATGTTTTTATTTTAGACACGATATTAGATCCAACCTTTGATTTAAAGGTGATCTAAAGGTTGTAAATGTATAGTTAAGATGCCCTAAGCTTGTAAATGTATAGTTAAGATACCCTAAGCTTGTATAAGCTTATAAGCTAGAGAGTTAGGGTTAGAAGGTAAGAATTGTATGTAATTGATTTTTAGTGCATGTGGAGTCCTCGGGCCGAGAGGATGATGAATAAGAAGAAGAAGAAAAAGGTTACATGAAGACAAAGCTTCCATGGAGAGAAGTTGGATAAAAGGAAATAACATGTACATCTGAATGGTGAGAAGAGGGTAATGTCTTCTACTATATTTCCTTTGTATTGTTATGTCTCAATGTAATGGCTTGCATAGTATGCAAAGCACATATGGTTTCTTCTTGTAGATTCACATGTTGTTGTGAGATCTTGTATTGTAGATCCATGAGAGCATGTTGTATTGTTGGTCCATAAACATCTAGTATTGTAGCTCATTGGATAGCTTGTGGGTAATGTACATTTGAATGGTGAGAAGAGGGTAATTTCTTCTACTTGTATTTCCTTTGTATTGTTCTCTGTCTCAATGTAATGGTTTGCATAGTATGCGAAGCACATATAGTTTCTTCTTGCAGATCCACAAGTTGTTGTGAGATCTTGTATTGTAGATCCATGAGACCATGTTGTATTGTTGCTCCATAGAGATCTAATATTGTAGCTCATTGGATAGCTTGTGGGTACGTGATAGTATCCAGATATCAGAGAGGTTATCTTCTTTGTTTGTGCTTGATGCAATGATGGAGGAGAGACTTGCTTTCTTGGTGCACAGTTATGGTTACACATTGGTAGACTCATTTGAGAGGTCTTGTTTGTAGATCCACAGGAGATATTGGTTGCAGTTCAAAGATGCAATAGTTCATGGTTATGTGAGATTTGGTGGTGGTTCGGAGGCACGGTTGTAGTGCACTCATGTAGATCTGTTTAGATATTTGGAGGAGGAGATACTCTTAGAGAGATGCATTATACTCTTGTGTAGAAGAGTTTTTTTGTACTCTTGTTTATTATATACTGAGATCTCTATCTTTGGTGGACATAGCCCACATTGGGTGAACCACGGTACATGTTGTGTTATGTGTATGTACTTTGTTTTGATTTGGATTATTCTAGTTTATACTTCCACTACTGTAGATTTTGGGGAATTGTCTAGTTCTCGTATTTGCATGATTTGGTTTGTTATTGAATCATAACACTATTCAAATGTCATGTATTCCCAACATTTTTTCTAGGTAGGTTAATATTAAATGATGAAGTGGGGTACTTATTGGCATGATGATCTTTACACCTATTTTTTAATATGTCTTTTGAGTGAAATTTTCTTCAACTTAGTAGCTAAGAAGGAAATCCATATTTCTTTGTGATCTTGAGATTAAAATTAAATGCATCGTTGTTGTATTTTCAATTTTCCACAAATAGTTTTCCCCGTGACATGCTTGGAATTTTATCCATGAGAAATCAATGCATTTTTATATCCATATCACCATTTTTTTTGACGTGTTCTTTGTTGCATATGTCAAGATAAAATACTTATCTCGCATTATGTATCAATAATTTGACAACATGCCTATATAAGTTCGGTATAAATGAATGCCTATACCACATTAAAAAGATGTACTTTAATCTCAATGTTTCCCGATTTTGTATTTATTTTTCTAAATTGTCGCACTTACTAATTTTAATACTAGACAATCGAACTCTCGACCTCGAGATTTTGTATTTCATTTTTGGAATGGAAGGAGTGTTGTGATATTGCAATTGGCACCGCGCCAAGGGGCTCGCTTACCTTCACAATAGCTACCACGAGAAAATCATACACAAAGAGAGATCTAAGAATGTCCCTCACCATGTTATTTTTGTCATTAACAGATCTGGTTTAATGAAATCCCCAGATATTATCCCATTAATAAATTAAAATCACTTTTTTGTTCAAGTTCGGTTATTTGGGTTCTCTGTACTATTTGATATTTCTATGTTTGCATTGTTGTCTTCTTCTCTGGGTGAGAGTTTCTTTGCTCCATTTATACAAGAGAAATAAAGTTCTTTCACAGAGAAGCTAGAAAACTCAATTTTCATTATGATGTGTCTGGTGGTCTATACACATCTAACAACTTAGTTTCCTTTGTATTCAAGAAGTAGGACAATTTGTGTAATACCCACAAATTATTTTGCTATATTTTTTGGTCAGAATCGCAAGAATGACTTATGTACCGATTTCAAATGGTGGGTCAATCATAGGGAAAATGACCACCTCTCACATGGTCTATGTTGGGTAGATTTTTTTGCTTGCTTTATGTGGGTAAGTCTATACATCTGAAATCCTCCATCCATCCATCAAAATGAATTTAGATTTTGCTTGTAAGTTATGTAAAATAGTAAACGTGTTGATAAACCATGACATGAAATTATCAATCATCTTAGTTTCTAATTCATCTTGACAGAATAAAATCTATGTTCCCAGGATGTAAAAATTGTGGCAAATGGTGAATTCTTCAAATCTCAAAATAGAATTTGTTGCTAGTTGTAAAAAATCGTTCTCAAAGAAGAAATTGACACCCAAGATTTCAACTGAGAGAAGCCCCAAAATCGAATGTAATAATTAATCAAAATGAGAAGCTACTGTGAGCACTAGATTTTCATAACAGAAGAGTGATCATGGCTTATAATTACCATTTAGGTCAAGGTTAACATCGACAATAACCCACAAAAATGGTCTCTTCTAAATGATGGGACGACAAATCACTTTACTCACATGCTATGCAAAGAACCGCTCCTATGAAAATGAAGGCCTTTTGCCAACACTATTTATTTACCTAATCAAGCAATTATAGTTTGTGGAAGCTTATGTATGTATTAATTTCAAGTTCTCATTTTAGTAAGTGTATGTGGATTTGCAAGATTACTGCCATGCAGAATTGCACCTTCACAGGTGTAAATTATACTACCCCAACAATGGGGAACTTGATCCCTGCATTTACCTTTATATTATATGTTATTTGCAGGTACCAAGTTCAGTCAATAATTTACATTGAACATATTTGTGTATTCTTCATATATATACTTGTTTGGCACGTAAATGCTCGTGAATACGTCCTTCTTTTCTACTTTGCTCAGATAGAAGAGTATGGGAAATCTCTTGGCATCCAAAAGAAATATGGCGTGAGGATATGGAAATAGTGGTGGCCTAGGCGGAATGCTTAGTCTCGAATACGGTGCTCTTGTATTTCTCGACGCGCTTTTTAAAGAAACCGTCTGCCCCTTCCACCATAAAATAGTCGAATCGATCCATAATGGCTCCAATGATGGGAAGGTCATAGCTTCCATGGACATGTTGCACTCCTTTATCATTAAGATAAGCCATACCACTCTTCGTCTCTTGCTAGATCCAATTAGAACTCGATATGAACTAAAATTTTACAATCTATGTGCTAGAAGATCAAATTGCCTTGATTGAATTGTATTGCAGGCACACTTATTTTTATAATAGATTTTGTTTATTTGAAAGTGTTTTTCTAATACATATAGAAATAATACATCACTAGAAAATATCATATATACATCAACCTAAAGGGTAAAACAAGGCTAACTTACTTTAACATCAACAACTTTTCAATAAGAAAAATGCTAATTAATTTTGAATATAACTATTTGTCAAAAATTACCAAACGATCTACAAAAATATGATTTGAATGTACATTACCGTGAAGTATATCACAAATACCATTCCCTCTTATTCGCTTCCTTAAGTTTTAATTCTTCGCTCTATCCCTTTCATGCGTTCCCATCGTATATTTCATGTACGATTTAGTAAGATAGTGCACAAAGAAGAAAGGGACTTCTTATTCTTTAGTTTTGTGTTTATATTATTTGCTTTTAAGCACCTTTTCCTAGTTATAATATGGATAAGATCATTAAGAGTTTCATTTTTTACCAATTTTTTTCTTTTTGCAAATGAGCGAATATGGAAATTTACGTTAATGTTGGTTTGAGTTGTCTTCCAAGCCTATACACATTTTATTTCAATTTTTAAAGTCATGCGGCAATCGCAGCTTACAAAATCAGCTAAAGCCTAAAGTCACATATACTATAATTTAGATATATCGCAAGTGTTGTTTTGTACATGTAGACAATAGCAAGTAAGTATGAAGATTAAACCAATTATGTTTACATTTCCTCTCTTACATTTTGCAGAACCATTTCACTTTCTCATACGGTCCCAATTCTATTTTTTTCATTGGTTTTAATTGTTTCCATGTGCCATCTCTTACTCGTGGCAAACACTATGGACATCGCATTGCTCGCCACTTTGCTCTTGTCTATCGCTCTCTCTCCAAAGAACACCCCCGCATTATTCCATCATGAACTATGATCTCTTCAAAGATCCCAACATTTTGCTATCCTCTCCCATTTGCTTTGTTGTGTTGTGGTAAAATTCCGATCACAAATTGTACATCTTCAAAGAATTATTTCCAAAAAATGCAATTACATTACAATGGTGTCATTTATTCTTTCCTTGTTTTTTTTCATTCTGTATATAATATTTCACTCTCCTCAACATACTATTCACGATCTTTGCCTCGACTTCCAACCTCCTTTACGTGCCTCGCCTATTGGTGTTCCTATCGCACACTCATAATGCAATTTCTAGTTTATATAAGATCAATAAACTGCATAGAGAAAACCCCATGTTTTACATTAAATGTAGTAAATTTGTAGTCAAGATGAAATAAAGGCCAAAAAAAAAAAAAAGAGAAGGGCCTTAGGTTTTGGACATTCATAGTCCATAATAATAATAATGGAACACCACATTTCAATTAAATGGTTGAAATGGAAAGTGGAGCTCTCATAGTTTCGAATGAAATTTGTTTTATAGTTCATGCTAATTTATCTCCTCAAAGAAGCAAATAAAATTTATCAGTAAGTTTAACTTAATATTGTTTGCCTATTATAGCTTCACGAAGGGATTTATTGGTTTTGGGGTCATTCAAAGGGTCCACTCCAAGACTTATTCACATAGAAAATTTAATGAGTAACTTGTACAAATGTCTAATGAATCAATAGGCCATAATTCTTGACAAACTAATGTCCATAATCGACAAAATCTCGGTCGAAAACTCATATTTAATTTATATGAGATTAATCCAATCATCAAGAATAATATTTATATGAGAAAACATCCTCTTATAAGAGGCCTATTAGATTAAGCTCTCTATCATTTTGTGGATAAATTCTTTCAATTATTTCCTTATTAAAAAATTTGGGTACAAGTTTCCCAAAAATCTATTTATGGATAGAAAATCCCTTTGTCTTTGCCAAGGAGGAGAGTTTTTATATTTATTGAGGAGAAGTTGAGGATGAGACAAAAACTATGCAAATGTTGTATTAAAGCAATGGGATCAAAAGTTTTGTCATAGTTTTTCCAAAAGCTTCCTTGTAGATAAATGCTCTATGAAAGCATTAAATCTTTAAGATTTGAAATAGTTTAGATAGGTTTCCAAATTTGTTAAGAACGAAATGGATTTGATAGAGCATTATAATTTACAAATATGTTGTATTTAGTAAAGGTAATGTTGATGTTGATACTAAACGATCAAGGGAATAAATCATAACTTAAAGACACAATTTTCGGTTCCACAATTCATAATGAAATGATCTAAGAAATAATAGATGTTATAGACTTTAACACTTATGTCCTCAATGCTCCTTCCTCAATCCCCTTCTTCTTCTCCATTCCTCCCTCTAATGAAATGGAAACTTTTATCATCCACAAGGCTAAAAATAGCCTATGAGATAGTAAAACCAGTTTCTTTTAATTTCACCAATTATGATCTTCTTTTGTTAATCTTGATGATGAAGTATTTTTCATCATAAGCATTGCATTCTATAATAAAGAATTTTTCCGATTCCACCGCCCCATCCGAGCAAAGGACACAGAGTCTTTCTTCCCATTTTTCTTTAGTCCTTAGTTGAGCTATGAAAATCTTAACTCTCCAAGGGATGAGGGCCCCTATGTAGGCCTTTTGTTGATGATCACAAGTGTAGTTAAATTCTTCGAGGTAGTATCTCTTTTTTCTTCCTCTTTTATCCCACATAGCTTTGTGGACCTTATCTATTACAAATGCTTTTATTTCTTTATTGTCTTTGGGCCATGCATTCCATTCAATATTCCATATTTTCATCCACTTGATGTTTTGATTCACCCATGACCTTTTTCTCCTGCATAATGGCTCTTTGAAGACTATGTTGGGCCACTTGTTTGTTGTCATATGTTCAATTTTGTTGAGGTATCTTAGAAGTCAAATCATAGCAATGGCTTCGATTGGAACTGCACTTGTTTCAACTAAAAGAATCTCATAAGGGACAAAAACTTTCAACTTGAACTTGCTTGTGATCATATGTTTTTGAATTCTCTCAATTTGTTTCCATTTTGATAATGGTATGTTGCTGGCCCATATTTCACACCCATAAAGTACAACAGAGTAACTAATAATTCAAAAAGGGTTTGAGTAGTTTTCTAATCCCATAATTCTGCTTCTTTGCATTTGTTTTGTAAAGCATACAGGGCTTTCCACCCTCATGTTGTTATCTTTTGTTTGCAAGTCTCCCAAGTAAGTTTGTTGCTCAAGTCAATCCCCAAGTATTTGTAGTTGATTACTTCTTCTAGAATACTACCCCAAAGAAAAATTGTTGCCGATTTCGCTTTCCTTCTACTGCTAAAGATCATAATCTTGGTCTTGTTGATATTAACTTGTGTACCCACTTTTTTGCAAAAAAATTCAAGTGTGAGAAAATGTTTTTACAATCCTTGAGCGGATGTAGCAATCAATATAAGGTCATCAACATATAGAAGAAGCCTTATAACATACTCACCCAACCGGATACCATCACCACGTTCCTCCTTCGACGTAGCAATCAATATAAGGTAATGAGCATAATGTTTCTTGTTCACTCCTTCAACATCGATTTGTGGTTCCATAGACGTGTCGGTCTCGTGGACGTAATTAAAATCTTTCAATTTCAACATCTTTTACGCCTTCCTTTCTGCGTTTCCAATGTCCATTACACCACTTAGGTGCGATTGGTAATATATATAAAATTGTGGAGACAAAGTTGAAAAAGGCGACAAGATAGCAAAGTCGTAAACGCCAAACGGAAACTTAGATGGAAACATAAAAGTTAGTGCAAAGTGTCAATAATATCAATCCTACAAAAAAATCGGATCAAACGGAAATGGACACGTGGCGGTGGTCCTTATTACTTAATGCTTTGCCTTTGTCTTTCTTAAATTCGTTGACGTGACATTTCTTACTGAGATTTCCTCTGTCATATCTGCGTCAAATTGCCAACGGAAAATTGTTTCACGGGACGCAGTTAAGTCTGTTATCTGTCAGATAAAACGCAGTCGGCAATTCCAATCAAGAGGAGGATGAATATGTTTATCTGTGTTGGTTCATACATCTCTTCTCGCACCGGGATTCGAACTCGAGACGTCGAGATGCACTTCTGGACCCCGGGGTGCAAATGGCCTAGGTTTATTTGAGGTTGTCACCAACTTTAGGTGAAGTGGCTTGGAAATCAAGAAAATTTGGGTTCTGCCATGGATTTTATTTATAAGCTTTTATAGGGTTTCGGGGCTGGATTTGACGGTATATGCCCTCCTATAGGAAGAAGCCAGGAAGTGACCTAGAGTTTCTGAAATTAGGGTTTGAACATAGTTTTTTCCATAGCCTTTCTGGGTATTGGCGACCGGATTTGACAGCATATGCCGAGTTCTAGAAAGAGATAGAGTTTGCTTGTTGCTTTAAGAGGTTTCTTAAATTTTGTGGCCTGAAGCAGGGATTCTACTAGCAGCTAGCGAGCTTGGGTAGAAGACCGCGTTTCATTGCCCTCTGACTCTTGAAATATTTTCAGGGCTAACGAAGCTTTTGTTTGCTTTGCTTTCTGAAATGTGAAAATATAGGGATTTATACCCTCCGGGCAGTGTCGATTGTGTTTAAAAAAATAGATTTTTCAAGGTTATGTAGCTGGTTTTATCTGTTATTTGAAGACTTGATGCTAGGGTTTTGGGTTGACAATAGGGTTTCATTTATTATTTTTAGCTGGTGACACCCAAGGCTCAAAAGGCAAGGTCCTGATCAAGATACCCAAGTTGGAAACTCGAACCTCATCTGTTGGAGAAGAGCTCCAGAAGCGCTATACACGGGTCGTTGCGGCTAATTGATCCGAATGACTCCCCGAATCACCATATCCTTGCAAGCGGTGAGATTTCTGTAGGCTCTAACTCTGCGTCCTCGACGAAAAAGGTTTTCCCTACCTGATTGGGTGTTGGCATTTGAGGCAGTTGACGAGCATGGAAGAAAATGTTGCCCTTCCCTCGCCTAGGGTTTGCGTTTTTGTACTTGTGCTGCTGAGCCTCGTGCTTATTCATGGCAGTGCTACTGATGTAGATATACAATGCCTGAAAACTTTGAAGAAGAACTTCAAAGATCCAAACAACTATCTTTCTACGTGGAAGTTTGAAAATGGCTCAGAGGGGTATATCTGTAACTTTCTAGGAGTGGACTGCTGGCATCCGGATGAGAATAGGGTTTTGAACATCAAGCTCCCTGGTATGGGTCTTGAGGGTGATTTTCCTACGGGGTTTAATTACTGTACCACAATGACAGGGTTGGATCTCTCTGATAATAAGTTTTCGGGGCCCATCCCAGCAATCCTTCCAAAATGGCTTCAATATCTGACTTCCTTAGATCTCTCCCAAAACAACTTTCTAGGCCCGATTCCACACGAGATTGCAAACTTGACATATTTGAATATTCTTCATCTGGAAAGTAATCAGTTGACTGGCCAAATTCCTGGGAATTCAGCAGGTTGGAACGCCTCAAGGATTTTAATGTCGCAAACAATCGTTTATCAGGGCAAATTCCTACATTTTTACAGAAATTTAAAGCAGATAATTTTAACAATAATAGTGGTCTCTGTGGACTTCCTCTGAGGCGTTGCAGTGAGAAATTGCCTGCAAAGAAAACAAGCCCAGTCATTCCTACGGCTGCATCTGTTACTGGTGTTTCAGTTGTGTTTTTGCTTGGATTTGCCTTCTGGTGGTTCTCTGTAAGATCAGTACCCAAGGAAATGGTTGATACAGATGAAAGCAAATGGGCTAAGCGGATGAAGGGTCGATTCACTCAGGTAAGGAAAATGAAAATGAGATTAATAGATTATTCATGCCACACTGCATTTAATACACTAGGACCATTTTACAAAGTCTATTAACTCTCTCTTTATCTCTTTTTTCCTGAACTAGGCAAAAATACAGAATATCTCAGTTCCTTATGTAGAAAAATTGGTAACCATTGTTTAGAATTATGAAAATCTTTTATGTTGAATACTTGGTATTTATCTTGATGGTTAGCATAGACACTTTATGGAAAAAAATGTATTTTATGTATGTTGTGTCTCCCTTAATTCTTTTGTTTAGAGTTTCAAAATCTTTATATTGATTGCTTGGTATGAATCTTGAAGGTTAAGGCAGATATGACCTGAAGAAATTTTGTTTTTCCAATATAATGTCTTTGTTTCTTACAGAGTAATTAAATTATTTTATTTTGAACTACAAAAACTTTTAATATTTGAATACTTGTATTAATACTGTTAGTTAACGTGAAACCTGCATGAATTTTTTTTGATTTTTCCAGAGTTAGTTTGCCTGAAGTAGATTGTCATTGTCTGCCCTTTGTTTTAGGTTTCCATGTTCGAGAAGCCCATTTCTAAGATTAAACTGGCTGATCTTATGTTGGCCACAAACGAGTTTAGCACAGAAAACATCATAGGTACAGGAAGGACAGGCACAATGTATAAGGCAACGCTGCCAGATGGTTCTTTATTAGCAATCAAAAGGTTGCGACCATCTGCACACACAGACAAGCAATTCAAGTCTGAGATGAATACTCTTGGGCATTTGCGGCATAGGAATCTAGTTCCACTTCTTGGATACTGTATTGCAAAAGGAGAGAAGCTTCTGGTTTACAGGCACATGCCTAATGGCACCTTGTGTGGACAACTGCATGCTTCTGAGACAGAGGGTAATATTATGGATTGGCCAAAAAGGCTAAAAATAGCAATTGGTTCAGCTAGAGGGCTGGCTTGGCTTCACCATACCTGTAATCCTAGAATTATTCATCGTAATGTAAGTTCTAATTGCATATTATTGAATGAAGATTATGAACCAAGCATAACAGATTTTGGGTTGGCACGGTTGATGAATCCTGTTGATACTCATCTTAGCACTTTTGTTAATGGTGATTTTGGTGATTTGGGTTATGTTGCACCAGAATACATGCGCACTTTGGTTGCTTCTTTGAAGGGGGATGTCTTTAGTTTTGGAGTAGTTCTTCTTGAGTTGGTCACTGGACAGAAACCCATTGAAGTTGAAAATGTACAAGAAAGTTTTAAGGGTAATTTGGTAGATTGGATCAGTCATCTCTCTAAACATGGCATTGTGCAGGAATCCATTGACAAATCTTTAATTGGCAGGGGACATGATGAAGAGCTTCTACAAGTTCTGAAGGTGGCTTGCAACTGTGTTCTTTCTCCTCATAAGGAGAGGCCCTCTATGTATGAGGTTTACCATCTGCTGAGAGCAATCGGTGAGAATTACAATTTTTCAGATCAGGATGATGATATCCTTCTGGTGTCAGATACGGTCAATGGTGACTATTCAAATGAGCTTATAGTGGCAAGAGAACCAAAGTAAAACTCGGATACAGCAATGAGTGTATCTCAAGAAAGCCTCTGCATGCAGCGATGATGACAAATTATAATTCTTAGTTGTAACTTTACTGGAGGATTATAAGTCGGAGCTGAGGTATGGCTTTAACTTAATGATGGATATATTGTCTGTTACTATTGTTTAAAATGTATTGATCTTGAAGATTCAGTATGTACTATCATGGAAAATGTTCCCTTTTTCTGCAAAAGAACATCTGTAGCCCCTATTATGAAAAATCTTTTCTTTTTCTGCAAAAGAACATTTGTAGCTCCTAGAAACATGCCAGAGTACTCATTGGCAGTGCATTATACCTTTTAAGTTTTATCTTCTAAATTAACACTAGCTGAATTCTATTGTGCAATATCCTCAAGGTAAGAACAACTTTTTAAATGTCTGTTCTATATTTTTATTTGATTATACTTTCCCCTTGCACATTTTTTTTTCAAAGACAAAAAGCTTATTTGGAACTGATATGTCATCTACCTAGCTGTACTCATTATAAGCAACTAGAAGCATTTTGCAATGCAACTACAGGTTTGTGGTAAAGCTGTCAATTTTACAAGGAAAGCATCCCTGCATGCAGATAAATAATACTTAGACATTCGCATCTATTTTCATGCCTGCATCTAGTGAAGATATTTTTCACTTGGTCCGGCTATAAAATGGGACATGAAGGTACATTATTATGTCTTTATCTGGAATAGTTAAAAGATAACATTAAACCTCTTGAATGTCTGCTGGATTTCTTGTTGCGCTTTTGGAATGCATGCTGCTGCTCACATTATCTCAACCAGTAAATATGATGCAAATTTGGTCCATCTGACTCCCGTCCTTAAATTGGAAGGGATAAGGGAATTCTATTCAAATATCCATTCTACTGAAGCAGTTTATAATTAATCTTTTCTGTGTTTTGTCACACATTCTGTGAATAGGAAGCAACATTTAGTTTCTAGATGCAGGATATTATCTTGCCAGTCTCTGTCAAAATGGCCTGCAAGTGAAAATGAGGCTGGCAACCTGATTTTAACCAGGCACCATCTTATTGTAAAATCGTAAGTTCTGTTTTAAAATTTTCTAAGGTAGATACGTGTCTTCTGCAACAAATGTGATATGCAGGCTACATGTTCTTACATATTACGTGTTTTGTCTTTCAGCACATCTCCCTAGTGCAGAATATGTATTGTCACTATTATATAGAATATCTTTTTATATTATTGAGCAGCTAATGGAAGGAATGAATGTAACCGCTTTTCTACTTTGAAAAAATAGCCTGACAATCCAGCCAAAGCCAATATATATTTTTCTTGGCAGGTGGCAAAATTGATTCCTGTGAGCAGGCATGTATCTTAAAATCTGCAGTGTATTCACAAGATCCTGTAGATCAGTCCACTATTAGATAACTGTGGCTTCAACTTAGAACTTGTTTTTCTTATTGCAGCCTACAAGTATTCGCTTGAAAATCATATTGGAAATAATGCTGCTTGTTTTCTTTGGTTGACCACCGCCTTTTTCTCGCTGTTTGCGATCCAGGAGATGTGGTGGAACAAGGAAACATGTATAAATTGCATCTGAAAGTAATTGAAGCTATTGTAGAAACCTACGGCTTGAACAAAAACCTCAAAATCTTTTGGAGATATTTTAGCAAACTACAACTTGAACAAGAACCCCAACATTTTTCACGTGACACTTAATTTGTGGTGCACATTAGTGAAATATTTATATACTGTATTGTATGTCAGTTGGTTTTCTTAGTTGTTTTGGGTTGATTGCGATGATATTGTATTGGCTTCTTTGTAACTCCGCACAAGGACTACAAGGGCGTGATACACTAAGGGAGAGGAGCGAGGGGTTGTGCACCCTAAGTTGAGGTGTGTATATAACCATATAAGTACCATAAAATGTGAAAAAAACCTTGTAATAATGATGTTATTTTTAATTTAAATATATATTTTTAGAGTATTTATATTGAATGTAAAATAGTTTTTAAGGTATTTAAATTAAGTAGTTTTTCATACAAAGAAATTTAAGGTGGACCATTTGTAGAGAATTATTAAAAGCATTTCTTTCCATTTATGTGGTATCCACAATTGCCTCCCTCCCTTATTTTTTGTATTTTAAGGCAGGGGTCCTATTTTTATTGAGCGGGTGGTCCCATGACAAAATAAATTTAGGGAAATAAGAAATTTTAGAATCTTTTCCTAAAAACAAGGAGCACCACTTTTGTAGGAGGAGAGTTTAAGAACAAGGAGCAACACTTTTGTAGGTGGAGAGTTTAAAAATAAGGAGCACCACTTTTGGGGAAGGTATAAAGGGGGTTAAAAGTTTCCCTCACCCACTTCTATTTCGGATGAACATTTTATGCCAAATATTAATTTATAAACAAACAATTTTAATTTTGAATTTTATTGTAAATTAAAATATAATATTTTTAAATATCTTCCCTAAAAATTGCAACATACTCTAAAAAAATTATAATTATATCATGAGACCGAATATACTATAAATACACTCATACAAATACTCTCACAGCCAAGAAAATTTAGGAGCCCCCTCCCAATCAACCACTTCCGTCAGTTTTGGAAAAATGGGTAACAATGTGGTTAAGGGTATTGCCGGCCATGAATCATAATAGTGTAATAATAACATTAGTGAATCACGAGTTTTCATTTGTCTCCAGTTGAAGTATAAAAATAAGATTGACTAAGAGGATACGAACCAACCTTTGACTGCTCTTTTTCTAAAGAAGATGGCGACCGTTAGAGCCTCGTGCCACAATTGACACAATTGGATGCACAATAACATTCAAAGCCTCTCATGTTTGATCGACTTGTATATGCCAACTGAAGTTATGGGGTTGGAACCATTAGCAACTTAAAGGTCTCCAACAAATTTCGTGGAGTTTTTAAAGCTAAATTGATTGTTGATGTCGGTTAATCATTATCTGAGTTGAATTAATTCATCTTTATTATGCCATAGGCATTTTTCAATATAAATTTTGTGGAGGATTTATTTTAGTCAAATTAATTGTTGATATCAGTTAATTATTATTTGAGTTGAACTAATCAATCTTTATTATGCTGATAGGTATTTTACAATGGTAGTAAGGGATGGATTAAATTTGACATCTATTTGACTCTTATATTTTTGAAACTATGTTCTTTGAAAAATATAAAATAAATGCAATAAATATTATTAATTAATATGGTACGTGGTTTATACAGACATTAATCTTTTTAAATTTTAATCATTAAGGGGGAAATTTTTTATGTTTTATATTATAACTAACTATTTTTTTGATAATAGTAATGAGTTTTTAAAGGGCCCCACCCTTATACAAATCAAACAATGAAAGACACAAAGGGCATGAAAATGAAGAATTGAGAGGCAAGACCAAAAATAAAGTAATAGGTTTTGAGGGCCCCCTAAAGTAGAAAAATAAAACAATGGAAAGCACACAATAGGGCAAGAAGAAACGAGGACTAAGAAGCAAGCCCAAAAATAAAAGCAGCAGACTAGAACGACCTTGCAGCAAATGTATAACATACTAGTCAATAATACAAGTTTTTCAATTTAACAATGTCATTCAACTCGGGACTTCTTGTTACACTCTAATGTAGTCTTTAAACTTGGCTCCCTTTAAGTTGCTAATGCCCTTAATTTTTTTGACTCTATTCCTTGTAGCAACTAAGATAAATTTGTGAGCATCTTCTCCTTGGAAAACTTGTCTTCTTACATTATTCATTACGCAAATTTTGGTCAAAGCTTGCAAAACCAAACACATTATAACCTTTCATTATTATTCAATGAAGATTACAAATTTATAGGCGATATGATTCATATAAATTAGGAGAGTTATCTTTAAATCATTTTATTAAAAATGTACAAGTTGAACTTGTGCATATTTTAAACATTATTTTGAGTTGTTTCTTAACTCATATTATAATGATATTATTACTCACATATGAATATTATTAATATTCACCCACCATGAGAGCATTAATATTTTTAACATTCCCTCTTTAGTGCGAACATGGTAGAAAAACAATCACACTCAACCGTGGTGTGTTGTTTTCGATTGTTCATGATTTTATTGCATGTGTTTTATTGCACAACTCTCCAAAGTTGTATTCTCACAAGTAGTTTTCATGGATGGATACAACAACTTAAGGACCCACATATCCGTTCATACTCCACATTTGTACAATGATGGTTTTACATAGGATTGATTGAAAATATTGAAAATGCAAAAACATGCCATCAATGTTGTATGTGGCCCTGTCACTAGTGGCTTGTGAGAGGATGTTGGTTGTCCTTCGACTTCCAATACTTCTCTCTAGTTTGATGTTGCTAACTCAGTTGAATGTGATCATTGAAAATTGATTTTTGAAGAGGAATTCCCTCGTAATTTTGACAAACTTATCAAATGTCTGGACTCTATCGAAAATATGTCCGTAAGGCTTTTATAAAAATCTTGATACTTTTTCAACTAAACTACCGACGTAAACATACTCTATATCGGTTTGATACGTATAACGACACTTTAGACAAACAATAAATGAGAATAAATTTTTGTGACATTTATCATTGATTTTAACTTTCATTAATGGCACACATCATTTTATAGACCCCTTTAGTATATACACAATTGCTATATAGACTTGAAGACCTTCAATATTTGTTTTTTTAACTATTGAAAAATTGTTTCTCTTTTTAAAAATAATCCCTTACTAAACAAAAATTGACCAAGTTTGTGGCTCTTTTGTGGGATTGTGAGCATTTAGGTCACCACCGCTCTAGTAACTCTCATATATTTTTATTTAATATGATGGGCAATTCCAATAGTAAAATTGATCAAGTTCGTATGTTTCTCACTTAGGGTGTTGAGCCCTTGACCATTGGCAAGTGTAGGCTATAACAAAATAATTTAATACTAATCGACCCACTCATAATTCTTGAAAGTAATTTGTAAAATTTTGACTTGTGACTATTTGATATAAAAGATTACTACACCTTTTTTATTGTGATAGGCCGCAGTTAATGAGTAAAGGCCAATGCAAAATGTTGTGTGGCGTTGGGAGAGGAATGCAAAGAAGTGGCGTGGTGGAAGTTGGGTAATCTGAAGCCAATATCCGATGCAAACCGTATTTTGGGGAGCTTGGACGTGACAAGAAGTGAAGTCTAGTTAGGGTTCGTGAATGACAAGCATGTACAATTGGAAGATCGACTAAATATTGCATGTAACAAGGCTTTGAGTGATAGACTATGTCATACATTGACTTGTACTCGTAATTATGAATTTTCACTCGTTTAGAGACTTAAAAGAATATAACCAATATGAATATTTGGACATTGAATAAATTGTTGCATGTAATATGAAATGTCGAGCCTTTCTAACTTGATCAAAACATTAGGAAGATGTGAGATAGTGTTGAATTTAATAATCTAGAGCATGTGCATGTTTTAATTTTTCCCCCTCTTTCTAACTAACTCTTTGCCAACATTAATTGTTGTTTTTGACTGCCCATATTTGAAATTGTTGTTTTAGAGGGAATAACATTTATTACAAAAATCATGTTTGTATTTAATGTATGCATACATACTGCATACGATAAAATTTTTTTAGTAGAAAATAATGAACAACGGTCCATAGACTGCAAAACAGAGAACAAAATATATATACACAACGGAGCAGAGATAACAACATCTAGAATAGAACAAGAAGGGAATAGAAGATGGATGTATGGTGAAAAACATGGCAACAACTTAAGTGCATACACAACCGTGAACAACGAGAATATAAAGAGTGGATTTCCGATTGTATTTAGTTGAAAACAAAGCAACAAATCTAATATTTGTCTATTAAATTGTTTTTTGCATCTAAAATAAACTTATTGTGTTTTTCCGGTGGTATTATTGATAGGTTTCTTTGCCTTTAGTTTTGGAATACATATATTTTTACAACATTGCAGTATCGAGAGAAAGAGTTATTCGAGTTCTTTTTTGGGTTTGATTTAAGTAATGGGTTCCAACAAGAACTCATGGCAAAAACCCCAATATTTGATGGCAAGAACTATGACATTTGGTGTATCAAGATGAAAACATTGTTCTCTTCTCAAGAGCTATGGGAACTAGTGGAAGGAGGATACACAGAGGCACCAAATCAGGCTGCATTCAATGCACTCACACAACTCAAAGGAATATTTTGAAGGAAAATAGGAAGAAGGATGTAAAGGCTTTAAGCTACATTCAAAATGTTGTCATTGATTCAGTTTTTCCAAGGATAACATCTACAAACTCCAAACAAGCTTGGGATACCTTGCAAAATGCTTATTAAGGTAGTGACAAGGTGAAAATAGTAAGATTGCAGATGTTAAGGAGAGACTTCAAGACCTTTCAAGACCTTGCTTATGAAGGAAACATAATCAATAAATGATTTTTTCACAAGGAAAATGACCATAGTCAATCAAATGAGGACAAATGGAGATTGTGAATATCATAAGATCATAGAGAAGGTATTAATGAGCGTTCTAACAAGATTTGATCCAGTTGTTGCAATTGAGGAGTCTAAGAACTTGAGACAAATGATGGTTAATGGATTGATGGGTTCTTTGCAAACCCATGAATAAAGTATGAGTAGGACAACCAAATCCTCCAATGAACAAGCATTTAAAACAAACACAAATGTGAGAGGCGGGGGAGAGGAGCCTATAATAGAGGAAGAGGAAGAGTTTGCAACCAACAAGAAGGTAGAAGACACAATCATCAAGAGCCACATGAAAGAGGAAGAGGAAGGAACAACAACACTTCTAGAGGTGGTTCTACACAAAGGTATGATAAATCAAATGTATAATGCTATTATTGCAAGAAGTATGGACACTATGCTAGTGAATGTAGGAAGAAAGAGTATGATATGAGAAATCATAATGCAAGTTATTCTAATGCAAAAGAGGTTGAACCTTAAAAGCATGAAAAAGAGGAACTTTGTTTCTAACTTGCAATGTAGCTGAGACAGAAAAACAAACAAATATGGTATTTGGATAGTGCATGCAGTAATCATATGTGTGGCAACAAGGGAATGTTCAACAACATAGATGAAGAAGTCAAATATGAAGTGAAGATGGGAAAAAATGACAAGGTTCCAACGATGAAAAAAAGAAACGTTTCTATTCTCACCAAGCAAGGAGATAAGAGACAGATTCAAGATGCTTTCTATGTGTCAGGGCTTGAGTATAACCTTCTAAGCATTAGGCAACTTGTCCAAAAAGGATACAAGGTGAGATTTGAAAATGGAGAATGCATTATCTATGATAGAAGTGGAAGCAATAGGCAACTTGCTACGGTGAAGATGACACAAAATAGAATGTTTCCTTTGAGGATGCAAAGTGAGGGAGAAACAATGTTTAAAACAATAACTATTGATCAATCTACTCTTTGGCACCTTAGGTATGGGCATTTGAGTTTTGGTGGATTGAATGTTCTTTATAAAAATAAAATGGTAAGAGGGTTACCCCCAATTGAACAACCAAACAAAGTATGTGAGGGTTGCATATTGGGGAAGCAACATAGAAATGCTTTTCCCCCAGGAAAATCTTGGAAAACAAGCTCACCTCTTGAGCTAATACATTCAGACTTATGTGGTCCCATAAAGACTCCCTCCTTGTCCAAGAGTGAGTATTTCATTACATTCATAGATGACTTCAGCAAAAGGACACATGTTTATTTAAAAAAAAAAAAATTAGAAGCATTTGATGTGTTTAAACAATTCAAGCCCATGGTTTAGAAGCACAATGGCCATTATATAAAACCCTCGAGAATGGATAGAGGGGGTGAGTACATATCAAATTGGTTTTTAAACTTTTGCAAAGAGTACGTGATCAAGAAACAATTTACAACGAGGTATACATCACACCAAAATAGTGTAGATGAGAGGAAAAATCGAACTATTCAAAAATGACAAGAAACATGATCAAAGCAAGAGGATTGCCAATGATTATTGGGCTGAAGCAATTGGAACAAAAGTTTACTTGTTGAATAGATGTCTTATAAAAAGCATGAGGAATATGATACCTCAAGAGGCATGAAGTGGAAGAAATTCAAGTGTTGAACACTTAATACTTTTTTGGGTGTGTAGCACACATGTGTTGAAGCAAAGAAGATCGAAGTGAGAAAATAGATGAGAAAAATGCATCTTCATCGGGTATAGTGAGCAATCCAAAGCTTATAGATTGTACAATCCAATCACAAAGGAACTCATAATCAGCCGGGATGTTCAATTCATTGAGGAATCATCTTGGGGAGATGTATAAGAAGTGCAATAATAAAAACAAAGGTAAATGCACCTTTTATTGACGTTGAAATAACAGATGGTAGAGTAAACAACACACCAAGTTGGACCCCTATCTCACAAAGGGGTGAATATTCAAATGATAACAACCAACAAAACATAGAAGGAACATTTCATGAGGCATCTTCATCATCTTCCGACTCAAATTAGTGCCAAGTTCGAACAAGGAGTGTATAAAAATCTATGAGCAGTCAAAGTATGATGAAAATGAAGATGAAATGATTAATTTTGCTTTATTTTCAGCAAATTGATCCTATTTATTTTGAGCAAGCAATTAAGGACAACAGATGGTGTGAAGGAATGTATGATGAAATGCATGCAATAAAGAAAAATTGAACATGGGAGTTAGTAGATCTTCCAATGGGAAAGGAAGTCATTATAGTCAAGTGGGTTTATAAAATCAAAATCACTCCAAAGGAAAGATTGAAAGACATAAGGCAAGGTTAGTTGTCAAAGGCTACAAACAAAGGCCTGGATGTGATTATAATGAGACCTTTGCTTTCATGGCAAGGCTAGAAACCACGAGAACAATCTTTGCCATTATTTCTCATTACAAGTAAAAGGTTCATCAAATAGATGTCAAATCAACCTTCTTGAATGACATGTTGGAAGAAGAGGTGTATGTGGGACAACCACTTGGCTATGAGTTTCAAGGGCTTGAGAACAAAGTTTGCAAGCTTAAGAAAGATTTGTATGGACTCAAACAAGCACCAAGGGGATGGTACAGTTGGATAGACTCCTATTTGACAAGCAGTGACTTTAGCAAAAGCGACGATGAGCCCACACTTTATATCAAAACAAACTAGAAAGGTGAATTTTTGATTGTAGTTTTGTATGTAGATGATTTAATCTTTACCGGAAATGCAAACAAGTCCATATAAGAGTTCAAATCAGCCATGAAGGAGTTTGAGATGATTGATTTAGGATTGTTGAAGTACTTTCTTGGAATTGAAGTCAAGCAAATGGAGCATGACATATTTGTGTCTCAAACAAAGTATGCAAAGGAGATTTTGGAAAGATTCAAAATGTTGGAAACCAACCAACATCTACACTAGCTGAAATAAGTTTGAAATTATCCAAAGATGATTGTAGCAACAATGTGGATCCCACAAGGTACAAAATCATGGTAGGAAGCTTGATGTACTTGACTGCAACTAGACCGGATATCATGTATGCATATCAACTTGATTTCTAGGTTCATGGAGACTCCAAAGGAGACACATTGGCAAATAAGAAAAAGAATTTTGAGGTATGTGAATGGCACAAGAAATTATGGAATTTTATATGCTACTGATAATGATTTTCAATTAGTTAGATACACGGATAGTGATTGGGTAGGTAGCCTAGATGATAGAAAAAACACATTTGGATATGTGTTTCATGTTGGGTCAAGAGCCATTTCATGGGCTTCAAAAAGTCGGTTGTTTCACTTTCCACAGCTAAAGTGGAGTTTATTGTAATGAACTTAGCCACTTGCCGCATACAATATGGGTAAGAGGATTCCTTTCTGATTTGCATGAAGAGCAACAAGGAGGTTCTACTATTTTTGTGATAATATATCTTCCATTGCCTTGTCAAAGAATCTAATGGAAGAAGCAAGCATATTGCAATCAGGTACCATTTTATTCATGAATTAGTTTAAAAAGGTGAGTTTAAACTTAAATTTTGCAAGTCGGAAAAGCAGTAGCTAGTTTGACATTTTACCAAGCCTTTGTCAAAAATAGCTTTGAATGCTTGAGAGGAAATTTGGGCGTGATTAATGTGGATATAACCAGCTTTGGACTTAATACACTCAACTACGGACCATGTAGAAGAAGCTCCGAGTAAATAACAACTCTAGACTAGATAGAGCCAGATTTGGACTAGTTAAAGAAGTATATCCGACAAGTTATATGGGTAGCTTGGACCATTCAAAGAAGAAGCTCTAGACCAGTTATTTGGGAGTTTTAGAGCAAGCATAGGAAGCTCCGGACCAAGCATAATTAGCTCCAAACCATCGAAGTCCGGAATTCGAAGATCAATTTTTTTTGAATGAATTTTGGTTTGTAGTAGCTCTCGATTAAGGGGGACTGTTGAATTTAATAATCTAGAGCCAAAGGTATATTCTAAATTTTGTTTTCCCTCTTTCCAACCAACTCTCTCGCCAACATTAATTGTTGTTTTTTGAGCACTAGATTTGAAATCCCTGTTTTAGAGGGAATAACATTTATAGCAAAAAGTTGTTTTTGTATTTAACGAATGCAAAATTATACACAAAAAAAGATTTAGTAGAAAAGAATGAACAATCCATATACTACGTAACAAAGAACAAAAAAAAATTCACATAAGAGAAGATAACAACCGAACAAAATATCGGTAGGGGAATATAAGATGAATATATGGTGAAAAAAGAGCAGGAACTCAAGTGCATACACAACCATAAACAACAAAATATAGAGATTGGATTTCCAATTGTATTCATTGAAAATAAAACAACTCTGAAATTTGTGTATTAAATCATTTTTGCATCTAATATAAACTTATTGTGTTTTTCTCGTGTGGTATTAGTGTTGAGTTTTTTTGTCTTTAGTTTTGGAATACATATATTTTTCCAACACATAGCTCAATGTGTTTATTTCTACATTCGGAGACAATCATTGCATGGGACGGTCGACGATGATAGGCCCCAACTTCACGCAAAACTTAATCTCCTTTAATTGAACATCTTATGCATGAAATTGACTGCAATACAAGAGGTGTCGAAACTAGCACAAAATTTTTCTTTGACATCAAAATGTGAATCTTGTATGTATATACACAAGTGTAATCTTGATAGATCCTTGAATTTGGTTGAATTCCTTCTTATGTATGAAGTTCTTCTCGCCGCTATCACATCCGTTGACTAGAGCTATATATAGAGATGTCAACAAAGATAGACAAAATTTGGCCAAACGTATAATAAAGCAGACACAAAGTACATACTAAAACACCATAAAGAAAATCTCACAATCCTACTATGTATTTTTACAAAAATTGATCACAAAAATACGTTCTCATGCACAAGAGCAATATACTAAGTGCAACCCCCATTTTTTTCACAACCTATTAACCAATTTTGGTAGAATAACATCTTACCTTACAATACTAAACACACAATAATCTTCATTACTATTCAATGATATATGTTACAATTTTATAAGCAAAGATGATTCCTATAAATTAAGAGAGCTAACTATCTCCTAAAACTACTCTACTAAAGATGTACGAGTTGTTTCAACTCGTGCATAATCTAAACAATATTATTTATTATGATTTATTTCTTAATAACTCATATAACAATGATATTCTTACTCACATATGAATATTATTACTCCCGTATGAATATTATTAATATTCACCTACCATCGAGCAATGATATTCCTAACGACTTTCCGAACTAACAATCTTTGTAAAGACTATCTAAAGGTGGGATTTGAGAATCAAATTATATCTTTTGATGACCAACCTTGAGTGGTTCCTTCTCTTCTTCTCCCCTATTGGTCCAAAACTTGGATTTTATCTTGATCCGAATCCTCTTGTTACTTTTTCCAATCACTAAGATACATTTCCCATATAGAACCTCATCAACTCCTATCTCTTCTTCAAAATTTAATCGGGTTTAACCCTACCCTCTACCAACAATGGGGGCTTGTTCCTTGTTTAATCGAGCTTGGTTTTGACTTATTTTGAATTTTTCTAGATTCTCTTCTATCCTTGCATCCATATTTTCCATGTCCAAATCTTCCTTCCCCATTCCCGAGGCGAGATCCCTCCGAAGCACTTGGGACTAATTTAAGCTACATGGAATCACATCCTCAAATTCCAATATGGGAGTAGTTGTAGAATCAAGATTTTTCCTTTTAACTATATGAATCCCTCTTCCATTAAGGGTGCTCTGGTTCTTTGACAATTTTAACATTAATGAATGTTTATTTTTATTCTTGATTCGTTTGGTTTGGTTGAAGTCCTTGAAGATTTTCTGAATAATGTTTACATGATCTTCTTGATAGGAATTTTTTTCTCCATTCCTTGAGTCGTTGATTTTCTTCTCCTTTTTATTCCGAATCGGTTGTTCTTTAATCTTAGAAGGACAACTTCCATTTGGGTGGCCAATTTTCAAGAAATATTGGCAAACCATAACATTCTCATACTCAATGTTTTGCACCCAATTCTCGAACTTAGAAATCAAGAAGGAAAAGCCTTTTTACAAGAATAGCCCCGATTTTCCAAGAACCCAAAGCCTCCTAAGGAGAGTTCTACCACAACAATCAAGGTTAGAGACAAATTTTAAAAAAAAGTTTTCAACTATTGCCACGATTTTCATATGACCAATGGGTTTCCATTTCCTAAAGAGCCCAATTTTTGAAAGAATCAATGTTAGGTCTAGATCCCCAAAACTTTCCAATCGGTAAGTTTTCAAATCAATGAAAAATTTTCAACAGTAAAATATAGAACTTGAATAAGAACTCCTCTCATCCTTAGTAAGGATGAGAGGGCAATACAAGCAGAGGAATTAGATTTGACTGACTCTACCCAAGTTTTGTTATACTAGTTATGCTGCAATAATAACATTAAAGCCTGGATGAATCTCTCAACTCTGGAAAAAGTTGATGTTTGTTTCATAGGATCCCCGAGATGGATCTTGCTCACCATAGTTTTAAAGCTCCATTTGGGGATATACAACAAACTCAACATCGAATAATTATATATTTTGTATAATTATCTAACATATTATATTTTGTATAATAAGTTGTGTATATTTATGTTTATCTATGTAATAACTTTTCAAATCCAATATAAGAACCTTGAGAATGATAGGTACAACATTTTTGAAATATATGTATTTAAGATATTTATACTAAAAACAAATTTATTAACACTTTGAGGGTTGTTAATATTGGTTAACCATTAACTCAATCTTTACACAAAGTAGGGCCTATACACTTGGATAGGGAAAGGAATCTCATAACAATTGCATTCTAATTTTTATAATTATATCCCTCTAACTTCTTTATTTAAAGTACAAAAGCTATTTCAAGAATGTTTATTTGTATGTCCATTGTTTGTTTAAATTGTTTTGGGTCTATTCTAATGGTATTGTAATGCATTGGATTCTTTACAATCCCATACCAAGATGAAGCAAGTAAAAATTATTTGTTCCCCTTCATCATAAGATGCATGCAATAAAAATTATAATCATGTATTAGGATGAAACCAATAAAAATTATTTGTCAAAATGAGAAAATCCAAGTTAACATGAAAATACTAAGAAATGGTAAGGGCATAACACAAAGTTATGTTGGGCGTAATCCATTTTCATTTAAGAAAATTAGAAATATAGTATTGAATGAAATGTTCTCAAGTGCATGAACACATTCTCTTGGATTCAATCAACTCACTATCTAAGTTAAGAGACAATGTTAGGCTAAAATGAGTTGGTTAAGAGCACAAATTAAATGGGGCAAAGTTATAATGTGAATCAATTTGAATGGTGTTACTTGATATACACCAATTGCAAATACAATTACAACTAGGTCCAAATTCAATATAAGTAAATAATGAGGCCTAAGCTGTAGAATTTAATTTCTTTAGAAGCATAGGAATATTGGAATAATAGAATATTCATATAAACTCCTAAATATCCTTTGATTACGTGAAATGTTTTCAAAATTCAAACTTTTTGTAAACTAGTAATTTTTTACTAGTTTGCACTTTTATTTTTTATTGACACTTATGACTTAATACAATTTATCTATTTTTTATCAAACCTTATTAAACATTATAAGGACTTGTTGACATTGGGCATGGTTGGGTTGGCCTTCCAACTTAATCCACAAGTATAATTTTTAAATTGCATCCATATGCACTTGTACTTTTTTTGATTGAATCCAAAATTGCAGGGATTAGTTGCACAAAATCCTCAAGCTCATCGGCCCAAAGACTTAGGGGTTTCCATTCTGCTAAATTCACCCGAGACACAATCTAGGCCTCATCGTTATTTATCGGTATCTCCTAAGATTGGAACCTTGGTGGATAACTAGAAACACCTTTTACACCATCATACACAATGTTGTATTCAACCCATTTGATCGATTTGTAATTTTGAGTGTTTGATAAGCTAGATTCCATAATATTTTTTTGAAAACAAGTACTTATTTAAATCAACTTTCCGAGTCATGCTTCACGATCCATTATCAAGTTTGTAAAAATATATTTCAAATTGTGAAAAAAGCTCCTTATATAGATAATTTAACTTGTATTGTTTTCTAACTTGTTTTCATGCAAAATAACTAGCCTAAAAATTCAAACTTTAAAGCATGACAACTAAGCCCACAATGTAAAATTTTGCTTCCCAATCACACTGAGCCCCTCTCCGGCCAACATGTCTTCAATGGAAACATCAACATAGATCCAAGGAAGTTCCTAGTGAAGTTTTCAATCACGCCTCAATGTGTAAAGAAGGGTGATGAATTTGATGGATGAATTTAGTGAAGTTCTAAGAAGGAAAGCCCTTACAGAGGCCTATAAAGGCCATTTTTACTCATTTTGCAGCTAATATGCACCCTTTGAGAATGTTACAAGAATATAAAAAGTATATGAAGGTGGTGTAGGAGAGTATTGAAGGTGTTTTAGGAAATTTAGAAAAATTTAGGAAAGAAAATCTCATTTAAGAACAATTTGTTCAAGACCGGGTTTTCAGTGTAGGGAATGAAAGTTTGAAATGGTGAAATCCGAATTCTGGATTCTAGGATTTCCGGAATGAGTTAGGAGGAAAAAAAAGGAATAAAAAAAATATGGGAATTATATACAAGGAAGAAACATCATTTTTTCTATAAGGCTTAAAGGTTTCCCGAAACATTTCAAAATAATGTAGCTGCCCCTCTAAGTTCTAGACACAAAAGGGCCTAAATTTTAAATTACAGGTAGATTCAAGTCTTGATAATTGTTCCATTGTTCTATTGATCTTATAATGTGTTTTGGAGTCAAAATTATATAATATTTTACCCCAAAAATTATCCTAAGCCTCCGAGATGAAAAAAGCAACTCTGGTGTCCAAATTTAGATATCTAGGGCAAAATTGGATTTCCCAGAATGGAAAACTCACACTTTGGACACTATTGTGTCCCCCATGTCCACTAAGAGATAAGGGGGACATGAGGGAAAAAAATTGTGACCTCAACCTCCTCCCCAAGTCACACTTTGGCTCCCTTGGTGTCCCAAGTGTCCCCTTTGCCCCTACGGTGCAAAGAGGACAAGGGGGACACCAAAATGTGACCTACCACCTTCTCCTAGATTGTAATTTGGTTTCCCTGGTGTCCCATATATCCCCTATGTATCCAAAGGGACAATGGGAACACAAAAATGTGACTCCCTCATCCACTTAGCTCTTGGAACTCCATACGAACCTCATTCAACCCCGAAACTTCATTTCTTAGCCCCTCATGCTTCCAAGTCACACTTTTGTGCCCCAACTATCCCAACTATCCCCAAGAGGAAAAAAGGGATAAAGGGGACATAAATTTGTGACCCCACCCCTTTGTGTAAGTTTTAATAACTTTGATTAGCTAACTGGGGTCCCATGTAGGTCAAAAACTTACAAAGCGAGGTAAGGAAAATACATGAAAATTTCAAATTTTCTCTCCCAAGAACTTAGTCATATTTTCCAAATGCAAGGTGTTGGTGAAACAATCCTTAACCTCTATAATGGCTGACATGCCACAAAAAAAATGACATCAAGTTGCTTTTACACTTTTTGAGAGATATGGCGAGCTAAAATCCCTGAAACTTGGAGCGAATGTTCCTCGAAAAATCTACTTTCATCCGAGCCATTTCTTACATGATGAGGTGGATGATTTTTTGAGATATAGAGAACTAAATTTTTCTAAGTATTTTTACCCCTTCAATGAAATTATCATTTTCTCGCTAATATGGAAAAGAAAATCATTTGAAAATTAGAGCAGAGCATCCTTGAAAAATCATGAAACTTTTGAGACTAGTTTCATCTCAATCGAACACCCGCATGCATCCTTTCTAAAAATAACAAGTATTCATGACTAGGCATGTCTAAAAATAGTAAGTGTTTAAAAAGGAATATCCTCAACATTCTCAACACCACGAATGAGAAATAAGTAGAAGAAGGTGAAAACTATGAAAACTAGCTAAAATAATAGTCCTGATAGGACTTGCTAAAAATAGTAAGTCTTGGAATTGAGCCCAAGAAGTCGCATGGCAACTACCATTTTTCTATCTCATTGATTTTTTCCACCATGTAAAATCCATGAAGGTTCCTTATGATCCAAACAAGAAATAAAACACTCCATAAACTCCTAAAACCTCAATTCGAGGTGATCTTTCAAAGGCACAATTTGATGCAAAGAGGTTGGATGGTCCAAATCACCCTAATTGTGGTAGATGGGAGTCATCATGGATGAATTCATTCAATAAGGAGATGTTTTCGTCATTGAATAAATATAGGAAGCTCCAAACCGAGTTGTGATGAAGTCTTTGACCTTTGCAAATATGAATTGAGCCTAAAAGGAAGTTATTGCAGGTCCATGAAATATAGTAACTCACATCAATAATCCCGAACACTCATCTAAATGCACCATAATGTTCTTGTAGATTATGGAAGAAAGAGGATGTAACCACATTGATTCAACTCAACGGGAGATTGGTGGCAAAGAGATATCCCTCTATCTCGAAGAAAACTTGTGATGTGTAGATGATAAAAAAGGATGTCCAAGAATACTAAGTATGTTTCCATCATGAAGGAGACATCATTGTCACTATATCTCTCCCCAAACGCAAGGATCATCATATGAATTAGACTATGATGAGGAATGGAACAGTGAATCATTGTGTGTGAAATAGAGTCACTTGGACAATAGGAGAAATCAAGAACATGTTGAGGTGTGTAAGGGATATGAAACATCAAGAGCTCCATTAAAATTCATAGTCGCGAGGAGATGGTCATAGGGAGCATGATGGGAGAATCTCATTGTGAGTGATGATGGTAGCCATCTTAAGTAATGCATACCTCGTGAAGTGTTTCTAAACACTTGATCCATGTTTGATAATGTCCTCACATATTACAAGTTAAAGAAGGTGGAATTTGTAGTATTTCAACGTAGTAAGGAGATCAAGAACATGGAACTCATTCTAAGATATTCCTTCAAGTTCCTTCTATCAATAAGAGGAAGACTATCTCCATGAGGAAAAATTGGGCAAGAGGATATCCAAACACCATAAATGTGTGTTTCCACTCATGTGACATCTTGGTCGGAAAATGAATTGTAAAGGGGTCATAATGTTAAAAGGTGAATTGTGAGGCTCAAGGAGTGAGTTGATGATCATCATATCCTGTCCCCACCATTATTTTTAAAACTCTTCAAGAAAAAATTCGGGATGATCTAGTCAATATACCGAAGCATCCAAGACCACCATGTGTGAAGGACCAAGAAATCACCTATTTCTATGAGAAACATATGAGCAAGAAGGGTATTAACATCCTAAAGTGGATCTCATTCAAGGAGAATTATGGGGCCAAGAAAGGTAAGAGCATGATCTTCATATGGAGCACCGTATATGCAAGAATGAGAAACCATATCAATTCCACTTGATGTCATTCACTTGGTAGTGTGCTTAAACACTCATTCCACACCTTGTAGTGTGATCACACCTCAAGGAAGAAGCACATTGCAATCACCTCATTTTGGTTCAATGGATGGCCATATGATAAGAATCTCATTAAGGAATCAATCCTCTATTTGTAAAGTGAGGATATATTTCGGTGAGTGAAGGAAAAACATGAAAATGTTTGAGCATCATGAAGTTGATTCTTGGTCATGGAGGTGAATTGTGAAAGACTAAAAAGTAGGAAAGTGATCCTCACTCCTGCTATGCTATCAAAATAAAATCACCTGTTCCCATCACAGTGTAACTATTATAACAATGATCTTGAACATTAGTTCAATGCCTCATAATGTTCCTACATCTCATTAAGAGGAAACATATGCAATCTCGGTGTTTCACTCATTAGAAGTAGGACAATAAAGAAAGCATGAAAGTTGAATATCCATTTACAAACTACATTTTATCCTGAAGCACAATCCTTGGGAGGGGAAATTTATATGAGAGATGATGATTCTTATCCCATAACGGATGATCTAGTGATTTCAAAGGATTTCATCAATCATGAAGATGTTCAAGAAATAAATCCTCCTTTCCCACTATTTCACCACATGGGAGTACCACATGCCAAAATGATTTAAAAAGGTAAAGGTAAGGTACATGAGGAATACTTGGAGGTCATGAAGAGGTTGTGCACCATTGAAGACTAGGCCGATCGAGAGCACTCCTTTTTGTCTAGGAAGGACTACTTGAGAAGCAAAACAAGACCACAAGATAGAATTAAAAGCATTGGTTGGTGGATTGCCTAACAAAGCTAGATCCGGGAGGCGGGGTGCTTCCTCGAAGGTTGTCAATCCATGTTTAAAAAAAATTAATGCTGATAAATAACATGAAAGAGAGAGTCCTATTGTAGTTGTATAATTTGGGTATCTCACACAAGCATAATAATTCAAATCTAATCTAAATAGTGAATACAAGATTAAATTTAAAGAGGGTGGTGGGTATCAAGGTCTCAAGTGAGGTAGGGGGTAGTATGGAGGCCTGGTGAAGTTATGGGAGGTTTTGAGGAGTTTTGGGTGGGTGAATGAGCTTGCTGGTCTAGGGAAAAATTATCGAGACACAGAGACCGATGTACCAATTGGGGAACCGACGTTGGTAACTAGTTATAGCTAGGATCGGTTGGATAATCGATCACGATAGGGGAAATTGGGTACCAAAGGTGAAAAGAGATTGGTTTGGGATCTCTGTGATTGCAAAGTGTTGGGAAGGTTTAGGCAGGGTGTTGGGATTTAGGTGAAGGCTCAGTAGGGGTGAAAGAGGTGGTTGGAGGAACATAGAGGTTCAGGTTGGTAGGGTATTGGGTAGATGGGTGATGGATGATATTTGGGTGAGAAAGGAGCCATACAATAGAAGATAATAAGATATCTAAGACCAAAGTTAAGAACTAACAACTTGGTTAAGATACTTATCTGAAGATATGGAGATTAGTAGATGGTGGTGGTTGGTGGGTGCTCATAGGAGAGACGGGATGAGATCTAGTGCTTTGCAACAACGAAGCTTTGAGGTATTATCCATTGAGTGGTTCGAGGTTAGAGCAGAGGGTTGGTCACCGGTGAAGGATGTAGATGCTTTGGTGCTGAATTGATCCTCAAATAGTCGATTGAATGCCCAAGATACAAGATCAAAGAATTCCAACCAAAATAAGAACCCAAGAAAAGAGTTGAAAATGCTTATTTAAAGGAACCGATGGCAGTTCCTTGACAACACCGCCAAGGAATAACAAGCGTTGGTTATGAAGAAATAGTCAAATTTTCTCAAAATAGTATTTTCTCCCTTTTTGGCGTGGGTCAAGAATAGAAATGGGTTAGGAGTCTTGATTCATTTAAACATGCGGGAAATTGATGGGAGAGGTAGTTGGCAATAAATATTAGGTTTATAAAGAGTCTCAGTTAGTTAGGGAAGTGATGACTCAGTCTTAGGTGGTTAAGGGGAGTGATGACTTAGCCTTAGGTGTTAAATGGCCTTGGAATGGGTCCAAGGTGAGGTGGAGAGGTGAGGTGGAGGGGTGAGGTGGTGATTAACCTAATATTGATAATTAGATTAATAAAAATGTGTGAAAGGGGTCATGGTAAGGGGGTATATAATTGAAAGGGGCTTAGAGGGTTGTGACCCAATTTTGGGTGTCTACATTTGCCCCTTTTTGTCATGTAGCTTGTACTAATAAGTGACGATGAAAAAAACAAGAAGTAGGTTTCCCAAATAAGGGTGGAGGTGATCCCCCTCAAACCAAGAACTGATGTAGTGGAAGGCAGAATCGGTGATGGGTTTGATAAGGTGGTAGGTGATGAAAAATGGGGTAAGGTGTAGGTAGGTGTAGGTAGTGATGATGGGTGATCTAAAGGTGAAGATAGTCAAATGCACACACACACTCTAAATGCAACAAGGCACAAGGTTAAAGAGCACACAAACTCTACATTTTCAAAGGTTGATAGTTTATCCAAACAAGGGTGATGTGGTCCAGGTATCCAAGGTATAGGATGTGATCTTGGAAACACAATGGTCAAGGTGCAGGAATGGGTATAAGTGTGTTTTGAAACACCAAAAGGTTTGGTCTAGTCAAGATAAACATCATGAAATAAGGCAAGGCAAGGTTAGTAGGTGAAACAACATGGGTAGCATTATCACATGGTAGAGTGAGTAAGTGAGTTCATTGTCAAATAGGTGAGGTTGGGTCAACAAAGGTATATAGGTAAGGTTAGGTCGGTTAAGGTATTTGGGTAAGGTCAGGTTGGCGAAGGTATTTAGGAAAACGTGCCCCTAAGTATCCTAGGGAGTTGGTGAGGTGGTGAGGTTGTTAGGTGAGCCTGTAGGGAGGTGTTAGGGATGTGGCAGCAAGAAAGAGGTGAGTGAGGGAAAAAATTTAGGTCAAAGGAAGCATATGGGGTATATGGCGGGGTGAACTGAATGCCGTTCGGTGAAGAACGAATCTTGGTAGGGTGACCAATGTCAGTCACCTAGGGCACAACCCGAACGATGTCATCGTCAGGAAAAATGACGAGTTAAAATGGAAAACCCACCCAAAAAGTGCTCATTTGAGCAGTAGTGTGGTTAGAAAATGATTGGTGGAGAGTATATTTGTAATGAAATGATATATAGGCTCACATGAGTGATTTGGCGAGAGATTAGTGGTTGGAGGAGTGAGTTCGGGGCCCGCTTTACAACCACTAGATTAAGTGTGATTGGTTTTGAGAGCTATTTACCATGGCAGAGGTAGGAGAAGGATCTAGGGGTGATCTGTTTCAGGTTCCACCCATCCCACCATAGAGGCACCGATGAGAAGAGGTAGGATTCAAGCTTTAATTTTGGTTTTTGTTGAAGAATAGGCTAGGAAAAATGAAAATTTTGTTTTTTTGAAATTTGATTGAAATGGGGTGAAATTGGGCTATGGGAGGGTGGAATTAGGTTAATTAGGGGTAAAAATGAACTGTGGGGAAATTTGGGTGTGTTTGGGTGGGTAAAATAGGCATTTTTGTCAATTTTTTACATTAGGGGACATGGGGTTCGGCCATGGGGTCGAACTAATGAACTGACGATTATCGTTATCGGTGGTGAGTGAACCGATGAATCGACTATGAATGGGGGCATCGGTAGGGTGAACCAATGCCATTTATCTCAGTGAAATGACAAAGTGTTAGAAATGGTTGGTTTTAGATGTCACCTAAGGTAGGAGTTTAAGTAGATAGGGTGTCAAAGAGGTCTAGGTAGGGTAGGGTTTGGGTAATAGATGATGGTATAGGAGGAGGTTTTAGGTAAATGATTGGGTAGGTCATACGGATGAACATGTGGGAGGGAAAATAGGTAAGAATATGAAATTTAGGAAGTAAGTTGGTAGTTAGGTGAAAGAAGGTGAATGGTCTAGGTAAGGCATGGTAAAAAGTAGGCTAAGTCGAGTGTTGAATAGAAATTCAAAGGGTAAATGATTAACTTGTGTGGGTGTTGATGATGCAGGCTAGGCAACAAGATGATGATGAGGGACCGATTTACACCCTTGTTAGTATAAATGAGACCTACCATTTCAGATGAGGAGTGGGAGCACATGTGGTAGTTGGGCTAGGTGTAGTGAGGAGGAGATATAGGAGGATTTCTTGAGATCAAATTATGATGGTAGCCCTCATCGATAGATGGGACCCACTACCAACACCTTCCATCTATTGACGAGAGAGATGAACATCATACTAGAGGATGTGTATAAGATTTTGTAGCTTCTGATCATTAGGGAGAAACCATATAAGGTGTCCTCTTTAGATGTTTTGGGTCATATGAATATGGTGTTTAAGATGGCCATGGCAGAGCTGACATATCATAGTGTGAGTATTAGTTATGGTGTGATGTATGTGGCATCATCATGAGAGACTCATCTATCAGTGTTGATGATGGTTGGCATCGATTGTTTCTCCCTTCCAGACTCAGAGGGTGGGAGGTTTCCATGGACTTTATGGGAGTCCTAGAGGACATGGTGTTTGATAGGTTTGTTTTGCATGGGCACCAATGTACTTGGTTTAGTTATATAAGGAGTTATGGGCTTACAGGAGGATATGACGATACATGGTCTCTTTGTTGTACCTATCTATTACATTGTTGGGCATATGAGCACATTGTGTGCCTTTGTCTACTTGGTCTACCATGATAGGGTGGGAGGTGGGTGTATATAGGGAGGATATAGGTGGTGGTGGGATGGATTGGAGAGCAAGGTGAGGGTGGATGGGGTGTCTCACTCGAGATATAGCATATTATCGGAGGGTACTGGATATCCTGTCACCTGTAGAGATTCTATGGAGGCCATACCTCATGTATCCAGAGTTCACAAGCATGGAGGAGGAGCTAGAGGGTCTACAACTTTTGAGATGGATCCAAGGGGCATCCAGGGCCAAAGCACAAGTGCATACCATAGATCGGGTCAAATGATTTAGCTTACAACAGGTGTGTGCCCAAGCATTCCCACAAGTACCGTCGAGATGATGTGGAGATACCATTACCTCTTCCACAACCTATACCACCAATAGGGAGTGGAGGAGCAGGTAGTGGATGAGACTATAGATGATGTTGGGTGCACGACTAGTTATAGGCAGTGGTGGACAACATAGTTATAGTGAAACAACACAAATGACACCAGATAGAATACTAGATTTGGCCACTATTTATCGATGATGAGAGAGACAGTTATGAGGGTGTAGGTTATAGGACTATAGACCTAGGTGACAACTTTACAGGCACATGTGGCCACATTATAGACATAACTAGTAGTGGTATAGCACAAGTGTCTGAGGAGATGAGGGATAAGTTATGGGACTACAGGCCATGTGACTACTTTACACAGCATAGGTGGCCACATTACGACATACATCTAATAGTAGAAAAGGTACATGTGCGGTGCCGAGGACATGTGGTTGCCCCTCCTTCACCTATGAGGGAACATGATGGGACACATATATAAGGACAAGGTCCATCATTACAGGTACAGGTACTAGGACATGGTCCGAGACTACTAGGTATAGGGATAGGACACCACCACTACCACCGGGACATGGTCCACGGATAGGTAGAGAGATGCCACCACCACAGGTGATATCTATGGACCAATATTGAGAGGTTATGGATGAAGGCTAGATATTATGAGGATTGTATTGTAGAGCTTCATCTCCCTATTTTCAGCTATTCTACCTACAAATCTCAAAGAGAAGTAGTTAGACTAGTTAAAGGTCCAACTCATGGACCCATAGTGCTAGTAGTTCAGGAGCCACCACCACTTCATAGGCATGGCCAGTGAGAGGTGGTGACCAGGTGGATAAAGATAGAGGCCTAGGTGAGGGGACAGGAGAGAGTGGCAGAGGTGTTGGGCCCTCCTAGGGATGATGAGATGATTGAGATTGTTTTTGATTTTTGATTTATGACTTATATATACCGGCCTACGTGTCCAAAGAGGTGAGTTGTACATGAGAGTTTTTGAGAGACTTATTTATATCTGTATATATACAATGTATTGACACACAAAAATTCTAGTATATAGATGATGATTATTTATATCTGTTGTGTTTGGTTTCATTTCCATTGTATTGTTATCATGAAATTAGATGTATATGATTGGTGATGTTGAAATTATGTTTTGTTTAATTTCCAATGTATTGATATTATGGAAATTAGATGTGTAGACATGGTGATGATGTATGGTTTGGTTTGGGTTTAATTTCCAATGTATTGATATTATGGAAACTAGATGTAGGCATGGTTGTTGTATGGTTTTTTGTTAATTTAAATTTCCAATGTATTGATATTATGGAAACTAGATGTAGGCATGGTTGTTGTATGGTTTGGTTTGGTTTAAATTTCCAATGTATTGATGTTATGGAAATTAGATGTAGGTTATGGTTAGATGTAGGCATGGTTTAGGTTTTTGTTTAATTTCCATTTCCATGTTATGTATATTATGGAAACTAGTTATGGGGTAGGAGGTTGGAGGATATGTATTGAGATAGGAAAAGTCGAAAGATCACGTAAGAGTGGAAAATAATGGCTGAGCTAACCTCCAAAGACCCCATGTCTTTAGAGTGTTGTCTATATAGCCCTTGCAAAAGGGCCTCAGGACTAATGTAGTTCTCCCATAAGATAGGGAAGAATAAAATGGTGATAGGTAAGGTAGGTAAGGTAAGGTAGGTAGATTGTGGTAGGTAAGAAGAAGTTGGGTAGGATAGGCAAATAGTGTAGACAAGGTAGTTGGGTAAGGTAGTTGGGTAGGAATTGTGTAATTGTAAGGTAGATGCTATTTGATGTAATTTCCAATGTATGATGGTATTATGGAACTAGATGATGGGTATAGGTTTAGGTGAGACAAGAATAGATCCAAGATATCTAATGTTGATGGTCTCATCCTATTGAAGAAGCAACAAGTAGTCAGAGGGGAACCAAAAAGAAGAAAAATGCTCCATAGTTGGCAAGGACCATAATGGCCATACCAAATAGGCTTATGAACATAAACCCACGATATACATTACATGATTGATAGGTCTATGGTTGAAAGAAGTTGCATGATCACAAAGTGTTACATGTGCACCATGTCCCTTGAGTAGATAGGAGAAAGTAAAAGAGGTAGGGTGGAGTGGTTTGTTTAGTGTAACCTTGTTGTGGGACAACATGCCCTTCTACAAGATACCCAAAACTAGCATAGGCAAAGTCCATGACCAAAAGTTTGTATTTTTCTTGATTTTTTTTTTTTTGCATTTTGATTTTTGTATTCATAGACTGATCAATGTGGAAGTCTATATTGGGATGAATAATAGAGTCTCCTTGAGGTCTTCGTGAAGCTTGATCGATGCGGGAAGCTCCAAGATAATTTTTTATTTTATATAGATTATTTTTTTTTGATAGACTAAGTAAGATGTGGCTAGCTTTTTATAGTTTCCTTCAAGGGAGTAGTCTACTTATAGCTAGCAATAGAGAGACATAGATGTTCATTTGAGGGAATCATCTATTTGCGAGAAGTTTGACTCAAGGAGTAGAATTTTTTTATCCCAAAATTTTGCATTATTTTGGACTTGTAGTCATGGAAAAGACTATAAAGGAGTATAGGCCTCTTTTATGAAGGAAAACCATAACACGAAAAATATTAGCTATGAAAGAGGGGTTTCAAGTGATGAATGACCATGGGATTCCATCCTAAAAGGATGAAAAGTATCCATGAGAATCATGCCATGAGTAGAGCCATGGTACTCATATTCAAGATAAGGCTGAATGGTGATGGATAATCACACAATTCTATTTAAGTCATTGGTCCTTAAAAGAGGTAGGTGGAAGGAGAGGTTCACTCAAGGGACGAGCATATATGAGACATAAAGTGATGTAGTAATTTATTCAACAATAGAATGGTCAAAGATGCAAGGCATTAAGGGGCTCAGTTTGGTTTACCCTCAAGAGAAGATAAATGATAAGTTCTTGATCCATAGGTATGGGTGAAAATATAAGGTCCAAGCCAATTAGGAGAAAACTTTCCTCATTTACTTTTCTCCATTTTGGTTACATGTTGATTTTCCTTCAGACAAGATCATCGATCTTGAATGTTCATTCTCTGAATGTGTTTTTCATAGGCATGCTTAATGCATTTTTGGTAGATTTGGAGGTGGTCTAGAGTGTTTAAACAACGTTTTTCCAGTAGCTCAAGTTGTGCCAAACGTTCTTGGCAAAAATCATCATCAAGAGGATATATCTTAAGAGATATACAAAGAGATGGAATTTGGATTTTGAGAGGTAGGACAACCTCTATACCGTAAACCAAAGAGAAAGGTGTGGCAGTGGTAGAGGTGTGAATGCTGGTATGATAAGCCCATAAGGTGAAAGGAATGTGCGTGTGCCAATCCTTACTAGATTTCATCAACCACTTTCATAAGAATTTTGTGAGAGTTTTATTAGAAGATTTGGCTTGACCATTTGCTTGTGGGTAATATGGTGAAGAGAAACTAAGTTGAATACAAAATTTGTCACATAGTTGGTGTAGGGTTTTTTTTTTTTTGAATTGTTTTCCATTTTACGGTGATGAGGTGATGAGGAACACCAAAGTGACAAATGATATGGTGGTTGATAAATTCACTATTTTCTCAGCTTTGGTAGAAATGAGAGGGATGAATTCCACCCATTTAGTGTAATATTTAGTCACCGTGATGATCCAATGATGACATTGCGAGGAATGAGGGTTAATCTCCCAACGAGATCCAAACCCCATTGAGAAAAGGGCCAAAAGTCTCTAGGTGACTTGTAAGGCGTGACTAGGAGTATGATGAAGGTTAGCATGTTGTTGACACTTCACACAATGTTTAACATAGTCACAATAATCTTGGTTAAGGGTTGGCTAGTAGTAATAGCTAAGTCAAAGGATACGCTTTGCGACAATGAGGCCACTAAAATGTCCCCCACAAATCCCATCATGAATTTATTTGATGGTGTATGGATTTCAGAATTGGTGAGGCACCACATGAGGATACCATCAAAGCCACATTTGTAGAGAAGACCTCCCATGATGATGTAATGAGAGACACTTTTTAGGAAGGCTTGTTGTCCATTATGAGTGAGATCCAGAGGTAGGATTGAAAGCGAGAGGTAGTCAACAAACTACTTATACCAAATGTCACGTGGGTCAATATTATTTACCCAAAAAATTAATGATGAGGATAATATAAGAAGACTACTGCAACCATTTATTGTGAAAAAAATTTTTGAAGTCGAAGGTGAGGTAAGTATTTGAGAAGCAAGACAAGCCATGGTATCTATGAATTTTTAGTGGATCACGAGTGGCTTGAATGAGGAAGTGATCAAACATGGTCAAAAGTAGGTGAAATGATGTTTATACTTTCGAAGCTCATCATTACGACACTGGTATGAAACCATTGACTTGGTTCACAACTAGTTGAGAGTCACCAAATATGTTAATGGATTTAACATCTAGGGCAATGGTAGTTTGAAGACCTAACACAAGAGCTTCATACTTGCTATGTTATTTGTGTAGTTGAAGTCTAGTTTAAAGGATAGTGGCATAGGATCACCATCAAGAGGAATGAGGATGACCCCCACACCTCCCCCACATGATGACATTTGGATCCATCAAAGAATAATTTCATTTGATAAAAAATATCATCAAGGGAGAGGTGACGATAGATTCGTCGGAAAATCAAAGTTTGAGGATTGATTCCTAGGAAGAGGAGCATCTGCAAGTTGATTTGCAATGGTTTGTCCTTTAACAAACTTTTTGATGAATGAAATCCAACTCCAAGTCTGCAAGAAGCATGAGCCAATGAGTGGTGCATTGGTGTTGGTAAGGTTTGGTGTACATGTAATGAAGAGGGTGGTGTTGGTAACAAAAAATTTTTTGTGATTAAGAAGGTAGTGGAAAATTTTTGTGGCCACGAAGACTAGGGCTAAGAAAATATTTTTAGTGTGAGTGTACTGAGTTTTGTAGTCTAGAAGAGTATGACTTATGTAATAAATTGTTTGTTCCTTATGCTTCTCATCATGATGAGTGAGCATGACACCCAAGGAATGGTCAGTAGTAGAAATGTAAAGGTAAAAAGGTTGATCATATTTAGGTGGAATGAGCACAGGAGGTTGAAGAAGGTAGTTCTTTAATGCTTCAAGGATTTGTGACACTCATCATTCCAATGGAAAGAAATGTCCTTTTTAAGGAGGTGGTGAAACGGTTGGCAGTTTGAAAGTTGAGAAATGAAGCGTCGATGGATTGCAATTTTCCTTGCAAGATCTACGAAGTTGACAAAGGTTAGTGGGTGGAGGCATGTCAATAATTTCCTTGATCTTAGTGGGATCAACTTTAATACCCATAAAGAGATGATGAAACCAAGGAGCTTACTCGAGAGAACTATGAAAAATGCACTTCTTTGGTTGAAGGAAAACAAAATATTGGATAAGGTGGTCAAAGATAACTTTAAGAATGGACCAGGTGTTTGGCGCGATGCTTGGACTTACCAAGAAGGTTGTTGACATAGTCTTCCAATATGTCATGCATGATGTCATGGAAGATGTAAGTCATAACAGCGCGCTGATAGGTAACACCAACATTTTTCAAGCCAAGGGCATGACGCAATAAAAGAAGGTCCCCCAAGGGGTTATGAAGGTGGTTTTGTGTTGATCTTCCAGAGTGACTAATATTTGATTATAACCCAAAAACCATCCATAAGAGATAACATCTCATGGTACCGACTATAAGATCAACTAGTTGGTCAATGCTTGGTAGAGGAAAGTCATCTTTTGGGCAGAGTCGAAGGTTAAGGTCACGAAATCAATATAGATATACGAAGTCCCCTCAGTCACTTTTTTGTGATAGGAACAATGTTAGAGATCCATTATGGATAGTCAATAGGTAGGATGAAGGAAATAGAGAGAAGGCATTGAAGTTCTTCTTTCACAAGAAGAGCAATGCGAGGATGCATTTTATGCAGCTTCTATTTCACTGGTTTGCATTAGGGGTAGTTATGATATTGTGAAGCATGATATTAGGGTCAATACCTGACATATCACTATAAGACCAAGCAAATGCTTTGCTATGATTGTGAAGAAAAGATGTGAAATATTCTTGTTCTGGAGTCTAAAGATTGGCCTATCTTTAGAATTTGTGGGTCGTCCTGAGTGTGAATGTTGATTTCTATGGTAGATTCATTCAACATGGTTTGTGTGTCTAGGGTAATGACCTTTGAATATAATAATCCTCCACACCTAAATAGGTCAGAATAGAATCATCATCTTGACATTGAATGACATTTATAGAAGGTGTATCATCATCTAACATGTCAGGATAAAGAAGAGGAAGGGAAGAGGGAACCTCATCATCACATTGATAGGTTAAAAGTCCCAAGGAGATGGTGTTCACGAAAAAAAAAGTTTTAGGTAGAATGGATTCAAGATCCATAGACTCCGTGGGAGAAGGTAGTGTGATAGTGAGGAAGGTGGGGAAGGATTTTTGTCTTCTACGAGGGTGATTCGTGGCCTTCTTAGGAGGAGGTTTCCTAGAAATCCAAGACCACAATGGTATTTTTGTTTCTTAGTGGTGCACAATATGATAGTGTGATGACCTTGTTCATAACAACCAAAGTTTGAAGCCTTTCTAGGTGTGCGAAAGAAAGAAAAGTAAGTGTGAAGCTGCATTTGGTGAGGTAGGAGAATTCGGATGAAAAATGTTTAGTTTGGAAGGGAGGTTCAATAGAATAATAGGAAGTGTCAAGCCCCCATAGGTTAGGTTGGTGCGAAGGTGGGGAGGGCCATATGGTATGACCTCTCCTATACGATGATCGTAATGGGTGTTGGTGTAGTTTTCCATACTCCTTGAGGAGTAAGGAATGTGTCAATGTTGAGGAGGTGGTATTCTCTGAGTGTGAGGCATTAAAAATTGCCTACCAAGGGGTCTATGGTTGGTACTTGGGTAGCAGGTATAAATGAGCTATCTTGAAGCTTGAGAAGATGGGGCATCAGTAGAGGGTGAGATAGGAGGGTTGGTAGGTGGGTTAGGTGAGGAAAGTGAAGCAGCATAGAGTGGTAGATTCCTTAATTGGGATTAGGACATCATTTGGATGGTAAATCATATTACAGGTTTTAAAGGGGAGGGATATTCTGAATGGTGTAAGGTTCCCCTTCATATTCAAATTTGAGGTAATGATGAAGGGTGGAAGGTACACAAGCCATGACGTGAATCTAGGGACAACTTAACAACATGTTATACTGGAACTCTCCTTCGAGAACATAGAAGAGTTCGGGAATAGTTCGGGGACCCACGTGGATGTGGAGGAAAATGGTGTTGAGGTAGTGGTCATGACATTGTTGAAAGATCGAAGCATGATGGGGTTTCTAGACATACAATTATACATTATTCCCATTTTTTGTAGGCATAAGAAGAGATGATGTTGATGCTAGCGCCCCCATCAATCATAACATGTTTAAAAAATATCATTAATGTAAGCGTAGATGAAAAGAATAGGATCGATCATCAGGTTGTGAAGGGAAATCTCTAATTTGGATAAATTAATGGAAGTAATCTAATGAGGGGTAATGAGTGTGGAAATAGGTGAAGTGTCATTGGGTGGAACCTCGATGGATTGCAGGACCTCAATGAGGGCATGCGATGAGAATCAGAGTTTGAATCAAGTCATATAAATACATCTTCAATGGGGACTGGTGAAGTTGTTTGATCATTGAATGATGTGTAACCCCATAAGAAGTGGTGATGCCCTCCCAAGGATGGTTATCTTAGGGAGATGTACAAGTGTAATGGTAGGTAAAGGCGAACTAGAAGGGTTACCAAAATTTTCCTTTCCTTTGTCTTTTACATGTTATGACCGAGTGGCTACACACACCATGTTAATTTCAAAGATAGGAGGAGGAAAAGAAGGTTTTTAGGCTTACCTTTATCCCTAGGTGGATGTGAAGGAAAATATTGTAGAATGGGTTTGGGACTAGGTTGTGTGGTGATGGGAGAAGAAAGAATGGAATCCTCCTCTAACAGATCATCTTCTTTGAAGAGACCATCGAAATCACAAAGCTGAAGGAGAATGTTTTTAAGATCCTTACAACTCTTAACATCATGCCCTAGTGAGTGATGATAAGTGCAAATTTTTATGTCATCAAACCCTACTAGTTTAGGTTTGAGAGGATCATAAGGCTTGATAGGCAGCGATGATATAGTAGATACCCAAGCAAAAGATGTTAGAGTAGGATCCTACCAAAGGATCACAATGAGAGGTTAAGGTCATCTTTGGTGAAGGGGTAGGTGACCTTCATGAGGAGGAGGAAAGACGAGAGATCACGTTGGTGTAACTATTTTTGGTAGTAGTGAAGGTTTTAGTTTAGGCCACGCCTTCTTAGGTAAAGGTGGAGGGACAATGTGGGAGGGCGAAGGAGAATCGAAGGTGTAGGTATCCAGTAAACCAAGGTGAAAGTGTGGGTGTTGGAAAGAGTGAGGGAAAAGGTAATGAAGAAGGTGTGAGAGAAGAGCGAGAGGTGAAGGCAAGGATATAAGTTATCACACTTTGGTTTTGCCTTAGTAAAGGGGTAGGTTAACGAAGGTTGAAGGATGTGGGCCCAATATCAATGGCAAAGGTGAAGGTGAGTGAGAAGGTGTGGGGATTACTTGGGGTGTGAGCCCTAAGATGTTGGGTATTCCTTTTAGGTGCCAAAGTAGGTTTTGTGATTGGTGGTGGAGAAGTTGATAAGTCTAGCTTCATAGGGGGATGTAACAGATTTGGTACAGTAAAACCCCTAAGGTGGTAGTAGGTTTTGAGCTGATGGAGGCTTGAGTGGAAGGGGTGCTAATGAAGAAGGGGCTAATACCATCGGTTCAGGTGTAATAGCCTTAGTTATTTTTTGAAGATCTTTGGATATATGGTAGAGGTATCAAGGGAGGACATCTACATTTGTGTGGAAATGGGGATTCTAAGGCGTCCCCAGAGGGTAGTGTAATCAATGTACTCCAAGCGGTCAACCAAACGAGAGAAGGGTTTTGGAGTAGATGAAGATGAAAATGGCTTAGTACTAAATCCCATGAAGAGCTCCGGGCCATGAGACAAGGAAGGTATTAGCCTCTAACTTAGTGGGTAAGAGTGAGGTAAGGAGAATGATGGGATCTTTGAAGACCTTTGTAGAGTATCACTAATAGGAAGAGTAGATAAAATTGTCTCCTTTATGGGTTGAGGAGAAGGTAAAGTGGGTAATGTAGACTCCTCTATGGGTAGAGAGGATGATAAGGTGGGTTCCTCCATAGGTACAAGAAGAACAAGTAAGGTGGTTTCCTCTATGGGTAAAGGAACAAGTAAAATAGGTTCCTCTATGGGTAAAGGAACATGTGAAGTGGGATTCTCTCGTGTGTAGAGGAGTTTGTGTAAATATTTCATTAGTAGATGCTATAGGAGGATCTTTGGATAGAAGGATCGATGCTATATTGAATACCGCATGAACTACATGTACATTGGTTTCTTCTTTAGACGTCTCACTAGTGTGAGTTGATGAAGGGGCATGGTCACAAAAAGGTTTTATGAAAACATCCAAGTTTACATTAGCAGTGCGCATTAGGGTTATCAAGGATGAGATCACCACTATCTAACATTCCTTGCACAATATTTTAAAGGTTTTGTAATTTGCGTCACTATGTCCTCTTACACAATGGTAATTATAGAAGTCATTTTCCTTATACCAAGCCGGTGTGGGGTGAGAAGGATCAAACCAATATGTGGTTTGATGGGAGGAAGAGTGATGGCTCCTGCCTTCAACAAATTTTCCAATATGGAAGAATAAGGCTCCCCTATGGGAATGTAATTCTATTGTTTAAACAAATATTGAAAATTTTACACCAGTGAGAGATTGGAAGGAGGTTTAGATTGATTGGTTGGATGAGATGGGCCATATTTTAGAACTACTACGTTAGCAAATCCTTCCGGCTTGGGATATTTGTTGGGTGGTTGGAAGAAGGCTCATTTGATTTGAAGGTGGCATTTTATCATGCAGTTTTAGTTTGTCTTCTTTGAGGGTGCGGATCTCAATCTTCCTAGCCATGGTAAAAGCCTCGTCAAATGTATGAAATTTTTGAACCTGAAGAGTTGGAGAAATGTGTCTGACACACACCCTCATAAAGAAATATATGAGCTCAAGCTGTAGGAGAGTGAAGGAAAGATGATTGATTAGGCTTCACCATTGTGTGACAAAATCAGTGATAGACTCATCATATTGAAGAATATAATATAAATCTATCCTAGAGACCTTTTTATAAATGTTTATTGAAAAGTGATCGAGAAATTTCTGTGCCAATTGATTAAAGTAAAATATCGAGTGCTTGGGCAAAGCATTGTACCAGTCTAAGGCGGGTCTGATAGGGACATGTGAAAGGTACAAAGGAGTAAGGCATCATCATGGCCTATTAGGTAACAAGCATGTCTAAATGAATGCAAATGTTGTTGTGGGTCCTCCTTACTATTGAAGCGGTTGAATTTAGGTAGCTCCCATTGTGCGGGATATGGATGAATAGGTATAGAGGGATGGATGGGTTCATTACAAATCTCATCGTATGTTAAGACATTACGGGACCTAGAAATTGATGCCTCAAGCATATGCATTTTATCCATTATAATTTTAATGAGATCTGTAGTGGGATTTTATTGAGGATGCTCCCTAAGATATAAGGGGCATGGTAAGATGAATGGGTCATAAAAGGAACCCCTGTATGTGGTGGTGCAGTATGTGAATTGAGACATAGGTATGTAGGAAGTAGTAGACGGGGAGGGCATATACCATGAATATGCCACCGAGGTGATGGGTTGCATTTGAGGTAAGTTGGAAATATGAGGAGCTTGTCGAAAGATCCTCGTGGTGATGAGTGGAAGAGTTTGGGGAATAAATACCACCAAATTCTTGTAACATCTTTGACAAAACTATTAATGTGATTACTTTCCCTCTTGAAATTACATTTGTTGACATGCGATTTGTCTTAGGAAGGTGTACTCTTATGACTTTTGGAAATCATGTTTGCAATGGATAATTCATTACTATGAAAAGGTTCACTTTGTTGTGATTTCTACGTACTTAAAAATGAGACCATTCATCTCTTTTTTAGCTTATATTCATTAATAAAAAAGGTTATGAACTTGTATTATTGTTGTCTTAACCCATTATGTGTTGACAACAAGACCTTGGATCAATTCCATTGATCCAAGGTATGCTACAGTTCTCCTTACCTATTTGTCTTGTCGACTTGGCATTCTAAAATGGAAGGTGAAGTGGGACTGAGTCTTGTTTTGTTTATAAATTTGAAGGACCCTGCTTTAGGTGTCCTTGCTTTGCATCATGTTGTAATTAATAGGCCCGAGTATTCTTAAAAATGCTGAATAGTGTAAGAGAACCTAGGACCTATTACTAAACTATTAAGGTAAATACCTTAACCTAAGTTGGAATGTTCTATACTATTTAGATTTTAACCTAAGGTAATTAAGACCTACCTAGGAACTAAGGTTGATTTCTAACCTAATGATAATCTAACCTAAACTATTACTAACCTAAGGGGTACCTATGGACTACTTGGTAAGTGGTAAGGATGGTGGCGTCGATTTTCAAGGCATTAATGAGAATTGATTTTGGTTTTAATGTCCTTTGAACTACCAGTTTTGGTGGAGGCATGGGGAGTTAGGGGATGCCTAGTTGGCATCACCACTAAATGGAAATTGCATGCATATTTTGAATTAAGAGGCTCGCCAAACTTGGATGGTGGTGGTGTGGAGAATTAGGAGGGAAAATTGATAGTCCTTCACATTAATTGGTCTCGGTTATGGTGAAGAAACCACCTAGGAGAGATGCAAGGTGGATTTTGGAAAGGTTGTTTGATCTTTAGTTCTTTTCAATTTTTGCTCTACATGGGGTTTTTGGTTCTTCAAACCAATACTTCTATTTTTGATCTATCGGTATTCTTGGCATTCTTGAGCTATTTTTTTGGATCCTATGGAAGTATAAGAAGAAGTAGAAAGGTTGGAGTTGTTGATGTCGCTTGGAAAAAGAAGAGATTGTGGAGGCTCGGCTAGAAATATTTTGCAAATCGATAAGAATCTCTATCAGGCATGATAGGATCTACCCATTAAGTTGTTATTCTTTTTTTTTCCTAAATGTCTTCATTAAAGGAACTATGCTCTTGGGAACAAGTGGGTTTTTATGTGATGTTTATCTTGCATTCATGCTTGTATTTTTCGTTGTATACACCTGCTTGGATTCACTTGTTTGATAAAAATATGAGCTGGGTTTGTTTCCTTTGTTGGGTGAAGGTATGAAATATGTTTTACTTCTGTTGAGCTTGAGATGTTATCGAATCTTGTTATGTTTGTTTGAACTATGATAAAATGGATAGTCGGATTCAATGTTTTGGGATTTGTTCTTGTTGGAAAACAATAGTAAACATGTTTTACTTTTTCTGAGCTTGAGATATTTTGAATATGAGAAATTCTATTGGATTGTTTTGAAGCTAAATAGTAGAAGTCACTGCTATGGAAGAATTATGTTTCGGGTTTTGTTCTCCCTTGCTTGAAATTTGATAAAATCATGTTTAGCTTCTGCTTGAACTTAAATGAAGTCAATTTTTGTTGCTTGCACCTGTAAGTTGTGAGAAGATTTGTTAATGACTTATCTGATTTTGGGTCTGAATGAATCTCCTTGATACAATCTGTCTGATAGTAGGGTTGATAGTTATCCTACTTTGTCGTGATCCGTGGAAAGGCTTATCAAATTTTTATGCAGCTTTTCTGAAGTGAGATTTCATACTACAGGAGTTACCTTATCGGTTCATATTGTTGGATTTACTGGTTCTTTTCATTTAAATTTGATGTTTAGATGATACTGTAGGAACGTGGTATCTAGGTTGAACTGTGGATTAGTTCAGTCTTGTCTATCTTGAGAAAATGGACTGGAACATTTTTTTCTATTCTCCTTTTGAGCTCGACTTCAAGCACCTGACTAGGGGTCATGTCACTTTTTGTTGTTTTTCCTTGTGGTCGAATCAGGTTAGGTTCTTTCCTTCTAAAACCAGTAGCCTGTTCCATTGATTCTTGTGAAGTAGGTGGACCTAGGTTAGCTTGAATGTATATTATGACTGTTACATCCTGTATTCACTTTTCTTCATTTTACCATCAAGGGATGGGTAAGCTTTATGTGTGTTGACACTAGAAAAGAAATTTTGTGCATAAGAGTAATTTATTTCAATGCTACTCTGTCTCTCTCTTTGTTTGGGAAAATTAGAGAAACTTCTAGGCTGATCTGTTAAAGTTTGGAAAGAATTTAATGTTTAGTTGTTGTTTTCTTCTATTGCTTTAGGAACTATTTTTAACGGAAGGCATTTGATTAACCATTTGTAGTTTGTAGCTTCTGTGCTATAGTTTTTGTTCTCATTTGTAGGATGGGAAAACTTTATTTTCAGTTTCTGACTTTCTTGTTGTAGTCGTATATATCGATTCAGTATCGAATAGTTATTTGTATTTTCAATGGTTGTTAGAGTTGAATGTTCTCTTGGTCAGATCTATCTTAGTTCTTTTAAAACCGATATGTATTCCTCTTTTTAGGAAGGAATAAGGAGATCTTATCTCAGCTTTACTTTTTGTCATCCCTTCTCTCTATTCTGAGTTAAGGTATTCAATATTGTTCTCTTTGAACTCTGAAGGAAGATATAAGTTGTCTCTCTCCTCTCTATCTCTCTCTCTCTCTCTCTCTCTCTTTTCTCTCTTTTCGTTCATTCTCTCATTTGTATTACTCCTGTGTAAGGAGCTGCCTATTCGGTTATATTAGTTTGAAGGAATTGCAGAGTGGGTAGTTGGAGGATAAATCTTTACCTTCTTCTCCTTGACTAATGCTTTGATAGGGATGTAATTATTGTGATGTGTGACCAATTCCAGTGCATGTAAATTAAATATATATCCTTTATCAAACCTGTTGATGCTAATCCTAAAACTTAGGCTAGAGTTTGGCCTTGAATTTGGATTTAGTTTCTTAAATAAGAAACTCTTACTTAAGGTGTTGTTGGTTCATCCTAAAGTTCGTCATAAAGTTAAATGAGCTTGGCATTAGATATTCTAGGATGGGGTAAATTAATGTTGAGTATTTTGGATCATTGTTTCTTTAAAATAATCCTATTTCTATGAATTATTAGAGTTAGTATCTTTTCATTTTTGGTTAGATAGAATGAATCAAGAGATGAACCATCAATACATGTAGTTGAAATGTGGTAAGTGATCTAGATGAAATATTACTTATAGGAAATAATTCTTTTATGAAATCATCAGTTGAACATTGATTTGATTACTCCATGATCTTTTCTTAATGTTAATATGGTTTATCACTTTGTTTCTTCCTCTCATGACTGTTATTTCTTTATGATGTATCTTTCTGTAATGCTTTAACTATTTCATAAAAGAAGAGTTATTTTTATGAAATAGTTAGTTGAAAGCACATCGTTTTAAGCTTAGTGCTTATCATGCTCAGTTCAATGAACTGACCCGTGCTAGCAATTTTTACAGATGGACTTCGTAAGTGATAAAAGGAGACAAGATATTTTATGATGTTACTTTTGTTTACCTAAAGACTGGATCTTTTATGAGGAAAAATGATTCATTATTGAGATGTATTTGTAAGAGAAAAGTTGTATTTTTAATTGAGCTTATTGATGTTGTTTGACTCTAAAGATGTCTAAAATGTTGAACTTGTAAAGTATGTATTCCACTTAGATGAATGGAAAAGATTGTGGGTTTATCTGTACTTGATGTGTCATTCTCTTTGTATATTATGGGAAGGGAATTGTAAGCTTATCTTAATTCTCTCTTATACATATCTGTAATGAACCCTTTCAGTTTGACTTAAAATGAACTATGTGGTAAGGGAATTAGATACACTATCCCTTTATTGTAATGCAACTTATCAAGTTGGCATTCATGGATGATCATTTAACTAAATCACTATGGTTTATTAAAATGATGATAATGGAAGTAAAAATCCAATATGATATCTTGTATAATGTAAGAGGTCATTATGAATCCTAATTCTTAATAAGAAAAAGGAAGACAACTATTTCGAAATGATAATCAAGATTGTTTTAGAATCCTTTGGAATTAAGCCTAATGTCGTCTAGGAAAGAGGAAGATGTACTTCCTCTTGACCAATACCTTCATTGGGATAAAACAAATGAAAGGTAAACATGAATATATAGTAGTAGAATTCATCTCAAAGAAGTCTAATATAAAGGAATCTGATTCAGAACTTAAACAAGCTAAGTAATGGTTAAGTAAAATAAGTGAACCATAATGTCAGTATGTTGATTTTGTTTTAAAGAGTTGAATCCTAAAGTAGGAAGTTAATGATTAAAAAACAATCTTGATGTTTCTGTAAAGCAATTACAACTCATTTATGGTTGGAAACCTTAAGGGTTAATGAAAATAGGGATTCAGCAGGGTTGCTGTAATTAGACCTTAATTATAGGAAATAATTAAGTAATTAACTTCTTTCTTGGATATGTACATCTAGATGGGATGACTCAATGGATGTTGGCACACGCCAACTACAATACAGTACCTTTGTGAAGACTTGGGTCTTCACGAGAACACTGTGTTGCAATTGACATGTTGCAACACGCTTCAAAGTTGAATCATCTAGACTTACATAACTTGGACTCATACTTAGTTATACCCTAGGTTAGGTTAGAAGAATGATTTAGTGTCAGGGATATCTCAACGACTTAGGATAACTAGACACACACGAATGAATTAGGTTGATCGAGTATTCCTATGTATCCTTAGTCCTCACAAGTAGTCCTCTACACTAAATGATGTTACTATCCTTGGTTAGGGTAAAACCTAGAACAAGTGGACTGACAAGAGTCAGTAAAGACCATTCTAGATAAAAAATGAAGTGGGGTGAAGGACATATTTTGTTTGATGAGTATGTCGTCTAGGAATTGTAATATGAATAGTATGTTGGAAATCTTTGGCCAAAGTATCGCAAGCTGTTGGTTGTGTTGTCTTATGTCACCTAGTTTAAGAAGCAAGATTTCAGATGAATATTGGTAACAAATATTCAGATAGGCCTCTTAAACAGAACACTTAATTCCCAGAAAAGGGTAAGAGAACCAAATATACATAGTATATAATTCAATGAGTTAACATGAGAGATTGGTGTGATACTTTGTCATGAAATGAGAGATCGGTGTTTCACCAAGTCATTACAATTGCATAAGGTTATTTGTTATGAGATTGATTGGCATGGAATGTGTGTTCTAAATTATGATTATTTAGAATAGAGAACATTAAACAAAAAAATTCCCCTTGTTTATAAAGTCTTAAAATGGGAATGTTACAATTCTAAAATGGTGTAGAAGAGGTCAACACAACTGGAGGTTGTGTACGAATAGTACATAAGATGTTTATGAGGATATAGTAAAGGTGTGGATATGGCTAGTGCGGATGTTGGGGGAGAGAAGATGTCAAGGATGTAGAGGTTATGTGAGAAGTAGGTGGTTGTGAAACGGGAGTAGGACATGCTAGAGTAGTTTGGGTGGCCACATTAGCATTCCCTGATATGGAAGAGATGGTAGAAATGGGGGCATGGAAGTAGGAATTCCATAAAGAGGTTGACTTGATGAGTCACGGGTGGAAGAAGTAGAAAGGTAATGTTGCAAGGCCTTGGTGTTATGATAGAGGAATCTAGTGAATTCCTCATCACCTTCAGGTATGGTCACAAAAGAATTAGGATTGATTGGAGACAAAATGGAAGGCAAAGAAGGGCTAGAAGGAAAAGGTATACAACTAGCGTGGAAAACAAGAGCTCGTTCTTGTTGGTGAGTCCAAACCATACCGAAGGATGGAAAATAGGTACTCTGGGATCTGTAAACATGACGAAACTCAAATTTTTTTTTTTGAAAAATGTATTGAAGGTGAAATCAGCTTGGTATTTTTGATAGAAAATCAAAACACAAAGACTGATGTGGGTTTCTAAACCGATGCCAGCGAGATAGAATAAATGATGTCGATTACTAAACCGATGCCGATAAGAGGAAATGACTAATTTTGATTTCTAAACCGATGATGGTAGGGAAAATTAGATCTAAACTTAAGAAATTTGAAATTTCTAAGCAAGATTTTGGTCAAAAGAAGATGAGAACTGGGTTGTGTATATCAATTCTAATCTAACACACTCAGAGAACCAAAATTAATTGATTGTGATGGTCGAGTGTGAAAAATAAAGAAAAGTGATGAAATACAATCTCACACCTCAAATAACAGAAGACAAGAAAGAAAGTCACAAATCCAAAAAGCAAAATCTAACAAACACGTTATCCTAGGAATAAGATTTTAGTGTTTTGATGGCTTAAGCCTTAGGAATGACTATGAATATATAGAAAGGAGTGGATATAAGGTACCTAGAAGCCAACTATGGATGGTTTCAAGAATGTTTTGGTGGGGGCATCCTTGATATACCTTTTAATATGTGAGGTCCGAGCTCTAATATGACAATCCAGCTAAAACACTAGTCGAGGCCCACTATCAACGGGTGTTTAAATCCTTGATAACTTATTCCTGGGATTTGGGGAATGTTTAAGAAATGTGTTGTTTGTTTGAGTGATTTAGAAAAGTGTGTACAAAAGTGGACTACACTTAATTACCCAATCATCAACTGGTCATGACCTCCATTATATTTTATTGTTAATTAGACTATGTGAGCTAAATGCAAGAATACATAGGATGTAATGCAATAATTTTAAACCCAAATTGAAAGATTGAGATTGGATGAAAGAAATAGTGAATAGGAATAGAGTATGACTTTCACTAATATAAGCAAGAAAGAAGAAAGAATGATTTTCTTTGATTTTCACCAAATGAAATGTGAGTTTTAGAGAAAATAGAAGAAAGAATGTTACCAAGGAGAGAATTGGTGAATATTTTTAAAAGGAAACAATTAGAAATGCAATCCTAAATGAATATAAAGAACCCAAAAATGATGCGGGTCCCATCGGGTGCCAAAATGCTTCACCACATGGGAGTACCATATGAAAAAACAATTTAAAAAGGTAAAGGTAAGGTACATGAGGAATACCTAGAAGTAATGAATAGGTTGCACATCGTTGAAGACCAGGCCAATCAAGATCACTCCTTCCTATCTCAGGAAAGACTACGAGAAGAAAAGAAAGACCATAAGATAGAATTAAAAAACATTGGTTGATGGATTGCACGGTGAAATATAGATTCGGAGTAGGAGGGTGCTTCCTCAAAGGCTATCAATCCACGTTTTAAAACAAATTAATGTTGATAAATAACATGAAAGAGAGAGTCCTACTATAGTTTTATAATTTGGGTATCTCACACAAGCACAATAATTCAAATCTAATATAAATAGTGAATAAAATATTAAATTTAAAGAGGGTGGTGGGTATCAAGGTCCTGCAGGTGAGGTAGGGGTAGTATGGAGGCCTAGGTGAAGTTATGGGAGGTTTTGAGGAGTTTTGGGTGGGTGAATGAGCTTGCTAGTCCGGGAAAAAATATTAGATGTAGAGGCCAATGTCGGTTAGGGAAAGGACACTTTAATCGCTGGTTATAGCTGGGATCGGTTGGATAACTAATCATGGTAAGGGAAATTGGGTGCCAAAGGTGAAAAGGGATTGGTTTGGGCTCTCTGTGATTGCACAAAGTATTGGGAAGGTTTAGGTAGGGTGTTGGGATTTAGGTGAAGGATCAACAGGGGTGAAAGAGGTGGTTAGAGGAACATAGAGTTTCAAGTTGGTAGGGTATTGGGTAGATGGGTGATGGATGATATTCGGGTGAGAAAGGAGCCGTACAACAAAAGACAATAAGATATCTAAGACCAAAGTTAAGAACTAACAACCTGGTTAAGATACTTATTTAAAGATCTGGAGATTGGTAGATGGTGGTCACTTGTGGGTGCTTGTAGGAGAGATAGGATGAGATCCAATGCTGCATAAACGAAGCCCGATGGATTCTTCGTGTGAGTGGTTCAAGGTTGTGGAGAAGTAGGTTAGTCGCTGGTGAAGGATGTAGATGCTTTGGTGCTAAATTGATCCTCAGATAGTCAATTGAATACCCAAGGTATACGATCTAAGAATGCCAACCAAAAGAAGAACCCAGGAAAATAATTGAAAATGCTTATTTAAAGGAACTGATGATGGTTCCTTGACCGAAATTGATTGAGGAATAACCGGCGTCAGTTAGGGAGAAATTGCCAAATTTGCTCAAAATAGTATGTTTCTTCCCTTTTTGGCATGGGTCAAGAATAAAAATGGGTTAGGAGTCCTGATTCTTGTTTAAAAATCCATAAATTGATGGGAGAGGTAGTTGGAAATAAATATTAGGTTTAGAAAGAGTCTCAATTAGTTAGGGAAGTGATGAGTAAGTCTTAGGTGGTTAAGGGGAGTGATGACTTAGCCTTAGGTGTTAAATGGCCTTGGAATGGGTCTAAGGTGAGGTGGAGGGGTGAGGTGGTAATTAACCTAATATTGATAATTAGATTAATAAAAATGTGTGAAAGGGGTCATGGTAAGGGGGTATATAATTAAAAGGGGCTTAGAGGGTTGCGACCCAATTTTGGGTGCTACACCCACCACAAGTTCTTGACAAGGATTACTTCAAGGTAATTATGGATGATTTTATTTCTCATGTTGACTCTTCGGATTGATCCGTAAATTCCTGATTATGAAATAGAGAAATTTGAGGAATCTAATTTATTTTCTTGACTTTTTTGGAAGAACGGGTAACACATGGTATCTTTGATGAGATGTTTTATTTTACATCACCAAAAGAGTGTGACAATAATCATAATTTTGAGTTTGGGGTCTTTACTTCTCCTTGTGAAGAAGAGGAATCTCTAGGAGAGGTTCAAGATGGAGTAAATGATTATTCTCATGTTGCAGCCCCAACATTGTGTTCTTCCTCCTTTTGTGAGGATGATATGATGAATCTTGAATTGAAATGTGTTCCCTTCTCATTCAACATGGATATTTGATCTCTATTTGAAAATGATGAATACTAGGTATGAATTTACTTGCAAGAAGGCAACCCCAAAATGAGAAATAATGCAGATCATGAGAAAGATCATTTTTCAAGTAAGTCTTGGCCATATGAAGATCATATTTCCAATCATCTCCCTTGGAATCAAGGTGAAGAATCTTCAAATGAATATGAAGATGAGCCCTTCACTTTCTCATTCTATGAAGAAGGTTGTATTCATGGTGAATGGAAGGGAAAGGAAATGCTTGAATATCCTATAGATGTATTCATTCATGAGGACACTACCTCTGCCATAGAAAATGATACCAAGGACAATATTGACCTGATATGTATAGAAAGTAATTGTTCAGGACAACAAAGTGAGAAGATAGAAGAAGATTGTGAATGGGAAAATAATCAACTTGTTCTCGTCACTTCTAGATTCCCCGATGAATCTAGAAATGGTTCCATTCTTCTACAAAAATTATCCAAGAATGATAGTTTATTTCATGTAGAAATCAAAGATTTTATTTAAAAAAATGGAGGAATGGATTATCATGGTCATGAGGCATCATGCTGAGACTAAATAAGGAAAAACTTCCAAACAAGTAAAAAAGTGGTCATTGGATGTAAGGTGTTTTCTATGAAGTATCAGTATGAAGATGGAAACTTGGTCTCTCTCCTTCTTCTCAAACCATGCAAAACCATCAATGATAACATTGCATAACTTGATGATTATCTCCTAGCTTAAAAATGGTATGAATTCATCCCATTGTTCCATGATGGTACATACTTATCTCAACCCATTTTTAGGTGTGTGTAAATTATTTTCCCACATCTATAAATTTCCCTCCAATGTACCATAGTTTCGCTTTCTAGTTTTGGTGTGTTTTCCTTTTAGTTGCGTGTGTTGTCTTCTCCCTTTATGTGTGTTCATCGCTTGTATTAGAAGTGAAGGAATGTATATATAACCTAAAGATAAAATCATTGAAATGCTACCCCATGAGATGCCTAAGGTTATCTATTTACCCTTTCTATAAAATGTCTTTGAGTCGAGCCGGATGTTGTCATGTAAAATGACTAGCCTAAAAATTCAAACTTTAAAGCATGAAAACTAAGCCCACAATGCAAAATTTTGCTTCCCGATGACACTAAGCCCCTCTCTGGCCAACCCATTTTCAATGGAAACATCAACACGGATCTAAGGAAGGTCCTAGTCAATTTTTAAAGTATACTTGAGTGTGCAAAAGAAGGTTGATGAAGTTGATAGATGAATTTAGTGAATTTCTATGGACACGTCCTCACGGAGACCTAAAAGGCCATTTTGATCATTTTACAGCCAATATGCACCCTATGATAATGATACAAGAATATATAAAGTATTTTAAGGTGGTTTTAGAGAGTATTGAAGGTATTTAAGGCAATTTACAAAAATTTAGGAAAGAAAATCTCATTCGGGAATAATATGTTAAAGACCGTGGTTTCGAGTGTAAGGAATGAAAGCTAATATAGTGAACTATAAATTATCTAGATGATTATGAGAGTTCTAGAATGAATTATGAGGAAACATAGGCATATGAAATATATGGGAATTATATACAAAGTGGAAACATTATTTTTATTGAAGGCTTAAAGGTTTCCTCAAACATTTCAAAACAATGCAATTGCTCCTCTTAGTTCTAAAAAGGGCCTAAATTTTAAATTTAATGCAGATTCAAGTATTGATAATGGTCCTATTAATATTATAATGTGTTTTTGAGTCAAAATCATATAATATTTTACCCCAAAATTATCCTAAGCCTCTAAGGTGAAAAAAGCAACTTCAGTGTCCAAATTTGGACATCTAGGAAAAACTGGCTTTCCCAAAATGGAAAAGTCACACTTTGGACATTCTTGTGTTCCCTATTTCCCCTAATGTATAAGGGGGACACAAGGGACACCAAATTATGAACTCAAACTCATCCCCAAGTCTAACTTTGGCTCCCTTAGTGTCCCATGTGTATGAGGTGTCCCCTTTACTCCCCACGGTCAAGGGGGGACACCAAAATGTGACCTCCCTCCTTCTTCCAGGTCACAATTTGGTTTCCCTTAAGTCCCAAATATACCCAAAGTGATATGGGAGAAATTAAAATTTGACCCAATCATCCACTTAGCTCCTGGACCTCCATCGACCCTCATTTAGCCTTAGACTTCATTTCTTAGCCCCTCATGCTCCCAAGTTGAAACTTTGTTCCCTAACTATCCAAAATGTCCCCAAGGGGATAGAAGGGATAGAGGGGACACAAAATTTTACCTCACCCTCTTGTGTAAGTTTTCTAACCTCGGTTAGCTCACCATGGTTCGAGGAAGGTCAAAAACTCACATACGAGGTTAAGGAAATAGAAGAAACTTTCAAATTTGCTATCACATGAAATTGGTCATATTTTAAAAATGTAAGGTTCTGGTAAAACAATCATTGGAGGTTGACATGATACAACAACCAAAATTACAACAAGTTACTTTTGCATTTTCTTAGAGATCCAATAGGAAAAATTCTCTTAAACTTGGAGTGAATGATCTTTGAAAAATATACTTTCATCCGATATGTTTCTTGCGATGAGGTGGCTGATTTTTCATGATATGGAGGACTGATTTTTTCTCACTATTCTACCCCCTTCAATGAAATTCACATTTTATCACTAATCTAGACAAGAAAATAATCTAAAAATCGGAGCAAAGGATCCTTGAAAAATCACGAAACTTTTGAGACTAGTTTCATCTCAATATAACACATGCATGCATAATTTATAAAAATAGGAAGTGTCCATGACTGGGAATGTCTAAAAATAATGTGTTTAAAAATTAAAATCCTTAGCATTCTTGACACTCCTAATGAGAAAGAAGCATTAAAAGGTGAAAACTAGCTAGAATAACAGATCTGATAAGACATGCTAAAATAGTAAGTCTGGAATTGAGAATATAAAGTTGTGGAATCTCCCATTTTTCTTATGTCATTTATTTTTTCCACCATGTCAAAGCCAAGTGTGTCTTGTGATCCAAACAGAAATAAAACACTCCACAAACTCCTAAAACATTAGTTCCTAGGTTTTCTCTACAAGGCACAAATTTATGCAAAAATGATGAATGGTCTAGATCTCCTAATTTTGGTAGATGGGAGTCATCATGGATGAATTCATTTAAAAAGGAGATGTTTTCATCATTGAATAAAAACATGAAGCTCAAATTGAGTCATGATGAATTCTTGAATCTCCACAAACATGGATTGAGCCTTCGAGGAAGTTATCACTAGTCTATGAAGTATAATATATCACATTAGTGTTACTGAACACTCATCTAAATGCCCCATAATGTGACCATGGTTCATAGAAGAAAGAAGATGCAACCACATTATTTTTATAAACTATATATTGGTGGCATAAATTTCATTAAGAGAGATATCCCTCTATATGGAGGAAAAAACCTACGAAGTGTGAATGATAAAAAGTATGTCTAAGAATACTAAGTATGTTTCTATCACGAAGGAGAAAACATTATCACTATCTCTCTTCCTAAAGATGAGGATCATCATATGAATCAAACTATGATGAATAACATATCGAGTGAATCACTTTGTGAGCGAAAGACAGTCACTTGGATAATGAGTGAAATCAGGGAACATCGTGAGGTGTGCAAGGGGATCTAAAACATCGAGATCTCCATTAAAATTCAAAATCATTGAGTATATGGTCATAGGGACCATGATGAGAGAAGATAACCATGAGTGACGATGGAAGTCATCTAAATCAATGCATATCTCATGAAATTTTTCTCGAACACTTGATCCATGGTTGATAATGTCCTCATATCTTACAAGTAAGAGAAGGCAAAGTTTGTAGTATTTCAGCATAGTATAGAGGTCAAGAACATGGAACTCATTCTTATATATTCTTGTAAGCTACTTCTATCAAGAAGAGGAAGCCTATCTCCATTATGAGGATTTGGTGAAGAGGATGTCCAAACATCATAAATGTGTGTTTCACTCATGTGACATCTTGGTCAGGAAAGTGAATTGTGAAGGGGTCATCATGTTCAAAGGTGAATTGTGAGGCTCAAGGAGTGAGTTTATGATCATCATACTATGTCCCTGCCATTGTGTTCAAACCTCTTCAAGGAACAAGTCAGGATGAGCTAGTCAAGCTACTTCGAAGCATCCAAGACCACCATGTGTGAAGGATCAAGAAGTCACCTATTTATATGAGAAACATATGAGAAAGAAGTGTATTAACATTCTAAAGTGGATCTCATTCAAGGAGAATTTTGGAGAGGAAAGGTAAGAGGATGATCTTCATATGGAGCATAATGTATGCAAGAATGAGAAACCATCTCAATTCCACTTGATGTCATTCACTTGGTAGTGTGCTTAAACACTCATTCCACACCTTGTAGTGTGATCACACCTCAAGGAAGAAACACATTGCAACCACCCATTTAGGTTCAAAAGATGACCATATGATAAGAATATCATTAGAGCAAGTAACCCTCTTTTTGTAAATCAAGGATCTATTTCAGTGAGTGAAGGAAAAAAATGAAAGTGTTTGAACATCATGAAGTTAATTCTTAGTCACGAAGGTGAATTGTGAAATCCTAATAAGTAGGAGAGTGATCCTCACTCATGTTGTGTGATTAGAATAAAATCATCATGTTCCCATCATAGTGCAAATATCATAATAGTGTTCTTGAACACTAATTCAATGCCTCATAATGTTCTTACATCTCATCAAAAGGAGGAATCATATGCAATCTTAGTGTTTCAGTTCAACAAGTGGTAAGAGGTCAAGATTCTCATTTATGAAGCATTTCCTCAAAGGTTCATTAACAAAAGCTTCATCTTCATTGGATTTGTCAACCCTTCTCTCTTTATCTCTCTTCTTTATTTTCTCTCTATATTCTAATTCCTTATTGAAAATGCACTTTTTCCCTATTTTGTCTTATTCACTTAAGTGACCTTCAATTCAATATTATAAGAGTCATTTTTCATCAATAATAAAAATGATCATTTTCATTTCCTAGGAATGTGGAAGGTCACAAGTGATGAGGAAAGGTGAAAAGTCATGTGGGGGAGATGAAAGGACAATTTTTAATGCTATAAATTGGAATGGATTCTCCATTCCAAAGGGTTGATAATTGTTGATTGATTATATTTGATTTAACAAAAATAATATTTTTGTAAAAACCTAATTACAGAGTCACAAATGATAAATAAATGCTAGAATAAAGATTTGAGACAAGAAATAAGCTAATAAAATATGAAACCCTAGGTACAAGAGAGAGAGGAATGGACTTAGCTAATTTGTGCTCGATCTGGGAGTAATGTATACTAGGAATACTATTGAACAAGAAGTGATCTCTTTTGTTATTTATCTGAATAAATTTTATAGATCACGAAACAGGATGGACACGAGTTCCTAGGCTATATAGGGTGCCTAGGCTCGACGACCTCTATTGGGGTACATGTGATTGTGAAAATAGTCGAACCCAATTTATGGAGTGTCACACAAGTGTCACACGTATTTGATGTTGAACACTGTGTGTCACAATAAGATCACCGAGGTACTTGTAACCTACAAAACAAAGATTCACCGTAAAACTCACAATACCACATCAAACCCAAAAATAAAGATGCAATATGGGGAGTCAAATTGACCTCGGTGGTCACTCGACAGAGTGAGATTCCAACTGAGCATTACACTACATCTCATACTCCATGTAGTTCTAGTGAGTGTGTGTAGAAATCGTGCCCTAGGATGCCCTTGTGCAAGTGCACTTGATAGTGGGTTATAGCTAGATTTACAAATGTAGATAGATGTGTGGATGTAAAAATGAAATTCCATTTCCTATGTAATATATGTAGAAAATACAATCCCTTATTCCTTGATTAAATGCCAAATGGATGCTTTGAAGCACTTTAGGTGCCTTTTGAGTGCAAGCTTAGGTGATAGTAATGATGCTTAGAGCTTGGTCCTTTATTTTTGTCACATAACTATGTTTTTATATTATTCCCTTATTTGAATTTCATAATTGACAATTAGAAGGCCAACCCATAAGAAAATAATATGCCCAAAAGATAAAAGAGGCCCAAAAAGTGAGTAGTAAGAGGAAAGAGGTGAGGGGCACAGGCACTTTGGCGTCTGGGTGGGTGAGTTGTTGTTTGAAGTCATAAAAGATAAATAATAAATTTTTGACTGCGATGTGGAGTATGAAAGAAAAAATAGAACGAAAAGAAACAAAAGACAAAATAAAAAGGCCAAATACAATCATCAATTACTAGTTTTCTTACTTAGGAATCATATAAATGCTAGTATGTGTTTTGGACCTAGAAATGTACCCAAGATCATAATTTTGTGTCTAAATTTGCCCCCACTTTATGTTTTTGAGTGGATACTTGATAACATAAAATGAATAAGAGATATGTACCTGATAACCATATAGAATGTGACGGCGATATCCTGTTCGAAGAGACAAGTGAAGCATGAAATGAATGCAAAATAAAGTTTGGAAGCTAAGAAAGGAAAATGACACTTGGAGTGTATGCATATGTGTTGTACCATTTTGTACTTGTTATTTTAACTTGTTGAAGGCTACTCCTTATTGTGTATTAAGGAAAAACCTACAAAATAAGAGAGAAGTAGTCAAAGATGTGTTTATGAAAATATTTCCTAACTATATAAAACATGTAAAAGTGTACACCTAATTTGTGAAGAGTGAAAATGATAGAAAATGTCTTGAAATGTTATAAAAGTGTGAGTTTTTGGGCGATCTCATGCTAGGTGTGAGTTTTTTTGGGTGATATCACACCAAAGAGAAAGTTTTGGGGAGATAGGTCTAGTGTTACTCTCCTTCCACGACTCTTCTTTTATTATACACCAATTCAGATGGTGTGATCCTATTTTATTCCTACTATCCTTGATTTTTTCTGAATGTAACGTTTGTTCCAATTGAAATGGAGATAGAGTGCATTCTTTTACTGGAGGAATGTGCGTGTATTGTGAAAATGCTCTATAAAATTCTATGAATCATGTTGATATGATAATATTTTTGTGTGTGCCCCAGGGAGGACACATAACTGCACTCCTTTCTTATCCCAAATACTTGGTGTTTATGTTGTGCTAAGGAACCTAGTCGAGTTATAGGCCGTTATGAGATTGTATGATTACTTGGTTCATGTCTTTGTAGACATATATTATGGATATGAGCTAAGCTATATGGGGAAACTGATTCAACCAATGTATGACCCCTTGTTTTGGGTGCATGCAACATCACTAGGAATATGTGGCCCAAAGAGAGGACCTAATGTTGAACCGAATAGTATCCTTGTAGGGGCATGTGTATGGTAGAAACTAAGGAACATGCAAACAATATGGCTAGTAAGATGTGTTAGTATAAAAAGTAGAAAACATGTCATGAAAAAGTAGTGTAACAGGAAAGTGTGCATACAAGATAGACCGCAAAAAAAAACGTTTCAATCAAGGGACATCCTCAAAATTTCATAAGATAATCAAGGCCAAAATAGCCAAAATCATACAAACAATGATCAAACAAGACATAGGGCATAACCTCAAGCAATAACATACATTAACTATCAATGTCAAACAAGATGTAACAAACAACCATGGTGGAATATAGTTCCTGCAAGGTAATGCTATACATGAAACACCTATTCGCATGTTAGAAAGATAAAAAATATGTCAAGCATGTATGTACCGAGATAAAGTAGTGTACTAGTAAGAATAAGAAGTAGTAAATAATGAAACAATAACACCTATAGTGTGTGAGAATGTAGATGCCCATAGGAGCCTCGGTGATACTTGGTAAGAGGTACAATGCCAAACATCATTACACAGTGTAAATGATCTATAAAAGTATGCATTCACAACTAAAGAACAAGTGAATGTGCATGTGTATATAGAAAATATAATGACATACTAGATATCTGGATAACATAGTAAGAAAAATGCAACATGTAACTAGTATAAGAAGCAAGAGTAAGTGCAACCAAGATATGCAAGATCCAATGTATGAGTGTAATGGAATGGTATGCAATGTGAATGTGATAGGAGCATCGTGCCCTTAATAGATGTGAATGATTATGAGATTAGGTTCATTTAGAAAATACCCATCAACAATCAAGAATGAACCATAGAACATGAGTGTGTCCTATATCATGAAGTATAGAGCATGGATTGTGAATGATGGTGAGGTTTATTTCAGATTTATACCCTCAACAATAAATTATAAACCATGGAACTAGAGTGTGTCATATGGTAATGACTATACACGTGTGTGTATCAAGTTGTGAAAGAGATATTAGATGTAAAACACAAAGAACAATGTTTATGTGTAGATACTTAGAAAGAAATAGTAATGATTGAAGGGGGAATAAAGAAAATTCCCCCAAGCATGTGATGAAAAGTATGCTATCCAATGAGAGTGAAGGGAAAAGGTCCTCCACCCAATGTCCGAGGAGATAAAGGCATGTGATAATTATCTAAGAGTGGTGGTGTATGAGAAGGACGATGTGCATGTGAAGGAAGCCGATGTGGTGAAAGAGGTGGTGAGCACCTATGCAAAGAAGGCCTATGAGTTGAAGGAGGTGATGAGAATCTATGTGAAGAATATTGATGAGGTGAAGGAGGTGATGAACACCTATGTGAAGAATACATATGAGGAGGTGATGAGTATCTATGTGAAGGACTAGTGGACCTATGAGGATGATAACGTCGTTAAGTAGGAAATGTGTGAATATGAGAATTGGGTGTTGAATATGCTTTAGATTTGAGAGGCCCCAGAGGCCTAGATACTATAGTTGGTGGAAGAATTTCATTAAGAGGAGGTAGAGGTAATGGTGTGCGTGGTGGAATGCCTTTAAGAGTGATAACTTGGTTATTGTGTATGAACTTGAGACACATATGATTCATGGATGGAATATCTTGAGTGGCATGGAGCCACTAGAGACCTAAGATCATGTCAAAACCTTTGATTGAAGATGTCACAATGAATGACACAAGCATGGTGAGAGGCCCAACTGTAATGGGCAGCCAAATGTAGCCAAATGATTTAGGAGATGGATATTAAATAGAAAAAATGGAAATTTTATAGCTAGAAGAAGTGTAATAGAGCACACACAAATAGGAGCCTTTGAATAGATCATGGTATTATTGATAGTGTATGAACCAATAAAATCATTGATGTGTAATGAATTAGATGTGAAAGTAGCATGATAATCACGATTTGAAAATTTAATGAGTGGTGGAGATGCGTCAAAAGAAAAAACAAGAAAACAAAGGAGCCCTGATAAAGGAGGGGGCACAACATGATATGTATGATTAAAAAAAATTATTAGGTTGTACGTCATGCTTAGGAAAAGGGTCATTAAATATTTTGAGCTTGTTGTTATTATTTACTGGTTGAGAAGAAGAAGACAATGGAGGAGGGAGATCCAGTGAATTATTATCAATGAGATCTTATATGAGATGTTTGAGTTTGAAACAATGATCGATAGAATTCCCAATACATTGATGATAATAACATTTAGAATTTTTTTCATAATAATGACCATGAGGGCGAGATGGATCCAAATTAAGAGGTGGTGGAAGAGTAATGAGACTACTTTCAATAAGTTGAGGAAGTAGAAATCGAGTTGCATGTGGCAATTTAGTGAAATTACACTTTGGAGGTTACCATTGAAGCTTTTTAGGAGGAGAGAGGAAATTGACAGTTTCCTTTGATTCGAGTAGGTTTAGGAGAAGGTTTGAATGTTGACTTAGATGGACACCTAGTAGAATAAGTTGAGGAAGAAGAATCTTGATATTTGAGCTTGCCCATAGAAAGTAATTTTACTTCATGCAACTTGAGCATATGATATAGTTGATCAAAGAAGGAAAGATTTCAAAGATAAAAAATCTCTTGTAGTGGTGGTAAGAGACTTTGAACAAATAGATCTTGGAGTTTTGAATCAGTGAGAACATTTTTTATCTTATCTAGGTTGTTCTTATAGCATAATACATAGTCAACTAGATGTTCATTAGATCATTGTTTAGTTCGTGCTAGTTATGCATAAGATATTTTAGATGTGATATTGATTGGAAAATGAGCAAGAAAATCATTGGCTAGATGTGTGAAGGACATTACTAAATGAACAAGTAGATTGTAAAACCAATGCATAACATAATATTGAATACTCTTAGGAATAAATTAGCCAATAATGTATGATCATCTACATAATCTAGACATGCCACATGGAAATCTTAGAGATTCTCTTGAGGATCACCATGGCCATCAAAATGGGAAACTTAGGTGTGAAAAAATTGAGTGGAAGCTCATAATAAAAATGTCGGGTGCAAAAGGAGTATGAAGAAGTAAGGAGGAGTCAAGAGATGGAGAGAAGCTTGAAGTAGTCTGCTGAAGTTGATGGATCTAAACTTGTAAGTTCGATAAAGAGAAGCTACGTATCATATGCCGGAAGAAGAGACTTACTAAGTGTGAGAAATAAGAGGTGGACTAAAGTGCTTGGTAGGAGTAGGGACATATATAGGAATAATATAAGTAGGTGGAAGAGTAAAAGAAGTATGTTGTGTTCTAATAGGAATAGATGCAACATTAGAAGAAGGGAGGTTGAGCTTAACTAGATTGGTGGCCTCCTCATGAGTAGAAAATAAAATAATATCTAAATATTGTGGTTGTTCAACAATATGTGCATTGAGATCATGGAGGTCTACATCGAAAAGGGGGGATAAATTTCAGCCATGTTAAGAAGATGATAATATGCCTAGAAGCTAGGTTGGGTTCAAGTGATTGGTTCACCAAATGATTTAACAATTTTTTTGTAAAACCATAATTTCAGAGTCATAGATGATAAATAAATTCTAGAATAAAAATTTGACATAAGAAATAAGATAGTAAAATATGAAACTATAAGTAAGAAAGAGAGAGGAATGGACATAGCTGATTTGTGCTCGATTCGAGACTAATGCATACCAAGAAAACTATTGAACATGAAGTGGTGCTGTGTCATTATTGCTTTGAATAAATTTTGTAGATCACAAAATAGGCTGACACGGGCACCCATGGTAGGACAGGGGGAACTTGGGGGTTGAAGACCTCTAGTGGGCGCTGTTACTACAAAAATGTCTAGAACTTTATTTACGAATGTCGCAAGCATTCACTATTGATCTCTTGTGTGTCGTAATAAGCTCACTTGAGGTAATTATAACCTACAAAACAAAGATTCACCTGAAAAACCCACAATACCACATAAAATCCAAAAAATAAAGATGTAATATAGGGAGTCGGAATGACCCCAATAGTCACCTGACAGAGCGAGTTTAAAACCAAGTGATGCACTACATCTCACAATCCATGTAGTTTGGGTGGGTGTGTGTGAAATCATTCCTAGGATGCCCTTGTGCAAGTGCAATAATAGTGGGTTGTAGCTAGATGTACCAATGCAGACAGATGTGTTGATGGAAAAATGAACTTCCCCTTCTTATACAATATATGCAGAAAATGTAGTTCTTTGTCCCTTGATTGAATTCCAAATAGATGCTTTGAAGTGCTTTAGGTTCCTTTTGAGTGCAAGATTAGGTGATAGTAATGATGTTTAGAGCTTGGTCCTTTATTTTGGTCACATAACTATGTATTTATATGATTCCCTTGTTTTAATTTTATAATTGACAACTGGAAGGCCAACCCATAAGAAAATAAGATTCCCAAAAGATAAAAGAGGCCCAAAAAGAGTGAGTAAGGTGGAAATAGGTCGGGGTTCCCAAAGGGAATGAGGGCACTTGAGCGCCGGCATCTTGACTAGGTGTTGGTGTTCAAATTCATAAAAGTTAAACATGTAAAGTTATGGCTGGGCTATGGGGTATGAAATACCAAATAGAAATCAAGAAACAAAATAAAAAATGCCAAAGACAGTCATCAATTACTAGTCTTCTTTCTTATGAATCATATAAATGCCGAGTATGTATTTAGGACCTAGAAATATACCCAAGTGTATAATTTTGTGTCTACAATATGTTGTTGATATTTAAAACTACTACATCAAGTAATAAAAGTTGTATTTCATCTATATTCTTTATCTATGTTCCTCTCCCTCTAATTTCTAACTACATAAAAATGATGATCTTGTAAAACCAAGAAATGTGTTAGTGTTTTTGATAAATGAATCAATATAATTTTGTGTTTATGATTTGTTAGTCTTATCATTGTTATCATTGTCATGTTCTTATAATTGAATGTGGACCTACTTTGGTTGATGTATGTGAATTATGTAAGCCTACTCACAACATTAATCCTCTCTCTCCTTATTTACCTAACTCCCCTTTATCTCTCCTCATAACAAATTCCTCCCTTGTACTTTGTACAAACATTTTTCCATAGGCCTAGTGGAGTATTCGGTGTGATCCCCTATATAAAAACCATCCACACAATTTAAGGTAGTTTACATTCAATAATTGGAGCCTCCCCATACACAAGAAGGAGGATCTTAGCCCCATGACCGTTGGTGGAAACCAATAATTTACACTCCGATAAATTATTTCACCAACACAACTAAGACATAAAAAAGATGGAGTTATTCGAACTAGAAGTTGATCCTAAAGATGATGATCATGATGTATGAAACCAAAATTCTAGAGAACTAGAATATAATTATTTGCGCAAAACTATCTTTAAGAAGAGGCTTTTGGGTGTGAAATGTTGGAAAAATGAGAAGAGAAAATTACCTCATTGATAATGACTTAGAAGGAGCCGCCATTATGAGGGATGAAAAGGGGCCCCAAATCGGTGAATTATGACCCATAAAATGAGCTAGTGGCTTAGTCGAATCCCAAATAATTTATTTCAGTCTCCTTCCGTAAAATAAGTATTTAGATTTGCAGTTATTCACAAAGGAAATCTCTCGAAGGGGGTGGTATGAAGTTAAAATTAAAAAAGGGACAAAAGGGAAATATTTACATGTTGAACATAATGATTAAGTGGTCTAGCCAACCCTTAATGTATATGGGTCCATCACTAATATATAGGTTAATATTTAATAATATGAAATATTTATATTTATATTATTAAATATGCTAACCTAGGTATATACTTTAGGTTAAATATTTAATATCATGAAATGATTATATTTCTAATATTAAATATTATAAACCTAGGTGTATGTGTCAACCATTTAGGTTGAAAAGATGGGTCGAGACACATACCCGATCACCTTATATAAAAAGAAATTAAATAAATTAGGATCAAATGTTGTGTATTTTATTTATTTAATTTGTATGCGTTTTTTTTCAACCAACCCGAAAGGGTATTTAAAATAATCGGCCCTTTATTTTCATTATGCAACCTAAAAGTTTTGTTTTGTAAAGAATCAAGGTGAATTCACAAGTAGAAAAATTGAAATTTTTTTACAATCCATGAAAACTTGTGTACAGGTAAGGGTAAAATATTTGAAATATTTTTTTCTATAGTTTTAATATGTGCAGGTTAAAAAGATATTCAAAATAAAAACACAAAGTTAAATACAAGAAAAAGATATTAGAGACAAACTCCATAAAAATATAATTTTTTTTTTTTTCATGTGGAATCATGCCCCTTGGTAAAATTCATTTACTATTTTAACCTTATTGTGTTTTCAAAAGTAATATTCCTTTGGACTCCTTTAATAAGATTCGATTTGAAAAACTATAGTTTATAGTTAATCTATAACTATATCCTATATAATTTGAAAACTATATTATTATTTTTAAATAAAAATATATAATATAAAATAAGGTTTATATAATAATTTATATAAACATCATATTAAAATTGATATAGTTTTGAAAAAAACTATATATTAAAAGCCTTAAACCATATTAAAATTACATGGGATTGGGGGAAGAGTCAACAGACCATATTCTAAGCCTAAGTTTAAATCATATTTAAACTTAACTTATAAATCTAGGCATATATAGTTTAAAAAAAAACCTAAGTTTGAATCATATTATATATATATGGTTAGTTTAAACGCTTACTATATATATTTTTAAGATTTGGTTTATATATATTTAAAACAAAAACCTAACTGTTTACTTTTTTTAGTAAGGGGGCCCGTGTTTATTGCTTGGCTATGAAGGGATTATTTTTTAAATCTTAATACTTATTAAATAAACCTAACATGTGTCCCTAACCATTTATATTATCCATGTAAGGGGGCGACCTCATTCATTTATATCTTATAGTTTATAAAAACTATGTAAATAAACCTATTTAAATGTTTTATTTTATATAAGAGTGGGAGTGGAAAATAAAATGAGATAATATCTCAAGTATAAATGTGAAATTCTCTATAAATGGAGATTTTTTTTAAAAAAGTGCTAGTTTATTGGTGGCCCACGTGAAGTGTGGTAAATATTTATTAAAATATTTGTAGTTATAGCCACATAAATTTTTTAAATTTTTAGCTTGGCAAGAATTATATAAAATGTTTTGCAATATTTCTATAGTTTTAAATGTGTGTAGGGTAAAATTAAGAGTAAATGAAGGGAGGAGACAAGGTTAATGAAAATAGAGATTTTAATTTATTTTATTGGTCGGGTGAAATTATTTGTCCCCTTTGTAAAATATGCAGTTAATATATACTCTCATAAATCTACGCGCACTGTAAAATTCTTTTAACTTGGTCTATGTCCTTTAAACCCCTTTAATAAGGGTTATGTGTTTTTATATAAAAATAATATACTATAGTTTATAATTTTTATGAACTATATGTTATTTTTTATTTACATTCTATAAACTATATACCTTTTTTTTTTAAATGTATATATTTTTACATTATAAATTATAATAGGTTATTATAATGTATTAAAATATAACCTCCCTAATATTATACAAAAGAAGAAATTATGGAATTTCATATTTTAGAAATACACAACAAGTTTTAGTTTCATTAAATTTGACGGTCAAATTACCATCACAAAGAGAGCAAACATAAGACAATATGACGTTCATTTAGACGTCAAATTTAATCTCGTATGTTCCAAGAAACTTTCACTGTGTTAAAATTGACTGTCAAATGACCGTCACGATAGACCAAAAAAACTATTATGACGGTTATTTAGACGTCAAATTTAAGTTGGCCGGATCTTTGTTTATATATATATATTTCTTCGAAATTTGATGTTATACATTCTTAGGGGTTTCTTCTTCACTTCTATATGGTCAGAAATATTTTTTTATATAAATTTGGGGCATAATGCAGAGCCCTTTATATTGCAGATTATTATTTTGATCATGGGATGTTAATTATTATGCATTATAATGACATAATTAGTTATGATCAAATAGTTTTTAGATCTATAAAATTTAGATATGATTATATTAAAAGTGTTATTTTTACTATCAATAAATATGTATCTAACTCTCATGTGGTACATTATCTATTATAATGGGGTGTGTTTTACAAGTTTAAGAAAATAATGGCGTCTAGCTATTTCTGTCTTGACAAAACCCAGATCCTGAATGAAACTAACTATAAAATTTGGGTCAAAACATAATTTATGGTGAGGAAACTCTGGATGATTATTTCTAAATCTGAGGTTGCTCCCGCTGGTTGTTAAGAAAGCTGTAGATAACATGAATATATTCCCACAATGAATGCAAGAGGATATTTCTATGATTCTGTAATGTGAATGATGAGTACCTTCTACATATTGGTAATATCAAACATCCGAAAGAGGTATGGACACAACTAGAATCCATGTATGAAGGATACTTGGTATATCAAGGATAGTAATGTGATTATAATAGCTGAAGGAATTCAAAGAAATGGTCTGTATATTTTTGATGATTTCTTTTCTGCATCTTGTTTTATATCTCAAAGTTTGAATAATTCAAAACTATGGCATGAAAGGTTAGGGCATGTTAATTATTGAAGTTTATATAAAATATCTAGATATAATCTAGTGAAAGGTTTACATGTGTTGTCTTCATCTCTTGAAGTTACTTCATTAAATGCTTCTAAATGATAGTTTTGATTATGATTTAGTAAATGGTCATGATGATGTTTTGATGATATAGATGTTTCTGAAACTCTTATCTTCCTAGATAAGAAATTAAATTGGGCTCAATATATGTTAGAAAGTTCAAATCCTATTAACCTTAGGAAAATGACCAGAAGCCATCATATGTACCATGCCTTAATTACCTTGTATGAACCTGAGCATCAAAGTATTATAGAGTCTAGGTGGATATAAAAGTAAAATATAATGCTGATGGTAGTAGTAACAAAAAGCTAGACTTTTTGCTAGAGGTTTCACTTAGAAACCTGATATTGATTATGTTGAGACATTTGCCCTTGTAGCTAAAATGAGTACTATTAGGGCCTTATTTGCAATTACCACTCAATTTGGGTGGGAAATCCACTAAATAGATTAAAAAAATACTTTTGAATTGCGATTTAAAAAAGAGATTTATATGTTTCAACCTAAAGGATTTGAAGAAACTGGTAAAGAAAACTATGTTTGTAAGTTGAGAAATCCTTGTATGGTTTAAAACAAGCTCTTAAAGCTTGGTATGCAAAAAGTGTTTCCTTCTTTAAACTATTAGGTTTTGTTAATTGTTCTTTTAATAATGATATATTTATCAAGCAATAAGACTCACATATTATCATTATATGTATATATGTTGATGATTTGCATATGAATGGTGAAAATTCTGATTTAATTCATAGGATTAAAGAGAAATTGAAGTAGTGCTTTGAAATGAATGAGTTAGGTATCTCATATCATGTTCTTTGTATGAATGTATTTCATTCTATTGTTATTTTTCAAAACACAATATGTAACCATTATATCAAATAAGTTTCTTATGATTGATTGTAAACCATTTTCTACTTCAATGAAAGTTGGAATAAATATTGATTCTAAATATGAATATGAAAAAGGTTGATCCTATTTTATATACGCTATTATTTGATAGTTTGATTTATCTAAATATAACTAGATCATATATTTCATATATAGTAAGAATTACTTTAAGGTTTATGCAGAACCTTTTTAGAGATAATTAGAATCTTGTAAAAAAGAAATTTTAGATATATTAAAGGAACAATCAATTATGGGTTGCATTATACTAAGAATGAAAATGTTATCTTATATAGATTTTTTTATTCTAACCATACTGATGTTGTGTTATAAAATATACTGGATATGTGTTCAATTTTTTTGGTGTAGGAACCATTACTTGGAACAACAAATGCAATCAACAGTCTTTATTTCTTTTACTAAGGTAGAGAAGTACAATGGAAGAAGTAAAAAGTCAAGTGGTTGCATTGAATATTGGTAGAGATACACATGGAAGATAAAGAAATTATTCCTCTTCTATGTGGTGGTCAGAGTCGTATTACTCTTGATTAAGAATCCGGTTCAACATCAGAGGATGAAGCACATTGAGATACATATACTCTTCACTCGTGAGAAGGTGCTAAGTGTTGAGATAAATCTCAAGTTCGTGTTGACTGAAGAGCAGGTTGCTGACATCTTCAAAAATTCCTTGAGTGTTGCAAAGTTTTGTCACTTTCATGAAAATCTTGGATTATCAAAGTTTCCATTGAGGGGGAGTGTACATGAAAATGTCACCTCCTAATGGAACTAGGTTTTTGTAAAAAAACCTTTGGGCATTTGTAAAATACCTTCAGGAAAGTGTAAGAAGACCTTCGGCATGTATACTTCCTCGATTCTTTTTAAAAAAGAAGTGTAGAAAGATCTTAAAGGTGGTCTTCGAAGAAACTCTTTAGTGTATTGGTTTTACTTGGTAAACATCCAAGACAAACATATTGTTAAGGAGGTATTTAGTTGTAAAAGGATCCTATATGCTTGGGTTCAATAACCTTTTATGAGAACATGTAAAACTCACAAATCATATTTAGCCACTAATCATGGGATGATATTTGGGATTCCAAATCCTTTTGTACCAAAAGGTAAATTGAGTATGATGAAGGTGTTAAAATTCCTTTAAACCGATATGCTAACCTAAAACCTTTATGGTTTAAGGTTTGTAAAACTGTAGTGTACCATAGAAAGATAATCTATTGGCATATGTTATGTTATCCCACTTAACATTAAGGGGAGTGTTGGAACATAATATTTAAATGGTCTCAGCTAACCCTTAATGTATATGTGTCCATCACTAATATATAGGTTAATATTTAATAATATAAAATATTTATATTTCTTTTATTAAATATGATAACCTAGGTATATACTTTAGGTTAAATATTTAATATCATGAAATGATTATATTTCTAATATTAAATATTATAAACTTAGGTGTATGTGTCAACCATTTAGGTTGAAAAGGTGGGTCGGGAGACATACCCGATCACCTTATATAAAAAGGAATTTTGGTCCTCATTTGATATATTTTGGGAAATATATCAAAGGTTTATGAATAAAGTGATTTGGTTTTACCCTTGGTAAATAGAGTTTTAAAGGAGGAGGTGATCTTATTGGATGTAAAATAAGTTATCTGAAGTAAAGATTATTTTCAAAGTGGTTTTTACCCTATTAGGGTTTTCCACTATAAATACTTTGTATCACTTGTGTTATTTATTTCCTATAAGTATTTCTTTATTTACTTATGTTATGATGTAATGTTTATTTAAATATTTATTGTAATATTATATAATATGTAAGTTGATTAAATCCATATTTATTAGAATCCTCAAATTCTAACATGACATTGATTTGAAGCATTAACCCATATTATTTTATGTCTTTATGCTAGTGTTTTGTGAACTAATGGATCTATTTTGGCTAGCTAATATTGTGGATCTTGGTGTATAGTCCTTTTCTTATGATTGTTCTAGATTAGGCCTTATAATTCTATCCTTCGGTTTTTTTCAAGGTTATGGAGGCCTTTCAAAACCCTTACTTTTTTACCTTTATCAAACTTAATAATACTACAACTTGAGTTATTATATAAGGAACTTGAGTTTGCAATCTTAAATATATATTTGTATCTTGATGATGAATCATGGAGTGTGACCCAAAGCATTGATTTAAACAATGTTACACACAATTTTATTTATATTTTTTTATTCTCACATCAATGGATTATAGGAGCCTTATGACTTTAAAGCTACAATTATTTCACATTCTCTTTTGAATCCCAAGACCTATATTGAAGGGGTAGGTAATCTCAAGAGATTATTTACCTTTTGGGTTATTAAGGACCTCCATTAATGGCCTTGAATTTTTTTAAAAAAACATGTGATTTGTAAGAAAGGTGCATTAGCGTTTATTTCTACAAGATAACTCGTATGATTTTTAAGAAAGGTGTCATTGAGTTTATTCAAGAAAAATCATATGGGTGTAAATATTTGTTAAGTTAATACATACAAAAAGGATGAGTTTGTAAGAAGGTTAATTGGGTCCCTATTGTTTATTGATATTTTACACTTTGTTGAAGCTAGGCTCAAAACATCTCGTAAAAATTTGAAATACCTTCAAAGTGTGGGACAATAGATCCTTCAAGGGCTATCTCAAGAGAAGGTTAGTTCCTTCTACTCTAGCTCACTAGAACTATACTAACTAACACTAAAACTACTACTAAATAATCCTAATCTAAGATTTCTAAGGAACTAGGGTTAGAGAGAAAATGCAGAAATAAAGGGAGGTGATTCAATCAACCAAAACAAGGTTCAATTTTGGCTCCAAATATAAAAATATAATGTTGCATGTGAAGGTCCAAAGGAATGCACACATAACTACGAGATAAATAAATAGAATACGAATAAAATCATGCAATAGGAGAAAGATATTCACATCAAACATGAACATATTCAAAGAAAATAAGTCACACTTTTATATGTTATCAAGAGTTATCCATTTAAAAATTCACGAGTAGAGGCACGTGAAACTTCATTGACACATTACAAAGGTCCACGAGAAAAAGATTTGGGCTTAAAAGGGGCAAAGCTCTTAGAATTAGTAGAAAAACCCCTTTTATTCTCCTTCACACTTATATTTATATAGAAATAGAGAGAGAATCAGATTACATCGATGAATGAGTGAACCTAACCACTCTTCGAACCACTAAGGACCAATTGTCATCTAGTTTGTAGGTCGGGTATAGGATCTTGACATGGCTCCAATAGAACTCCATTGGATTTTATGAAAATGAGGGAGGTTCCATTTAAAATTTAATGCTAGTTGTTGGGGTGGTTGGGTGATCGATTTGAGTTAGGTGCGAACTTGATGTATTATGCAGATTTTAGAAACTCTGCTATTTTGTTCTCGTATCTTTGTAACTTTTGGAATTACACAAAGGACCTTAGATGACCTACAATTCCATTTCTGACCTCCACCTTAATTCACGATCATATCCTTACTTTGTGACTATGGGTTATCCTCTGCATGGCCTCACCTTCCCTTCAATATGTGGTGCATATTTTATCCCGGTATTTCACCTTTTTGTGGCTTTTATCTCGTATCACATATTTTAGTCTTGCTCAAGTTTTCTTTTCCTTACGAGACTCCTTATCACTCTATGATATCTATTTTTACCATGGAATCCCTTATTTTCTTTGTTCCATGGACCACCATATTACTCTTCATTTAATAGATTCATTTCTTTATTCACGCTTTACTTCATTTTACGTGCGCGTAGTGTTGCACAAAATTCCTTCTTTGTCCACGATGTATACCTCTATGGATTTTCCTTTGCTTGAAATATTTTACAAAATCTATGGTATAATGTCTCTTCATTACATGGAACACCATGATACTCTTAATTATATGAGCTTTCATCCCAAGTCCACCTAAGTATATAACTTGAATGGAGTTGTTCAAATAGTACATGTACTAGTTTAGACAACAATTTGGTGGATTTCGAGAGGACATCTACCTGCTAGATGAATCAATCACTAGACTATCCTATCCATTGGGCATAAAATCAACATATAAATTTAAGAATTAACCACTGAACTCCGAGCCATAGTTTTTATCTTTTCCCCACATATTCCTTGTTTCATTATTCCATAGATCTTTTATGACTTGCTATAATATTCATCATTTCTTTTTTGCCTCTCAACCCCGTGGGAATTAAAAATTGAAACAATAACTTATGCAATACATCACTTATTTAAAGATATTACCACAAAGGGATTAAGGTATGGAAATTAAATCGGTGATAAAAAACAAATAGAAGGGATCCTTCAAAAATAGAAAGGAAAAGGAAACACAAGAATAATGAACTATTATATACAATATGTGACCTAAAATACTTAATATTAAGGTTTAGGATGAATCCCATTGAATGGGTTTTGAAGTGCCTCCCCATCGATATTTGACAACTCAAATGAATTGGCCTAGTTACAAGATGTGATGATGTATGCATCACTCCACAGCTGCATCAAAATTGGAGTGTCACCCCTGGTTTAGCTCTATCTCGTGTCCCACTTTAGAACTAGATCCCCTTCTTTAAAGGTCCACTCACTGGCCATCCTATCGAACCAATACTTGGTTGACCTTTTATGTTCCTCTAATTTAATCATGGAAGAATACCTTAATTCCTCTAGCTCAACCAACTCTATCATTCTAACTATCCTCATATCTTCTTCTTCCAATTCCAACTAATGAGCCAATTCTAATGAAGATAACTTGGGAAATGATGAAATTTAGGCCTCTCTATCAAATACCAAAACAAAGGAGAGTTACCTATTTATCTCTTTCTCATAATTTTGTCAACACAAATATATTTCTTAACCTTTGTATGCCACTATTTTTGGTTCATCTCCATTTTCCTCTTCATTATTCGGATTAGGTTATTGTTGGTAGAATCAATTAGGAATTTACCTTGAGTGTAATAGTTAGAAGAGGTATTTAGGTAGATTTCATGTCCGAGATCCCAATTAGAGATTTGTAACCTAGGAATGTCTTAATATTATAAAAATTAGGGTTTTAGGAACCTCAAACCTTGTCACAATATATTATTAAATATTTGAAATGGATGAATCAATGTATTATTTGAGTACCACAACCTTTGTCCACTCGATGAAGTAATTAGTCACTATTAAAACTCATATGTAATTAAAACTTGACAATGGATTGATCATGCTTATGAATTCAAGACCCCATTGAGAGAAAGGTTGATCTTCCCGGATTGCATGGAGCAAAAGAGCTGCCATATTTTTCTTTCTAGTAAAGAGGAACATTCCTTGCATTTTCTAATTTAGTGATGTGAATTCACAAACAATGTGGGCTAAAAGTATCTTACTCTCAATATTTTCATTGTTGTAGCCCTTGGGAAAAATTACTATTGAAGAAGCCATTTTGGGATTTTGCAAGAACCTTGGTAACACTCTATCTAGGTTCTTTCTAAAAATAAATCCACCTATCAATGAATAAGGAATGGATTGTAGCCTAGTGTGCCACCTCTTAAATTTATTCAAATTGCAAGGATATTCATTGGTGGATAAAAATTTGGCCATGTTGTTCGTCAACTATTTCCATTAAATAAGATTGATGGTGATTGTTCCTCATCTTCCTCCAATCCATAATAAGATTCTTGATCATTTGTAGCATTAATATCCAACTGTTCACATAATCCCCTACCTTTAACCAACTTTGTGGATTTTATAGTCACATGATGATCCATAATTTTTGTCACCCATCCAACTCTCTTAACACTATTATCATCTCCCATTATGAAGTCTCTCACACTAGGGTCGAAGACTAATAATTTGATGCATTGGTCGGGAGCATACACTTGAACTTATCAAGGGGTCTCATGATGGAAAATAATTTCTTATCCAAGTGGTTCTCTCAATTTATAGTATTTCAATGTATAACTCAAGAAAGCCCTGGTTGTTCTAGACCTTCATCATTTTGCTGAGTTAACATAGCAATAATACTTGCTTCACTCCATAGGCATATAAAATGAATTCCTTTGTATAATTTGGGTTAATGAGAGTGGGTGCTTGAGAAATTTCCTCCTTTATCTTGAAAAATATATCCTTTCCTTCCTTGGTCCATTTGAAATCCACATCCTTCTTGAGCATCAAGGTGATGTGCTTGAATAATCCTACAAAGTTAGGAATAAAATTCCTAACAAAATTAATCTTGCCAAGGAAAGATTGTAGTGCCTTCTTGTGAGATGGTAATGAAAGAGAGAGAATGGATGATATCCTCTTTGTTTTATGGCTATTGGAAGAATAATGGGCTTAGGGGGTGAATCAGTCCTTCAAAACCTCTCGCTTAATTCCTTTAAGTTGCATATACCATTTAAACCATCAAATTAACATTCATTAATCATTTAGAACAAATTAAACATGATCAACCATACACATGTATGAGATCATAGACGAGACACTAGACATGAAGTGGGAAACCCTCAAGGGGAATAAATATCATTGAAAATTTTGATTATATTACTCAAACCAAAATACTTGCATGAATATGAAACATCACACAAGATTTTTTTAGTAAGTCACCAACCCCACAAGGAGCACCAACCCCTTATTAGCAAGATACAAATCTTGTAAGGAGGATACTTGTTATCACCAAATCACTACACCCCCAAATGACCAAATGATGAATAGAGAATTCAATGTGATTGGGTAATATGGGATCACCTTGCAAGATATGGGAATTGTGGCTTGAGGTGAACCTCCAGAGAAGGCCGACTTCCTCTTCCTAAACTAAACACAACACTACTTCTAATGCAATAAAATAGCTAACTAGACCTATACTAACATTTTCAGGGGATTAGGAGAGAGATTTGCAAGAAATAAAACCTACACTAGGAAGTGGTGATGCACCAAGAAAGGGTTTTTCTAGACAATTTTTCTATCTTCCAGTGAAGAAGGATGAAAATGAGAAGGATGAACAAGCACCACAACCCAACTGCATACAAAACTTCACTCCCAGATAAGCAAAAAAATCCCAAAACCTGCAATGGAAACTTGAAATTGCACAATATACCTACAAACATGAGAAAGGAAAAACAAAGTAGCAAAAATGATGAAAGGACCAATAATTAGTCATAAAACATAATTTCTATTACTTCAATCACATGCACAATGCATCATTACATTACAGAGAGGAAATTATTGCCATTATAATATTTGGAAGAAAGGCTTGAAAGTTCCCAAAATCCACAACTTAGCTTGTGAAAAGAGAGAGGAATTGGAAAATGTCTAACCCTTTGAAATGGGTTTCTCATTTACATTTATATAAAACCCCTGTTGTGAGAGAAGAGAAATCCTAAATTTTGGGAAAAATCATAGCACATAATGGCTTACATGCTTAATCACACCATTAATTGTATTTGAAAAATATTCACACATCATGCCCTTATAAAATCAAACATTTGGATTTATCCTCTATTTTAATAAAAATAATAGTTTTAATAAAATTTTGAATCATCTTGAATTTTGATGGGCTCCAAAAAGTTAGTTTATGTGAAATGGGGTTCTTGGCTTGTGATTGACTCTTTGGCTTAGCCACTTTGTTTGAAATGGCTTGACTAAGTCACATATTATTCTACTACTACCTTTTTCATTGACGAGCCCTTCACATTTCTTCATCGGGTCTAACTACCCATGACAAGACCAAGTTATTCGCTCCACATTGACCGGTCTCGGGCTGTCCACTTAACTCGCCACCCGTCCGAGTCACTTACTCACCACATACCGCATTGCTTGGATTGGTCGCCACTCTTTTGCCACATTGGGATGTTGCCCCAACTCCCAAATCTTCACATCAAGTTCTCCATGTTTCTCAACATCACATTAGCTAGAAAGCTCCACATTACACATTTAGCGAGCCACCAACTACTTCAAACGGTTCAAACATTGACTCAAACAACCTCACAACAACGTTCCCATACATTGCTTCAACATGCTCGACTCACTTGGAAACTCGGCCAAGCTTTGGCCAAAAATTGGCTCCCATGTGTATAAGCATCAAGCTTTTAATGCATGCCCTTTTGACCGAGTTAACGACTATGTGGATGCTTTGAGATAACATTACCCACTCTTTGCCACATTTCATCGATGGGCTTTGACATCGCATGGAACGTGAAACCTTGTTTTCCATGCACCAACTTGGCAAGTTGGTTTTGATCCCTACAATTCCTATGATGAATCACCTCATTAGGTCCGAGACATGCTTATCCTCGGGCATGGAAATCCACCATGGCTCGCCATCTTAAAACACCGATTTGGCTTCGACTTGGAATTATCCCATAAGGTTTTTAACATCGAGCCAAGTCCATATTCTCCTACCACCAAGTGACTCGACCTTAACTCGGACAACCAAGCTACCTCATTTACGCTACTCGAGCTAGTTTACATTGTTGTTTCCTCGACATTCATGAGCCCCGACATCGAGACATTAAACTGAGTTAAATCAACACAATCCAACCATCACCGAGTTAGTTTGATAAGCTTGATTGAGCTCCTTACACAGACCGAGCAACCAAAATCCTCCCTTGAACACATTTTGGCCATATATCACCAACTCGGCCCCATTGATGATCACACCCATCATGGCTATTCTAGAAACTCATTCAACTATGAGTCCCAATTAAATAGGATTGAATCTCCAAAGCCAACTTGACCCCGCATTGAATACTCCATCGAGCTATCTCGATATCACTTCTAGAAGTGAATCCAAAACTTGTGAGTTGAGCCACTTACCTCCATAATGAGATACTCACCGACTCACTTATCTCCACCTTGTAACTCACTCAACTATGAGATGATCCCAATGTGCATTCTAATCGAGCCGAGTTACAAACCTTATGAGGACTTGCTTTAGGTTGTTCTAACCACTGTCCTCCAAGCATGCCTAAACCAAAATCATTTCTTAATCTTCAAACTAATCCCCATGCCCTGAAATTTACCAAAGCTGAAAACCTTCGATATCCTTTTCCATACACTCGTGAGTTGCACCACCTCCTCACAAATGTTGAGCCTACTCCAAACACCATTGATATCAACTCGATTACCTACCATGGTCAACCCAAAACTTAACGATTTTCTATTACAATGAAACTACGGTTTTTCCCAATTATTTCTCTCTTGGTTAGCTCATAGATGTTGAGATTGGGATCCTTGAGCCATCACTACTCAGCCTCAATGATGAATCTCTTTTCCTATGTGACTCCAAACTCAAAATTTCCACTTGATAATCAACTTTCCCATGACCATGCTCGAGCTCCAAACATGAGTCATATGTATATCTCCTCGCTTCACCATTTTTCCAACTTTGAGTGAACTCGGACCCCAAACACTACGACTCGGCCTACGCATTATATTATACCTTCCATGTTCACTCGATGACTCAATACCCCATTTTCTATGTTATCTTCTATGAATACCGGGTTCCTTCAAATTTGCATCCACCAAACTCGACTTTGATGATGTAACCTACTCAATGCCAATTTCTCCTCATGGTGAGTGACCTGCCCAATCCAACGTCAAGATCTCCCATTGATGTAACATCGAATTCGAATGCCGAGTCATTGTTACCAGCTCAAACCCACACTTGTTAACTATAATCACAAATTTTCTGAGATAAGGCCCTCATAATGATTCTTCCATGACCTTCAACACTACTAGTCACCAGCGCTCGAGCTTCTCACCTGAAGCTGCCTTGAGTCATACATCAACCTCCCATGGTCTATGTTCATACACCAAGCTTAATGTCTCCTCTAACACAAGCCCTTACAAGATCAACCTTGACTTAGTAAACAAGTGACTCGGATGACTAAACCAGGACTTGAACTATCAATAGCTCGCCTCGATCTATTTAACAAGCCTTATTTTACTTCCCAAGCCAATGCTACTAGGTCTTCATCCAAGCTCGTCCACGAGCTCCTTCCCCACATGGTGAGCTACCTTTATCTCATGACTATGGTGCCCTCAATGTTTGAGTTTGATCCTTATTTTTATCCCATTATGGTCTTTCTTGAAAATGGGGAAATAATGTGAAAATAATAAGACCCCATTAAAACAATGAATTATCAATTTTAATAATTTTTTCCCGAAATGACCCAAGTGGGCTGTTGGCATCAGGGCCACTTTTCACACTCTGAATGGACCTTGAGCCTCCAAGACTTGGAAAAGAGGAAAATCAAACAAGATGATCATGAAAATCATGAACTCTCCTAGAGCACCATAAAAACCCTTCAAACACAAAATTAATGTGAAATGTCCCAAAATGTCTTATGAAGGCCTTTCTGGTGTTAGAGCACAACATGCCCCTTGTTGTCCAATTTTTCCCCAAGTTAAAAATTTGATAACATTTTTGGTGACCTCTCAAGGATGGTTTCCTACTAAGCATGGTTCTAGAAGCCTTAAGCAATCCATTGGGCATGGAGTCATTGTTAGTATCTCGAAACTGATCTAATTCTCTGTGATGGATCCAAAAATATCTCTTCAAGCACTGATGATCCTAGACCTTTTTAATGAAGTATATTAATTTGAACTTTTCTTGGTATGCATAACACATTGTAGAATTTAGAGTAAAACACTTGTTGGTTTTGCGACATCATGAAACTCTACTTAAAATTCATTTTTCCTTCCTTTGAAAAAATTCACCTTCGACACACTATGCAAGGGCAATAATGAAACAAAAGAAACACAAAAATGAAAACCATACATGCTTCAAATGAAACATGCAGAGTGTGCCATGCACTTATTCTGCTAAAAGAAAACCTATTTCTACTCTATGCTAACTAGAGGTACAGTGTGAGCTAAACAAACCCCGTGGCGGTTGTGTAAAATAGCTTCCCCTCCTCACAATGGGCAGCCATGCAAATTATTTGACAATGGTCATGGATGAGACTGAAAGTGAAAAATGATAGAAGCTTGATTCTCCACCTGGTTCACGAAGGAATCAATAGGAAAGAGAAAGTATGCCCTTATAGTTTCTCTCGTATTTGTTTTGCAGAGGCATAAAAACGATCCTTTGGGTGTAAAACTCATTCTCACATTCAAGTGAATGTGACTGTGACTCTGTTTTAGCTCCAATGAATCCAAATACCTTATGGGACATGGTGTAAACCATTGAATATACCCATTACTATGAGATTGAACTTTAACAAGATAGGCTATGTGAGAACCTCCTTGAAAAGATGGTTATCCATGTTTTGATTTTCCTCTTGTTGCCCATTTACAAAAATATGATCTTCCTCCCCGAATCATTGGTATTGAAGTGATGTTACCTTCATTCTCTTTTTCTCCCTTGACAAAAGTAGTTCTTCTACAACATGAAACTCTTTTGGATTGCTTGTAACCTCAAATGGAACCGTTGATGAACCACCGTGCAAGTGCTCAAAGTATGTTTCTCTCCCGAGATTTCCTCCTCTTCGATTGAGGATAAAATTGACCTTAATTTCTAACCTCCTAAGCTAATATGAAACTTGAAAGGTTAGATTCTTTCATCTGCTGCTCAAGAGAAATATTAGGGGTAGCGAGATCTTGAAGAATACTTTCCTCCATTACAGGTTCATCAACCAAATTAGGATCCACAATTGGAAGCAAGAAACCTCTAATGATGTCATTTACATTCCAGGTTCCTGAATCTGAGTTAATTTCCCCATGTGCTCATTTTCCTCTTCATTCAATGAGTCATATGGAAGATTCAATTCCTCTAATCTTGGCTCAAGAAGATTGTTATGAGAAATAGGTGGTTCTTGAATATTCTCTTGCAAAGAACCAAGAAATTTTTATTGAAGGATAGATGATGGAATAACATAAATTAATATTTCCACAGGTTCTTTTCCATCCAAATACTCCTCTAATTCTAACAGATAACTTGTTTCTCCATTACCTAGTTGTGTCAAAGGTTCAACCTCCTATACCACCATGATCTCCAGACTGGAATTTTTTTCACTCTGATTGTATTCATGTTCAAAAATGAAATTGGAAAGATCAAATTCATCTAAGAAATTAGGTTTCTGTAAATACGGAAAGGGAAAAGGATTTGAAACCTCTAAACCTACATAAGAGACCTCTGAACTTGCATGGTCTTTGTTCACATCCTGGAGATCTCCATGACTAGCTGCAATATGCGGTGATAACCTTAGTGGAATAATGCAACCCTCTAAAAGTTTTACAAGTTCTTGATAGGCATGGCAGTTAGAATACATCACCGCATTCACTTGTAACATTTTGCACATCTGCAAAATTTTCTTCTTTTACTTGCACATGCTTCTTTGCTTGTGGATTTGAAGCCAACTCTTGATTTTCCTCAACCAAATTTGTAACCTATTCTTGAAACTCAACTCCAACTGAAGGTTTAATCATGAGTGGAATTTTCTTGATGTCAAGTCCTGCAACCCATTCCTTCAGATTATTTGCAAGCTCTTATTTTCTAGTCTCCTTAATCATATCCTCCTCTTCTTCACTACTATCATATTTTTGGTCCTCCAAAAAATGATTTTGGAATGCTAGAGGAGGGATGGGTTGGGGCTCAAATGATTCCTCCATTTTTTGAGGTGGTGGAAGAGGTGAAACTTCTTTTCTTGATGGCCTTTGTAGAAAGGAAGGAATTTTAGAAGAAAGAGGGGTAGAAGATTCATGGTGAGATGGGAAGATAGGAGATGAAGAAGTGAAATCCACCGTAGGGGTTGTAACTAGAAGGTTAGGACTATGTGGCTCAAGTTGAAATTACATGGATGGAGACATGGGAAGAGGGTTGTAAGGTGGTAATGTAGGGACCTCCCATTGATAGGATTGACTAACATTACATTCATAAGATTCTCTCTTCTTGATCCATTCTCCAACTTGAGTCATCGTTTTGATTATGAATTAAAGATTTTGTTGAGGATTAAACTCACTTGGTATAGGGCTAGTCCAAGGGTATGGAATTCTGAAACCAATCTGGGATGCCTTTGTCATTTCCTTAATCCTTATTTACACCATGTTATACTCCAACTCTCAAACCTTCTTTTGCAAGTGGTCTTCTTTAGGTGTAGGATAGCCTCCATAATATGCATGTCATTGTTCTTCATTAACCCCACAGTTTGGTGGATGACCCAACTACTTTACATCTTGTTCATGTGGACATGCATGCTCAAACTAATATTCATCATAGAATTGGTCTGGAGGTGGATTAAAATAGCCTGAAGATGGAAAGCATTACTGTTGCTACAAGTGGGAATTCCATTGTGGGAATGAATCCATGATTGCACCACTTCATGAATAGGAGAAAGAATGGAAAGATGTGGAAGAAAAATGGATGGAAATGGGTAAAAATGAAAGTCTGCAACTCAGAGAGTGGGTTACTTAGACCAATGGAGTCGCCAATTGTGCTTGGTAATACCTCCTAAGGCTAAAATTTCACTAAGAGCACAACTTAATGAAACAAAGTGAACAAAAATACACACACCTGTGAAAGATATGAATCTTGTGGTCCCACTGGGCATGCCAAAAATTATTATCACCAAATTACTTGCACCCCTAAATGGCCAAGTGATGAATAGGGCATTCAGTGTGATTATGTAACATGGGATCACCTCACAAGCTATGGGACTTGTGGATTGAGGTGAACCTCCGAAGAAATATGGATTCCTCTTCCTAAAAACAACACAACACTACCTATAATGAAATAAAATAGCTAACTAGACATATACTAACATTTTTAGGGGATTAGGAAAGATATTTGTAAGAAATAAAACCTACACTAGGAAGTGGTGATGCACCAAGAAAGGGTTTTTCTAGACAAGTTTTCTATCTTCCAGTGAAGAAGGATGAAAATGAGAAGGATGAACAAGCACCACAACCCAATGCATGCATAAAAATTCACTCCCAAATAAGCACAAAACTCCCAAAACCTACAATGGAAACTTGAAATTACACAATATACTTGCAAGCATGAGAAAGGAAAAATGAAGTAGAAAAAATGATGAAAGGACCAATAATTAGTCACATAACACAATTTATATTACTTCAATCACATGCACAATGCATCATTACATTAGGAAGAGGCAATGGTTTCCATTACAATATTTGGAAGAAAGGCTTGAAAGTTCCCAAAATCCACAACTTAGCTTGTGAAAAGAGAGAGGAATTGGAAAATGTCTAACCCTTTGAAATGGGTTTCTCATTTACATTTATAGAAAATCCAAGTTGTGAGAGAAGAGAAGATAAATCCTAAATTTTGGGAAAAATTATAGCACAAGATGGTTTACATGCTTAATTAAACCATTAATTATATTTGAAAAATATTCACCCATCATGCCCTCATAAAATCAAAAATTTTGATTTATCCTTTATTTTAATAAAATTCTATTTTTAAATTTTTTTGAAGCATCCCGACTTTTTAAGGTCTCCACAAAGTTGGTTTATGTGAAAAGGGGTTTTTGGCTAGTGATTGGCTTACTGATTTAGCCACTTTGTTTGAAATGGCTCAACCAAGTCACATCTTATTCTCCCACCACCTTACGCATTGGTGAGCCCTTCACATTTCTTCATTGGTTCCAACTACCCACGACACAACCAAGTTATTCATTCCACAATGACTGGGTCTTGGGCTATTCCAGCTTAACTTGCCACCCACCGAGTCACTTACTCACCATGTACTGCATTGCATAGATTGGTCGCCACTCTTTTACCACATTGGGATATTTCCTAACTACCAACTCTTTACGTCACTATTTCCATGTTTCTCGAAATCACATTAGCTAGAGAGCTCCACATTACACATTTAGTGGGCCACCAACTGTTTCAAATGGTTTGACCATTGATTCGGCAAACCTCACAAGCATGTTCCCATCAACCGCTCCAACATGCTCCAAATCACTCGGTGACTCGGCCAAGATTTGGTGAAAACTTGGCTCCCACATGTATGAGCATCAATATTTTGATGCTTGCCCTTTGATCGGATTAATGACTATGTGGATGTTGATCTAGCATTACCCACTTATTTCTACATTTCATCAATGGGCCCGACATTCCACGAAACCTAACACCTTGTTTTCCATGCGCCAACTTGGCAAGTTGGTTTTTGATCTCCACAATTCCCATGATGAATTGCCTCATTATGTCTAAGCCATGCTTATCCTTGGGTGTGAAAATACACCATGGGTCACCATTTTGAAAACCTTGACTTGGATTTGAATTGGAATTTTCCCACAAGGTTATATTAACATTGAGCCAAGTCCATATTCTCGTACCACCAAGTGACTCGACCTTAACTCATCGGACCAAGATACCTCCTCTACGCTGCTCAAGCTAGTTGGTATCAAAATTTTCTCTACATTAATGAGCCCATAGTTGAGCCATTGAACCGAGTTGACTCGACACGATCCACCCATCACCGAGTTAGTCTATAAGCTTGATTCAGCTCCTTACAGCGACCAACATCCTCCCTTGAACGTGTTTTGGCCATGTATGACCAAATCGACCCCCTTGATGTTACACCCATCATGGATCTTAAAGAAAATCATTCAATCGTGAGTCCCACTTAAATGGGATCGATTATTCAATGCCAAGTCAACCCCACATTGAATGCTCCACCAAGTTATCCGAGATCAATTCTACAAGCAACTCCATGACTCATGAGTTGAGCCACTTACCTCCATAGTGAGATGATTTTCAAACTCGCTTGTCTCCACCTTGTAACTCACTCAACTCCAATCTGATCCCACTATGAATTCCGACGAGATGAGTTACAACCTTTCCAAGAACTCACTTCATGTTTTTATGATTGTCATCCTCCACGAGTGCCTTAACCAGGCTCATTTCACTGAAAACCTAAAATCTCATTTTTTCATGCACTTGTGAGTTATACCACCTCATCATGAATGTAGATCCTACTCCAAAACCCATCAATATCAACTCGATTACTTGTCATGGTCAACCAAGAAACTTAACAATTTCTGTCACGATGCAACTACAACTTGGCCCTATCATTTTTCTCTTGTTTAGCTCATAGATGTTGATCTCGGGATCCTTGAGCCATCACTACTCGACCTCAATGATGAATCTCTTTACCTCACGTGACTCCAAACTCAAAAATTCCACTTGATAAGAAACTCACCCATGACCATGTTTGAGCTCTAAACCCGAGTTATTTGTATATTACCTTCACCGTTTTGCCAAATCTGAGTGAACTCGGCCCCCAAACAATGCTACTCGGCCTACGCATTATATTTTACCTTCCATGTTAAATCGGATGGCTCAATACCCCATTTCATGTGTTATCTTTTGTGAATACCGACACCTTCACCTTTGTATCCGCTAAGCTCGACCGTGATGATGCAACTTGCTCAATGTAAATTTCTCCCTCATGGCGAGTGACCCGCTGACCCAATGTCAAGATCGTCCCTTGATGTAACATTAGAAGCTGAATGCTTTGAGTCATTTCTACTAGCTCAAATTCAGCTTATGAACTATAATCGCAACTCTATGGAGATAAGGCCCTCATAATGATTCTCGCCACAACCTTCAACACTACTAGTTGCCAACTCCGAGATTCTCTCCCGACATTGCCTTGAGTCATGCATCAACCTCCCATGTTCAACCTTCATGCACCAAGATTAATGTAGCCTACAACATGAGCCCTTACAATCTCAACCTTGACTTACTCAATGAGTGAATCGTCCAACTAAATCAGACTCGATCTATCAATAGCTCACCCGAGCCATTTAACACACCTTAGTTTACTTCCTAAACCAATGCCACTTGGTCCATCCAAGATCGACCATGAGCTCCTTCCACCCACATGGTGAGATACCTTTAGCTCATGACTATGGTGCCCTAAATTTTTGAGTTCGATCATTATTGTGATCCCTTGGGGTCTTTCTTGAAAAATGGGGAAATAATGTGAACATAAAAAGACCCCCTAAAATAATGAATTATCAATTTTAATATTTTTTTCCAATCGACTAGAAGTTGGCTTGCTTTGTGGCCAAATTTTCACACTCGAGAGGACCTTGAGCCTCAAGACCTGGAAAATAGGAAAATCAAACAAGATGATCACAAAATCAAGAACTCTCTCGAGAGCACAAAAATCCCCTCGTTGTCCAATTTTTCCCAAAGGGGAAAAATTGGATAACATATATAACCCACTAAGGTGATCAAGCACCAAATTTACCACCTAAAGATGAATACCAATGATGTATATTTGCTATCACAACAAATAGTGATCACAATTTCAGCTCACACACCTCAAAACCCTCTTCAAACACACTCTCTCCTACTTCACTCAATATTTCTTCTTCATGGAATAATTAGGTATATTTACCTTACTACTCTACTCTTATATCTCTCTCAACACTTCGTGACTTCTTTTAACTATGTCCCGATTCCATCACACCTCTTTCAAACTCTCTCTAGGCTTGCACATTCCTCACACACACAACTAGCTCAAATGAGAAAATATAATGACCCTATATACATGAATCAACTCATAAACACCTCTATATTAGACATGACCATTAAGTTTAGTCATACCAAAATTAAAAAAATTATTACACACTCATATAAATTCACATAAAAGGACCAAGTAGGTGGAAATAGCCCAAAACACTTAACATGCACAACTAGGCCTAAAAGGCTAGTTTCATCTATACTGAGCACTCCATGGAATCAACGAGATTTTTCATGCCTCTAAGGGATTCACACATGGTATATACATTCTATAAAAATATCCCATAGGCTCAGGAACTTATGGATCATTCACTTTCTCTATGTCATAAACAATTAGGACAATTTCCTACTCAAACTAGGCACCTCTAACAGACCAATCTTTAAAGATGAAGACCTAGATCTCACAAAACACTTACACCATGGAATGTAACAAATAATTGGAAATAATATTACCCAAGGAACACTTAAAACCATGTTAGACATCATGAATCAACTCAAAAATCCATTAAATCGACCTTCTCCTTGAAGCTACATATGCTGCCCAAAACCAGCCTCGAAACTTGACCTTCTTACACCATTGATGAAATTTTCAATACCTAAAAATGCATGAAACATGATAAATTTTCACCCCTCATCATTATAAAATTTATATGCATCATCAATCCAGCCAATATATTGGTCTTCCATACTAATGTCACCAAGGAACCATCACTGTCCTAAAATCCATGTCCAAGTAGGTCAACTTGTGACCTTAACCATGCCACCAAAACTGACTTATAGACCTCCAAAAAATCATGAATCATGTCACATTGGATGTTTAAAAAACCTCCATAACAGTTATACTCATCAAATTAGGCCATACATGCCCAAGAACTTCCTTTCACCATGAATGCTAAAAAAATTCCCTCTAGGCCAAAAACTAGTCTTCATGTTTGGACTTGTGCAAACCACAAAATGAATTCATAAAATTTTTAAATTACTCCAAAAATATATCATATCTCCCATAGAAATCACAATTTAAAGTTAGATCATAGGTAAAATGACAAACCTAAGAGAAAAGAAAACTTTCCTTAAAATAAGAAATTATGACCATAGGCTCCACCTACAATCAAGATCTCAAACCAACACCATATCAAAGCTGAGAAGTACTCTCCATTCTCCAATCATAATATTTTATGATTCAATTCATTTTATTCTCATACCATAAATATTTCTCCTATTGCTCATGAACTAGGGTTTATGGAGGGTTTTGACCTCCTTTTCTTCTTAATGATCATTCATAAATCTCAAGGCCTCATTTCATCTCATTAAAACTCCAAAATATTATTAATTACATGCCTAAACATATACAAAAGACTTAGGTACCCATAAAAAACCTTCCACATTCCAACCAACATGATTTACCTCATATCAAGCTAAGAAACATGTCTTCTTGAGCTTAGTAAAACTAAAAACCTCATAATTTGAAAAATATTCCTTAGACTGACCTAAAATTTAATCCACACCTTTATAACACATTTTTGTACCATTTATAATCACCATATTTCCCTGGTATACTATACAAAACTTCACCCTATCTCATCTGGGTGACTAGGCCTTAGGGTTTTTCCTAGTTTAGGCCATAACCAAGTGAACTACCACTAAACCAATGTATAAAACCACCTCTGAATGCATTTAAATTTTGAGAATAATGTGAATTGCATTTTTACATGATTCTATAAGCTCATATTCCTTTGTAAGTGATCACCATGCCTTATTAGGCCTCCATGCTCAAGAACTAGGTCTAGGTTAGACCCACAAATCATGCTCACAACCTATACATGTAATCTGAAACTCACATGAGTGTCTCAAAACTCTGCCAAAATGTGATCCATTCCTTGAACATACTCATCCAACTACCTCATGCCTTCATTCCATTATACCAAGTCTGTCTTTGTTAACTAGGTTTCATATCTAGGTTATCTAGACCAAACAACTTACACTATTTCCACTCATGCACACTTGTGCACACCATGCTGATTGTATCATATCATCACACAATTTCTCAATCATATTCTTACACTCCTAATCATAATCATTTTTCATTAGTATACTTGCACCTTTTACATCAATAACAACATAAGCACACACATGCCACCAATCTCCCCATTTTTCAATGATGGAAACCAACCTAGTAATTCTCCCCATTTTTATATTAATGAAAAAGTACACACATGTAGCACATAGCCTTCATCTTAATCAACCTATTTGGATCACTTCTTGGTTGGAAAAATCAACCAAAATCATCACACAAGTTCACAAACCTATTTTCCTTTCTTGAATCTATTTTGGCTTCATGGGAACATTGTAGATCCCTCTAGGTAGAAGCATATAATAGCGTATATACATGCCAAAAATATTGATTCTGAGTGAATATATCATGCTTGACACCTCACCAAACTTGTCTCAGCTAAAAACGCCCATAATATGACTTGGATTTTGCATTAGCATATTGTAAGCAACTTTTAGGACTTAGAGCCTCAAAGCTTCCCTTTAAACCAAAATTTCAAACTTATCCTTTCTACATGAGCACACTCATCACATGAAACATATTCTAGTTTCTTCCCCTATCAAGATAGTATCATCCTCTCACTATTTATGCAAACAAAAAAGTACATACCTTGATCATATGCCATGGAAATAGGTCATAAACATCATCACTATCTGAAACACCTTTTCAATATTGTATGCCTTATTTTTCATGTTATCATAGCTGACTAGGCACATGAATTTCCCCCTATAACTATACCTACAAAAACAAACCATTATGCCAAGTAGTCCTTCTTAACACCTTAGATGTTTTCTTGATGATCAATATCAAATGTCTTTGTTTCTTGAAGATTTCAACACTTGTAGCTCATCATTATAGTACACAATAATACAATGTACCTTGGCATGATCCAATATTCACTAAAACAAATCCCGATACACTCATATCTTCTCCTCCTAAGGGTAATGAGTACTTAAGATCCCCATCGACTCCTGCACCAATACAAAAACATCATGAATATTCATATACAAACTATAAAAGTACATGTTTTCCTTTATTAATATGCTACTACTTTAAACTCAAAAACATACCTTGGATTTTATGCTCTTTCATAGAATTTATAATCCACCAAGATATAACTCTTCATTCTAGGACCATATAACCCTACAAACCCTCTTATAACTCTATACTCTTGCTTGAGGTACCACTAAAGTCTCCAAGCATCTACATACATAATTAAAACAATGTATATCAACTAAAGAACTCACATCTTGGATTTTCATAGACTTGATAGTACTTAACCTTCTTCATACCACATCCATGAAGCATGAACACACTTTGATGCATCTCAAACATGAATCAAGAATCAATGAAACAACTTGTAGACCTAGTTAACTTAGACACACCTGGAATGCACCTTTATACCCCACCTCTCGATGGTCTGATCAAGTCATCATACAAAATTAATCTCTTCTTCATGGATCTAATAATCTTGTAGCATGAAAATTCCTAAATCATCTCAAAATAGATTGAATACCTTCAAAAACATAATGAGCATACCTTGAATTCATGAATACATTGCTATAGTATCAAATTTCCAATCATTCATAATCCCCCTTAAATCCAAGCTTCATATGGATGATAATGCCTCTAAGAAGCCTATTAGAGACATCCTACTTCATAAAGAGTCTAGAAAAACAATCTAAAGAGGTTTCATGACCTCTTTGACACATGTGATTCACCTTTTCCTTTTTCCTTCTGATCTACAACTTGAGAACCTTCTCCGGTTTGGCTTCAACAACTGCCTTAGGTGGAATGTCTTTGCTTACTCTTGGCTCCCACAACCTACCTTCTTTCTTCTCTTGCAATTTAGGACCTTGAAATATATCGATTTTCTTTAGAAGGCCATAAAAAAAATATCTAGATACATTTTCAACCTCATTACAACTAAAGAATACAACTTTACTCTTACCTCTAACAACTTCATCTCTCCAATTTTGACTGAATGGTTCATATAGGAAATACCTAGCGAAGTGTGGCCTCTCTCATGACAATTATAAAAGTAACATTCCTTGAATTCTCATCTCTACTATCCCTCCATGGGTGATAATATTTGAAAAACCTCCCACACTCATTCTCTCTCTGTCCAAATCAGTTACAAGTATACCAATAGCCATTAAAGTATTTTTCATACCTTGAAGCATTGGAATGCCTTATGGACCTTTTATTCACATTTTCTTTGAAGTTTCTCTCCTTCTACTCCTCTTTGGTACTTGAACATTCAATCTTCTTGTTTGATATAGTGTCATCTTGCATCACTTATTTTACTTTGAGGTCATCCTTGAACCCCAAACCAGGTCATGTCTCATGTCAGATCTCTCGCTTCCTAATAGATCATCAAGATCTTTGGAGCTCTTTTCAAAATTCTGAAATGTCTTATCTCTGTTAATTACCTTAGACAACTCTCCCCTTAGAAGGATAATCTCATATTCAAGCTTAATACATTATTCTTATTTGGATTGTAGGCTTAAGGTCATGGAACTCATTTGCATTTATAACATTTTGATTGTTTCATAAATATAACCTGTCACAAACTGATGTTTCTCCTCAAGGTCATGGATCTTCCCTTCATACTCTTTGACTTTGAATTTCAGCTTCTTGACATTCTTCTCAACATGCTTTATCTCTGTTTGAACACACATTAGCTCGAGTCTATAATCATATCCTTCGTCTTATTTCTTAGAGTGCATGGAGTCACCAAATATTATGGAATATCCACTCATATATCTCATGGAATCCTTGGACATGAACAATAATTAATCACTTATATTATCATCTTCAAATTTAGAATTAGAATAAGAAATACCATCACAAGTACTTACCTCATATGAACAATCTTTTTTTTTTGTATAAAATTTTCTTGGACATATTCTTGTTGTCAAACCTCTTGAAATTATAATTTCTTTTATCAAAATTTTGGGTATTCTTGTCATAATATTCATCATGCTCATCATAATCACTAATCTTCTTATCCTTTGACTTCTTCTTAGCCTTGAAATAAATATCCTTTTAACAGTTTAAAGTCAATGATCCTCATATCATATGCATTCAATATGCCATGTAGTTTATCCATCAACGTGATATTTAAATCCTTGGCTTCCTCAATAGAAGATACTTTAGAATCAAGCTTGTGAGTGAGGGTTCTTAACAACTTTTGCTTCACTACTTCTTCTTTCACTTCTTCACCTAGTCTTTTAATGGTGTTTACCACACGATCAAATATGAGTAGATTAGTTTCAATATAATCTTCTTCCTTCATTCGTAGGAATTCAAACTGATTTATGAAAATTTTGGAGCTTTTTCATTCTCACCCTGGAATATCCTTCATATATGACTTGAAGTTTCTCCCACATAGCTTTAGTTGATGTACAATGCACGATATTAACAAGTTCTGAGTCAATTAGTCCACACATAATTGCATTCATTTCCTTGTATTTGTCATTAATATCCTTCTTGTTTGTAGTACTAGTTAAAGGAGTCTAAGGAATAGTATACCCATCAATAAAAGACTTCCTGATATCAATCCCCAAGAACATGATGTGAGTCCTCATCCTGATGCTCCAAAATGCATAGTTTGATCCATCAAACAAGGGAGCTTTACTTACAGAAGTGCCACTCTGATGAATCACCATTTTAGTGATTCAAAAGATGTCCTTCAAGTGATTAAAATTCTTCAAAGGACCTTTTTGTAATACCAATTGTTAGAAGCACAATGGATGGAGAGTGGGGTGAATCAGTCCTTCAAAAACTTTACTTAATTCCTTTAAGTTACATATACTATTAAAACCATAAAATTAACATTCATTAACCATTGATAAAAAATTAAGCATGATAAACCATACACATGAATGAGAGAGTACACAAGAACCAAATATGAAGTGGGAAACCATTAAAGGGAAGAAAACCCATTCACTAACCCCACAAGGAGCACCAACCCTTTTAGCATGATACCAATGTTACAAGGAGCCTACAACCCCTAAGGTGATCAAACACCAATTCAACCACCCAAAGATGAAGACAACTAATGTATAGTTTCTCCCAAAATAGATAGTGATCACAATTTCATCTCAAGCACCTCAAAACCCTCTTCAAACTCACTCTCTCCTACTCGCTAAATATTTCTTCTTCATGGGACAATTAGGTTTATTGAGATTGATTATATACTCTTATATCTCTCTCAAAAATTCATGCATTGTTTCAAATCTATCATGATGCCCTCAAACCTCTTTCAAAATTTCTCTAGGTTCACACATTCCTCTCACACCGAACTAGCTCAAATGATTAAATATAATGACCTTATATACTTGACTCAAATCCTAAACACATTTTGGTAATAAATGACCATTAAGTTTGGTCATACCAACATCAAAACATTCATACACACTTATATAAAATCACATAAAATGACCAGGTTAGCAATATCCCAAAACACTTAACATGCACAATTAGGCCTAAAAGGTTAGTTTCATCTCTACCAAGCACTCCATGGACTCCAAGGGAATCAACCAGATTTTTCATGCATCCAATGGATTCACACATGTTATATAAATCCTCTAATTTTTTTGATATGCTCAAGAACTTCAGTATCATTCACTCTATCCATGCCATCACCAAGTAAGACTATTTCCTACTCAAACTAGGCACCTCCAGTAGACCAATCTTCAAAGATGAAGACCTATCTATCATAAAACACTTAAACCATAGAATGTAACAACTCATTGGAAATAAAATTACTCAAATAACACTTAACACCATGTTATACATCATGAATCATCTTAGAAATCTATTCAATCAACTTTATCCTTCGAGCTACATATGTTTCCCAAAACCAGTCTTAGAAACTTGACATTATTACACCCTTGATGATACTTTCAGAACCTATAAATGAATGGAAAAAGATAAATTTTAACCCCTCATAATTATCCAATGGATAAGGAATCATAAATGAAGCCAATATATTAGTCTTCTAGACTAATTTCACTAAGGAACCATCACTGTCTTGAAACCATGTCTAGTACGTCAACTTTTGACCTCAACCATGCCACCAAAATTGACTTGTATATCTCAACCAAAGAATGCATCATGTCACATTGGATGTTTAAAACACCTCTATAGGAATTATAACCATAAAATTATTCCATACATTCCCAAGAACCTCTTTTCTCCATGACCTCTTCTATAAGTCCATCTTCCTTTGAAAGTGATCATCGAGCCTTATTAGGCCTCCATGCCCAAGAAATAAGTCCAAGTTAGACCCAAAAATAATGATCACAACCTATACATGTACTATGAAGCTCATATGATTGTCTCAACACTATTCCAAAACGTGCTCCATGCATTAATCATGCTCTTTCAACTATCTCATTCGTTCATTCCATTATACCAAGCCATCTTACTTGACTAGGCCTCCTATCTAGGCTATCTAGACCAAACAACTTGCACTATTTCCACTCATGCACACTTGTGCACACCATGCTAATTGTTTCACATCATCATACTTTCTCAATCATCTTCTTACACTCATAATGATCCTCATTTTTCATTAATATACTTGAACCTTTACATTAATGACAACAAAAGAACACACATGCCAACAATGGAAATGCCTTCCTTTGAGACAACATGACCCAAAATTTTGTGGAAATTTAAAAATTCATTTCTTTGGGTTGATTGATAGCCCCAATTATCCACACCTTTCAAACACTTTCTCAAAAATTTTCACACGATATTCACCCACTTTTGAGAAAACGTGATATCATCTAAGTAGATTAGGATAAATTTGTTTATGAATCCCTTGAATGTAATATCCATGGCCCTTTGAAAGGTAGCACCAACATTGGTCAACCCAAATGACATCTTATCATAAGCATATGTTCACCATTTTGTCATGAAGGTTATCTTAAGTCGAGCTTCTTATTTGAATTTGATTTGGTTAAAACTAGAATAACCATCTAAAAGAGAAAACCTTTCATCTTCTCTGCTACTATTTGTAAAATTTGTTCCATGGAGGGTAAAGGATAATGATCCTTGAAGGAGGCTCTATTTAAGTCTCTGAAGTCCACACACAACCTAATTTCTCCATTCTTCTTCCTAACAGGGACTAAGTTTTCCACCCAAGAGGAATACTTAATAGAAAAGATGATTTTGGCTTCTATGAGCTTAGATAGTTATTTTCTCATGAGGGGTTATATTTTGGGATTTATAGGCCTTTGCTTCTATCTAATGGGTTTGGAATTGGGATCAAGGTCTATAACATGTTGGGAAATATTTGGATCAAAACCTCTAAGGTCTTCATAGATCCATGAGAAAGATCATTATAGTTTTGGCATAAGGAAATACAAGCTCTTAGTCACATCACATACCTTACCAAGAAATAACTCTTTGTCTTGTGTGATAGTGACCAGTTGGTAGTTTTCCTCCCTTACTATTATGTTTTTGTTTTCTCCCTTAAACTCAACATCAGGTTTGAAGATGTCTTCGAGTATAACCAGTCCTCTAGGAAAGTTTTTGTCTTTAACTAAATGATCTTCTCACTATATCTTTCTTTCAACTCAAACCACAAATATGATGAAAACTCTACCTCATTACCTCATTTTTGATTAAATGGAATATTTTCTCATTATTGTCAAAAATTTCCAGCTCCTCGCATTATTTGGAATGGATGGTCTAACTACCATTTTAACATGTTGCTTGTTACCTTGGATGAGGTCCTTGGGCGAGAGAGAATTGTGATCCTATAGTCGCCATTTTATCTGCTTCCACATTCAAATTTCTTGGCACCACTTGTAGGTTGATGGCATCAACATTTTCCATGAGATGCCAAACTATTTTCTTATAATATTTCATAAAATTGTTCTTGAAACACACTTTCCTCTTACTTGATGCAAAACTATGTCGGTGTCCCCAAACACCCGCAAATTTCTTAATATGTTTTTTTTTCAACAACATTCTACGGATCAACACGTCACACTCTGCCACATTTTTGGAGCATGCAAACTACAATCTATGGGCAAAGAATAAATTTTAACCAGCTAGGGAGACCAAAACCACACATGCTCAAGTCTCATTTATGATCTTAGAAGCATCAAAGAACATCTTCCATAGGTCTAAAGTGTAATTTCTTTCTTTTTGTGACACGGGAGAAAAAATATTGTTCATGTATACAATACATACCCAAAATAGTTCCTCAATTGTTTCATAAGGGTCAAACTCATAATTATCCTTGGTGCATTCATCTAATAAAAGATCACATACTAAACAAGGTGGAGTAGTCATTTGTATTGACACTCGATTCATTTTCCTCCTCCTCTTGAATTATGCAATTAGAGTTGGGGGTAGGGTCATGAGCTCAATATGATAAGATGAAATTGGCTCATCTCTGATGGTAAACCTTGTGCCATATCTAGTCTTTAAGAGCATATGAGACCAATCAGAAGAAAAATACCCACCCACTTTGGTGTAAAATATCTTGATAAGAAGAGGAAAAAGAAAGGAGGTAAATCAATGACTGATATGTCTTGAGTGATGGTAAAACTAGGAAAAACATGAAGGGTTAACTCAAGATTCTTTATAACTCCTAGTATTTTGATCATTGAACCATCAAGTTGTAAAACTCCCTTAGAAGTTGGACTGTATTCAATACCTAAAATTTCTACTATTTCCTTGGGAATTATAGAAGTACTAACACATGAATCTATCATACAATTATGTACTAGATGTTTTCCCACAAACAAGCACATATGAAAAAATGGTGGGTTCTTGGGTCTAATTACTTGCTCATTATTTGATTGGTATAGGTTAATCATGGAATTTAAATTCCACATAATTTGTTCAGATTGTGGAAACTAATTTGAAGCTTTCTACAAGAGATCCCTCTGAGATGGGATAGAAAATGCATCCCACATAGTCACATTTATATTTGTCTTCTTCATTTTCTCGATAATGTTTAAAGGGATACCCAAAATTTATGCATAATTGGTAACGAGGATTTTTTTCTTACTTAATAATTCAATAGAAGTAATATTATTCACACATGAATAATTTATCTTACTGAGAGGAGATTTTCAAGATAGGTTTATCTTTTTCCCATAATTGAGTCCATCACAAATTATTTTTCTTTATGATGCATAATTAGAGGGGATGGAGCAATATTTTGCAACTACCTTTTCTTTGATCTTGTGTTGTTCACAATGTGAATTTTTGGCATACTTAGGTTGCATGTAATTTAGCTGATTGTACAAACCTTATATATCTTTGTAAAACATGAGATTAGTCTTGGGGGTAGTTTATTGCACCATTTACACATTGAGACTTTCCATTTCCATCAATTATTCTTGTTGATTGAAATATTTCTTCACAATGAGGGTTTGAAATTACATACCATTTTCATAAGTAATTTTATTATGTAGTTGATTGCATGGAAAACACCACTCAACTTCTTGGAAATAAGTTCCTTATTTGTGCTAGCGACATGAATTTGTTGTGTAGGAGAAACTGTTTGAAGGGGTAAATTTGGATTATGGCCTTGGAACCTACTTATTTGATTATTTTGGCCATATCTTTGATTTGGATATTGAGATCTCTACTACTGATAACCTTGATTAAACATATGATTTGAAGGTTGTCCTTGATTAAAATTTGAGTAATTTCTAGGTGTATGGGCTTATTGTCTCTCAAGGAGACAATTTTATTAGATAAATTCTTCACCAAGGCTCTAAGGTCATCATTATCATCTTGCTTATGGGAGGAATAAGATGTGGAGGCAGATGATGAAGTATTTGGTTTTGGGATAGGAGAAAGAGAAGACTAAGTACTTTGGGGAAGTTTTGGACATAGAAGTGTACAAATTATAAGAGCTATTTTTCATGCTTGTATTAGGTAATTTTAAACTCCAATAGCTATTGTATATTCCTTAGGTAATGATGTAGCTCCCATAAATTGAATCATTACTGAAATATAAATTTTAAGAGCTCTGAAAAATACAAAAAAACACACTAGGGAGTTGGTTTCAGAAGAGTTGGAATCCTATTCCAAGTCCTTTGAAATCTAAAGTTGAAATCTGCCATAAGTTCACTAGGATCTCTCTTGATAGTTTTTAGTTGTTCCAACAAAGATATGTTATCCTCCTTTTCTTAAAATCTGTTGGCACATTACTTTCCCAAGTTCACCACATGAATGAATAGAAGTAGGCTATATGTTTCTATACCATTGTAGTGTTTTTCCTTTGAGAGAATAAGCTAAAAGAATCACTACTAAATCATCATCAGTCACATAATGGACAAAGCACACATTAGAAACATCTTGGATATATTATATGGGGTGTTATTATTGTCACTAGTAAAAATGTATACCCTTTAAATTAACATATGTGATATCATTATGAGCCACCAGGGTGAAAGGACTACCTCCATTGAAGGTCACAAAGGTAAGTTTCTTTGATGATCCATGAAAGGAATATGCCTTAAACTTCTAAGAGGGAAATAAAAGATCAACCAAGAGGAGGATTGGAAATAATTATATTGGAAAGTAATTTAGAACTTTGATTTGATCTTCCCCTTCTTCCCTTTGGCAAGAGCCATAAGTGCTCGACTATAAACACAAAATCTATGCACTTGAGTACATTTCTAGGTCCTAAAGTATACTAATATATACATGATTCCTAAGTAATAAAACTAGTGGGTGACAACTATTTTTGGCCTATTTGCTTTATTTATTGTCTTATTTATGGTCTTACACATCTTACAAACCTACCATAACTTAACTTAGTTATATTTTATGGCCTCAGACACTATTGGCTAGTTAGGATACTAGCACCGAGGTGCTCCTATCCCTCATGGGTGCTCCTGACCCTCTCTCCCTTTTTCTCACTCTTTTGGGTCTCATTTACTTGTTTGGAATATTTTAACACTTTGGGTTCGCCTTCTAGTTGTCATTTACGAAATTCAAATAAGGGAATCATATATATACTTAGTTACTTCTACAAAACCAAATGACCAAGTACTAGCATTATGTTCTAACACCTAAGCTTGCATCCAAAGGGAAAAATATGATTACAAAGCATCCATCTATCACATACATAAAAGGGGAAATTCAAAGGGGATATCACATCTACATACTATCATTACTATAAAAGGAACTACATTTTTGGCTGCATATATTGCATAGGAAGGGGAAGTGTTGAATTCCATACCACACATTTGCATCAAAGCTAGCTATAGCCCACTATATTGGCATCATTGGTGTGAGGGAAAACCTAAGGAAACTATTACAAACACAAGAACACAAAACTACATGGATTCTAAAATATAGTTTAGTGCTCGGTAATAAGTTCACTCATTGGGTGACTGCCAGGGTCAATCTGACTTCACATATTACATATTTTATTTAGACCTAATATGTTTATGAGCTTGTACATGTAGCTAGGTTTTTTTGTATGTTACAGGTGTGATCAAAACCCTAACAATGAATTCAGAGTGACAAAACATATATTAGAGCAAAGACACTTAGACCCATAAAAAGAGTAGATCCTAAATATTCACATAAAAAATAGCACCTAGGAACTCCTATCCTCCAGTGGGCACTCCTATCCCACATAGTAAACAATATCAAAAATCTTTTCCAGCCAATTTGACATCACTCCTAAGAAGATTCAATAGATACACAGTCATGACTACCTCCATATTACATAGAAATAAGCTAAGTCACCTTATTTCTATCTCTTCCTTAGGGTTTCATATTGCATGTTTGTCACTTGTCCATTTTACTAGATATTATCATTGGCATATAATTATTTATAGTAGTTAATTTTAAATTAAGATTTAATTTAATTTATATTAAATCATTTGGTGAACCTAACTTAGAACACTAGATCTTTGTCTTAGATAACTCTAGATACCCCTGGATCCTTCCATTTTCATCAACATGAGTATTTCTCTCCCTTCTTTCTTCCAGACCATCCCGAATATAAGAATAAAATCCAATCCTTTTTGTCTAATACTTACCTTCATCCTCACACATCTCCTAAATATGTTTACCATAGACTTACTACAACACTTTATTTTAATGAAAATCATATTACTTTTATATTAACTAAAATTTCTTCACAAGCTATTTTAGATAACAATCCTTCTTTATATCCAAGTTCGATTAATAACACATGTGTTAAATGATCTCTAGTTGATAATGGATCTGGTCTTAACATTTGTAATCTCACATTCCTTCAACAAATTGGCCTCTTTGAAGCTACCTTAACTCCATCATCTATTTACATTCATGGCTTTGATAACATTCCCAAATGGGTCTTAGGCACAATCACACTTCCCATTACTATTGGACCATGAAATTTTCCTATCTCATGTCTTGTAATGTATAATAATCTCAATTATAACATTCTCCTCGAATGGCCTTGAATCCATGGTATCCATATGGCTCCCTCAACCCTTCATACATGACTTAAATTATTATATCAAGGTGTGGTCTATAAAGCCCTAGTTGATCCCCCATTTTCCTTCTGCAACATCATAGGTCACTCATCTTCTACCCTTCCTTCTAACAAATCTTCACTTACTTTTACAAAACATGGTCCTAGATATCGTATATGATTCATTATGGTTTCACCAACACCGAGCTAGGAAAATGGAATGTGAATCATAGAACCTCTTTTCATTCCCATACAATCCACCAAGATGGGCATCATCTATCCCACCCCATCTCCCCTAGAGATTTGTAATATTTCACACACTCATCATCTCACTCTATTATACCCAGAGATCATTAATGATCCTATTTCTTGCACTTGGCTTGCATTAGATATATTACACATGAACACTACTTTATTAGAATACATGGGAACTTATGAAAATATCCCCCTTACCATCATAAAAAACGTTCTCCATTTTCCCTTGACACTACAAATTACTTTGGTGAATAAACTCCTCCCACTTTGTAAATACGAATACACTTGGCACTATTCCTATCAAAACCTACATTAAAGATCACTCTAGACTCTTAAGTGAAGAAAATATTCACAACAACCTTAGTACCCATGACAACCCGTGCATTATTCTCTTAGCCATTTCTCTGATGCCTTCGAGCAAGTTGACATCAAAAAAATTCTCCATTACTTCTCGGATATTTTTACATGGGATTATAAGATTATTTCAAGTATAGATCCTTTCGTCGCCATGCATAATATAGTCCTTAACCCTGGAGCCAAGCCGGTTCAGCAAAAAAATTGAAAAATGCATCCTAAAGTTACATTATTAGTTAAGGAATAAATGCAATGCATTTTAGATGTAGGCTTCATCCATGTTGTGGACTACCCCAAATGGGTCTCTAATATTGTTCTTATTATGAAACCAGATGGAAAAGTCTCATATTACATCAAATTTCATGATCTTAGCAAGGTTTTCCCCAAAGATAGTTTCCCTTTACTGCAAATAGATGTTATAGCCGATTCCATAACTCGGATACAAATTTTATGGACAACTTCAATGACTATAGCCAAATTAAAATAAACCTTGCTTTGATAAAGAAAAAAACATCATTTACTACGCCATAGGGTACCTTTTGTTACATTGTTATGCATTTTGGCCCTAAGGATGTTGTTTCCACATATCAATGTGCTATGACTCACATATTTCATGATCATATCCATAAAATCCTTAAGGATTACTTTGACGACATACTTTCCAAGTCTTGCAATAATACCAATCATGTTGATGATCTACACACACTTTTTACACACTTACGGTAATACGATGTACACTTAAATCTTACAAAATGTGTTTTTAGGGTCATTACTGGAAAGATCCTCGCTATATCATTTCTCAACATATAATTGAGATTGATCCTAAGAATATCTATGCCATAATCGACATGCCTCCCCCGTAAAATATCCATCAACTACGTTCACTCTAAGGAAAAATCTAGGCTATCTACCGCTTCATTTGTCAACTAGCCGACAAAACCCAGACTTTCAAATGACTCATGAAAAAGGATACTAAGTTCATCTGGGATGATCATTATCACTGTGATTTCGAGGATATCAAAACTTATCTGTTGAATCCTCCAGTTCTTGTGCCTCCCACGATTGATTAACCCTTCCTGTTATATATCTCTACTACATTTCATGCCTTGGGAGCCCTCTCGACACAACACGATGATGCTCAACGTGAACCAGATGTCTATTAAATTATTCATACATTACTCCCTTATGAATGCAACTATAGTTATATTGATAAATTATGCCTTGGCCTTGTCTTTGTCATAGATAAATTATGCCATTATCTTCTCAATCATGAGATCCATATTATCACCAAAGTTGACCCTTTACAATATTTATTATCTCGAACACATCTCTTTGGTCACCTTGCTTGATGGGTCATGTTACTCACATAATTTGATTTCAAGTTTACCTTAAAAAATCTATCAAGGGCCAAGTCTTCGCCAATCAACTAACTAATGCTCCTCTTTTTGATCTTTCTCCCATCTGTGATTCTTTTTGTGATGACTTTACTACTTAGGCAATTGATACTTTGAGACATGGGCGATGTATTTTTATGGATCTCGTTGCACCTCGGGTGCCAAATCTGGTATTATCTTCATCAACCCATATGGTGACTATCTCCCCTTTGCCTACCATTTAGGTTTTTCTTATACAAATAATATTGCTAAATATGAAGTTCTTATTCTTGGGCTCACTATCACCCGCAAGTTGCTTATTCATAATATCCATAATTATGGAGACTTCCAACTAATTTTTAATCAATTCAATGACACATACCAAACCAAATATGAGTGGTTCATCCCATTCAATGACCTTGTAAAAGCTATATTGGCTACCTTCGAATCCTATTCTATTATCACCATCCCTTGTAGAGATAATCATCACTATGACATTATGGCCAATGCCACCTCTCTCATCCCACAAGATATCACTAATGATCAAGCCACTTTTATAATCCTTCACCTACACCATCCCTCCACCGATAGTATGGTTTTGGAAGCCTATTCCGTTACATGCGGTCATGACAATCATGAATGGTTCACCCCGATATTTGATTTATTATACCGACAAGCCATTCTTGATGACCGATAGGCTCATGAAGCTCATTGACTACGGTAGGAATCCACATGCTACATAATCATTGGAGCCTCACTTTTCAAAAGTACATTTTATGGTCTCTTGTTACGTTATTTAGGTTTCAATCATATTCCTTTATCTATTTCCCAGATCTATGATAGCATCTATGGCAGACACTTCTTGGGAAAAACAATTTCTCAAAAAATCTTACGAAAAGGGTATTATTGGTCCACCATCGAACAAGATTTTTTGGAATACACCACACTTTGTGAAAAGTGTGAAAAATAAAAATCTCTATCATGTGCCTGCATATGAACTCTAACTCATTGCCTCATAATAGCCATTCTCCCTATGGGGTTTTGATCTCATTGGAAAAGTTAATTGGGAATCAATTGATGGCCAAAAGTTCATTATTACCACTACTGAATATCTTACTAAATGGGTCGAGGCAATGCCCTTGCAAACCACCACCAAGTGTTGAAATTTTCCAGTTCATTACTAATCAAATCATTACACATTTTGGTGTACCATCTGATATTATCACATATAATGGCTCTCTTTCAAAATAAGGATTTAAAAATACTTTGTAGTAAGTTTAAAATTAAGCAAAAATTTTCTACCCCTTATTATCCACAGGGAAACAACCAAGAAGAATCCATTAATAAGTCCATTTTTAAGATCTTACTCAAAATTGTTGATACTTCTAGGAGCGACTAGCATAATCAAATTTTATACACTCTTTGGGATTACCACATGAGAATTCACACTCCCACTAATGCTATGAAATTTTTAATTGTCTACAAAACTGAATACATCATTCCTTTGGAAGTTGAAATTCATTCATCATGGGTGTCACTCAAAGGAATTCTAAAAGATAACAAATATCGTGATAATCAAGCCTTAAAATCACATTAAAACCATGAAAGATCTCCAAACAAATCACCATGATTTTTCAAGCCTTAAAAGGCATTACACATGTAAAATTATTCATAACAACATCATCCATTCTTGCACATTATCTTGTACCAATAATTTTCTTCATAACTCTATCAGGCAAGACCATTTCCTACTCAAAATAGATGTTTCTAGGAACCAATCTTCACCAAAAATCTCAAGATCACCTCAACTATACCATGAAACAACTCATTATAACTCCACTGACCTATATATCACATCCGTGATTTTTATACCTCATAAAACATAAAAATGAAAATGACACCAAATTTCCTCTTCATCAAACTGAACATCCTAGAAATCTATTTTAGAAACTCAACTTGTTTACACCATTTCTGATACATTCAATACCTCTAAATTCCTTCACTAGGAACAAAATTAATCCCTCTTCAGTCTCCAATATATAGAAATAATTAGTAAAGCTAAAACACGAGACTTCTAGATCAATCTTCTAGCCAAATCAGTCATGTCCTGAATCAATCAAACCAGGTTTTCAAAAACTGAGTTGGTTCACCTATGAAAACACCTCATCAAGATACAAACTATATATCATTTGAAATATATCTTAATATAATTTCTAGAAAATCTTACATTTCCTTAAAAATCCAAGTGTAAGGCCTTCAACCATGTAAATCTCTGCAACTTCTCAAAACTATCTTTACAATCCCAAAAACCAATCTTCAAAGATAGGGCACACTTTTCCATGTATGAATAAAACCATGACCTAATACTATCATGGAAATTTATTGAAATTCCCAAGATTCTATAAATGGTTATTTAGTCAATACCTTAAATGGACAAATTTTCCACAAACTAAAAATCTTCATAAACTTACCCATTTGAGTGGGTTCTACATACTTCTCACAAACTATATCATAAATTTATGGAAATATGGAGAAGTCCTCTTCAACCTTAAATCATCAGATTATTATAACCAATCAAAAATCTACCTATAAAAGCAATTTTCTCCAAGTCACTTTTGAACTAGGGTTTAAATAGGGTTTTAAACCACTTTACCTTCTTAACAATCGTTCATAAAAACCTGAAAATCAAACCACCTCATTATTTTTTTGAAAAGAATATTAGATCAATGGAAAATCATCCCCTAAAACCTCTAGGTCCCATGAAAATCACACAATTCAAAATGAGCATCTGAAGTTCACAATTCGAGCTAGTTTTACCTTCTTCTCAACCTTGTTTTACCAAAATTGATGTATCTTGCAAAATTATCTTCATACTAAGCTGAATTTTTCATAAAGCATCATGAAACCATATTATAACTTATAAAACTCACTACCTTTCTCAATTATTGACTATAACTCTCCAACCACAATGAATTACATGTGTCTACCTAGCTTGTCTTCACCTTCTTGCTTCCCAAGGACCATGAAACACCACTAAAACTTTGATAAATGACATGAAACTCATCATAAATTCAATATAAACTATCACCATACTACTACCATTCTTTACCATGACTTCCTTGCTCCATTTATCAAGTCATCATAGCAAACTAAAAGCTCTAGGACTACAAATAGGCCTAGAAAGACTACTACAACCCATGACATCACAAGAAATACCCTTGATAATCTCTTATAGAATTATTAACCCCTATAACACACCTATAGGACCATATATGAACTCATGAAAACCTTTTACCAACTCTAGAGAGCTCATATAATGACTATCCAAGCTAGAACCATGCCAAGACAACATGACAACTCATCAAATCTTGTCACTACCAATCAACCTTCATGTTTAACTTTGACTTACACCTCATGGAGACTCATATGACCTCTACAAAACCTTTTCAATCAATAGATTTGACATCAATAACAACACTAAGGCACAATGGACAAAAATCTCCCCTTTGTCATTGATGGCAACCACCTTTAGAAACATTGATGGCAACCATAAAACAAAACTCTCTTACATGACCTCATTTCCATGCTTCTAATGCTTTTATCCCCCTTTGAAATCTATGAAAAATGATACAATGATAAAAATTCATGGAAACTTAAAACACACAACATGACACAATGGAAACATTACACTAGACACACTTATTTGATCAAATTCCTCCCTTGGACTATACTTGTAGTTTTATGACCTCAACAACAACAAAACTGATATATTGACCTAAATACAATCTTTCACATAGCTCCCTTGAACTGATATCCTCATATTTTGTCTTCATATTTGTCAAAATCCTCTAGCTAGGCCTGGATCATGCCAACAACACTATTTTTCCTCCAAGCATTACCATACCATCCTTTAGGACTAATGTCCTTGAAGCCTACTTTCAATCTATTTTGGTTAAACTTCTCTCGAACAATAAGGACAGTCATATCACATGAAAATTATATCTCAACACTCCCCTGGATTTATATCATCCTCCTCTAATAAGGAATGCAAAATACAGGTTCTTACCTTGTTCTCATGTCATAGAAGTTGACCAACACAAATGTCTTAGTCCTTAAGGAAATTCTTTAGTGTACTCTACCTCTTATGTCAAAATGAAAACATTCTTGATCAAAGACTAGATTTCCTTACATTCATTCTTACAATCAAATCAATTTTCTCATTACAATTCTTAGGAGCCCATTATAATGATCATTCAATCTTCCTTCTTATTAAAATTCCATTACCAACAATGGGAAAAATTCAATCATACCTTGTATCAGTCCATGAGACTCAACTTCTAGAAAATCTAACCACTTGTGTTAATTTGACTAAACTCTGCAATTGTGTCTTTAGATCATCAATCCCAAGTTCTTAAAATTCATCCTTAGAGTCATCTTTTAACTCAAGATACCTAGAAAACCCTATTTGTGACCATGTCTGGTCATGATACTACAATTTAAACCCAACAACACCATGATAGACCTTGTTGGCACCATACTCAACATATTCATTGTTTGTTATATCTCAACTTCCTCTTATCTTCTTACTATGACATGTAGCACACCATTATAGTGTACATCATGCTATAGTGCCTTCTTGAATACTTGACTTGCTCCTTTTTTAGGTAGAGATGCACTTATTAAAAATCTTCCTTACAATCCTCCTAGACACCTTTCACAACTGATTAAGATAAAAATGAACCCCCGACCTTAATAGGCCATCATAGACCATGTATCTTGTCATTTACAAGCCACCGTAGCCTACTTGATCTTTGAAAGATTCATTATTAAACCCTACCTTTTATTTTCACACACTTACCAACATTTTTGCAAGGATAGAGGAAATAAGAATCCTCAACATATTCCATTATTTTAAAGACATCATGGCCATATTTCTCAAAATGTAATAACACCTTTATAATCTCATAACTCTACTATAGTTTTAAAACATACCTTAGAAAGTATACCTTGGATTGTAACACCTTCATAAACTTTGTATGTGAACATGTACCCATGGCATTCCATCCTTCTTAGCACTTAAAATACTTCTATGAAGATCATCAATAGCTCCACCTACCTCTGGAAGCATTTATATACTTATAACACCACATTACGACTTGTAGCCACATCTATCATCATGAATAACATGTACTTTATCCTCCTTCGACTTGATAATGCTATGGTCTTATTCATACCATCTTCATGAAGCATAAATACTCTTGAAACTTCTCAAACATCATTCAAGGATCAAAAATCAGTCATTATAAGCCTACTTAACTCATCCATAGGATTAAACCACTATTAACACTTCATAGATAACAATTAATCAGTCTCTACCCAAATTTCTACTAATCTTTACCATACTATAACTCTCCATTTTAGGCATAAGTGACCTAGTAAAACCAATTTTCATCCTTCACTCATACCTGATACAATAAATTAGACACAAATGATCATGAATAGACATAACATAGTGTATGGCACATGGCAGACTGTCCTCTAAATTTGACAACCTCTAACATAGTTTCATTCTCCTTTATTCAAACTTTATGAGGCCTAGAGTTGTTTGATACACCTCAGATCATGGAACAATGATTTAATCACAACATGAGGGTTTAATAATCTCAAGACATAGTTGGGGAACACCATTTTCTCTTACATTTGTTAGTATAACCAATCTATCATGCGGGATAAATGATACCTTCCTTTTGAGACCTCTTTTCTTACTCACTTCTTAGCATCTAACCATATTAAATTTATGTTAGGGATATATAAAGCACCACAAGAACATTTTTTCATCATAGATATACTTGCAACCCTGTAATTCACCTAAAGATATTATCATTTAGGCCTTCATAGATCACTCATGCTCTTACACTTTTTCAAACCATACTTATCATACTTCTTTTAAATCCTCCCTATGACAGCACTTTTGATACTTCACAAGTATAAATATGCTTAGTGCCCCTCCATTCTTCTTCTAAGATACATAACAACTCTAAGAACATAATGACCATGACTCAAAGACAACTAAATATAATATGTAGACTTAGCCAAAAATTTTACGGTGATTCAACTCTTATTGTGTCTTCTACGACCTAGGTTCACATCATACTATACACATGCACTTATTTAAATTTTGAATCATAAAAAATAAACATCCTTTAACAACATGTTGACTTATATCAACATAATAGAGAATTAGACACACCACTTCATCCTTTTGACTTGAATCATCATGTCATAACACACTTGACACAGAGCAATATTTGACACTTTATTTTCATACATAGGTAGACATAGCACTTTCACGACTCAAATTACCAAGGAATAAATTCATGATTACCAAATGTATCTTTAAAACATCTAGGGTACTTTGAATGCATTCACTACAAACCTCATATGTCCATTACCCTCATAGTATGACTAACATACTCTTGACTGAGACAATATACTTTTGAATGAAACACTTGAAAGACATATAAACATACCTTAATTTTATTCTCAATTACCTTTTAGATGCACCCACATAGTTGGATAAAACACCATTTCACCTTGACACTTTAAAAATATTCATATCAGCAAACATACTTCAAACCAAGATGCCCCCTTCTCACAAGCTTCATTTGGATGAAAATGTCTCTAAGAAGCCTAGTAGAGACATAAATATTCATGATGAATCTAGAAGAGTTACTTTAAGAGGTCTTAAGCCCTATTAAACACTTGAAACTCATATCTTCCTTCTTTATTATAATATAAATTCTAAGAGCTTCCTTGATTTACTTTTATACTAGCCCTAGGTGGTAATCATTGTTCACTCTTGGTTCCCAAGACCCGATCTGTCTTGTGGAATGAATATTAAGACATGAAACCATCTATCTTTCCTTGTAGGACCATAACAATCCCTAGAAACATGACCAACTTCATTGTAATTAAAACACACAACACTTCTCTTACCTTTGAAGCCTTCATCTTTCCAAAACTGACTGGGTGGATCATATAGGGAAAATATAGCAATAGCTCCTCTCTCATGACAATTGTAACACATCACATTCCTTTATTTCTCACTCCTACTATCCCTCCATGGGTGGTAATCCTTGACATACCTCCTACACTCCTTATATTTATACCCAAATCCATTACACGCAAAATAATAATTTTTGAAAGAACAATGGATCGAGGGAGGGTGAATCATTCCTACAAATTATTTATTTCATTTACCATTAATTATAGCATCCATTAACATCCATTCATTCACATACATTCAATGATAACTTATTAAGTGTGCACAATATATTCAAACAACCGTAAATAATGATAAAAACATAGACACAATATATAAGTGGTAAACCATCATGGTGAAGAAAACCCAATGAAACATAAACTTTATTTATCCATGCTTCAAATTTATTGAGGCACCAACCCCACAAGGATCACCAACCCTACAAGGATCACCAACCCATAATTTAGTGAAGCACCCACTTCACAAGGAGGCTACAACCCCCTAAGATGAATAAGAACCAAATTAGCCACTCAAGATGATGATATCAAATTTTTGTTGCCACAACTAATGTAGATATCTAATTTAGCTCAAAAACCCTTATCAAACCCTCATTCTTTCTACTCTCTCTCTCTCTCTCTTCTTCTTCTTCTTAGACGTGTATTTCCTTAAAAAAATTACACATGCTCTCAATAAGTATTCAACCTATAAAACACTTCCTTAGATCTCAACACATGCCTTCATACCTATTATACTCTCTTTCTTGGGTTACACTTTTCACTCATGCTAGACTGGTTCACAAATGAACCCAAAACATCACTTTTATATGTGCCTCTTGATTCAAACTCAAGGAAGGTCAATTTACCTCCTTTTTTTTTTTTACCAATATAACTTTATAAAATGAACCATATATGTCAACCATGCCCAAAACCATCCAAATTACACCAAACATGCTCAAAACCCCATCATTAGGATGAGTGAAATACACTATCACAAAAATATGATTAGTAAAGATCTAAAAATCATCACACATGTGTAATATAAAATATAAGCATCATACATGGTCACATAATTTCTTGGACCAATTAAATAATTCATAACATAGGCCAAACAATTATTTCCAACATCTTGTCTTCACCTTTAAGAATCAAGACCACCCAAGATCAACAAAAATATGGAATGTAACCACTATATGGAATCCTAAGGACATTTAGAACACATAAATGCAATTTATATCTCATGAAACATCTATAGCTTCAAACCACAACTACTTTCCTCTTTTCCGAAACATGTTTCCTAGAAACTAGTTTTGCAAACCAAATATTTTGCACCATTTATGTCACATTAAAGACCTCTAAATTACTTAAATAGGAAAAAAATCATCATAATTCACTCTCTAGGTGATATAAAGCATCAAACAATAAATTTCATGCTTCATTCATTCATCTTGAGCAATCTTGTCTTGAAAATAAATATACCTTCTTCTCCACAAATTGACCAGAATGACTCATCAAATCAAATAAAAAGACACAAAACTTATACCAAAGTATAGAAAACTCAATCATATTTCCATATCATATTATAAATCCTTCCAACTCTAATTGGAAGGCCTTCAACCAAGACAATCTCTACAAACTGTTTCTTAAGCCTTCTAGGACTCAAAAATTGACCTTGAGCTCAACATGCTCCATCACCACAAAACCACTTCCAAGATTAAAATTATCATGAAAACCATTATACATGGTTTCTAAGCACTCGAAACCTTCACGAAGTAATAAAAACTTAGAAACATCACTTTACCTCATGCAACCACTTAGCTCCCTACTAAATCAACAATCCTCTAGATTTTATCCTCAAAGAATATGTCATAAATTTTTCATACCATATAAAAAAATTGATATACCATTGGAAATATCTCTCAATCGGGATCATAAAAAAACTTGAATGGAGTCCTAAATCATCATGTAGCTCCTGCAATGTTAATTTTACTCCAAGATGCTCCAAATTGCCCCAAAATCTAGTCTTCATAAATATGGAACACTTTGCAGTTTTTCACCTCAATCATGACCTGAAATTATCATGTATATCTATAAAAATTAGGGGCTAAAATAATTTCAATTTATTCATCACCTTCTTTAGATAAATTCTTCAAAAACTAAACTTCTTTAGAAATAAGAATTTTCAAGTGGATCCCACATATGATCATATGCACTAATATACCTTTCTAGAAATCTGGAGGAGTCCTCTACAACATAAAATCATCACTTTTTCAAAACTAATCAAAACTAGGTTGGTATACTCAATCTTGTCCAAGTCTCTCTTAGCTAGGGTTTCAAACCAACTTACCTTGTTAACAATCATTCATAAAAATGTGATGATCAAACCACCTCATTAATTATTTGAAACCTTGATAATTTACCTAAGAAGCCATGTCAAAGAGATCAAGTCCCCATGTAATGCAATAACATCATTAATAAGAATTTAGTTACAATTATTCCTAGTAATGAGGTCGGAGAGTTTCAGGCTACGTGAAGTCATGGTAAGGAGATAATTAAGAGTGAGAGAAAATTTGAATTTCAAATGAGATTTTTCTCTCAAAATATGTAATGCAACTATAAGGATATAAAAAGGAGTATTAAGTGTTTGATTAGGTGTTTTAAGTGTCTTGTTAGGAGTATGGGGTTTATTAAGGTTTTTAAGGTGCATTGTTAGGTGATAAGGTGTGTAATGAGTCCTTAGGTGAAAAATGGGAGTTATGAAGTGTGTTAAGACAATGTAACTACACAAATGTGATGATGGGCACCTAATGCATCATTATGAGACTGAAAAGAGGGATTTATACTTCCGTTAGAGTTACATACAATAGGGGAGTTCTAATATAGAAGGGGAGAGTTCGTTTTTATTCCATTCCTCTTGTGGTGGAAGAGGGGCATTATGGAGAGAAGGATAATAGAGTATTTTGTATGAAGTTTTATAATGGGATATAGATAAAATTGTCTTTTCTTTTTGTATTCTTGTCTCTGCAAGTGAATTTATGAATTTACATCAAGATTTCATGAATTTATCCCTTAAAATCATGTGTGATTTGACAATGTGACTGTAATGATATTTGTTTATGTTTTATTCCAAGTTGACATGAAGATTCAATCCCCTGTTTTGATGTATGGCTGATTTCTTGACTAATACAAAGGAGTGTGATTGTGCCCATGTGACAGAGGTAAGTGTTGGGTTGGTTGATTTATTTTGTCTCCTACTAAGTCATGGAATATATTTGTATGGTATAATGGTGAACCCTTCACAATATTCCCTTCTATATGTTGACAATCACAAGCATAAAAAGGACTATGACTATAAATTAATGATCTATCTGAGAAAATTTAGCATAATTTTTTCATTTTAAATAAAAATACCTTGAAATTTGAACCATGATATTATGAGAACCTTGTGTAGATGGGGTTTTAATCATTTTCTTGATGATCAATAATTTTTAGTTACGACGTGTTTTCCTATTTGGACTAAGGACACACACACAACTTGTTTAACAAATTATTTGTCTAGTAAAGTTAGCATATCTCCAATGTTTTGAAGAGTTAGGTCATGAAATTTCTAGGGTAGTATAATGATAATATTTTTCAAGTGGTTTTTTAAGAATATTTTTAATTGACAACTTTACTGATAAGTTTGTCGTGACAAAAATTCACTTTATGAGACTCTTTGTTCTTAAGAGAATGGAAGGGAAGTTTAAGAAAAGTTAGTGAGAGTTTGAGTTTGGAGTCTCTTTGGGTGAATTTTATTGACACTTGTTAATTTTTTTGATTGAAAGATAGGGTACCATGAATTGGAGAGGTCTTAGGATGTTAAAAAGAAAAGAGTTAATAGTTGAGTCGAGCTAGTGAAGGGAAGAAAAGGGCAAGTCAAGGAAGGTAAATGTGAAGTTAGTTTACATGAATTTGGATGAGTTTTATGAACACATTTGGGTTAGATGAAGGTAATGGATGCAGTATGGTGATAATAAGACTTTGCAAGTGTTAAACATCAATTTTAAAAGTTTCTATCCATTCTAAGCTTGTTGTGGATCCTCTTAGGCGGATCTTGGGAGATGATAGTTGTTTCAAAATTCCTTGATTGAATAATTGCTTGAATATATGCATGATATTGTATTAATTTGCATAATTTGGTATCCGAGCATGAGGATTGAATAAATTTGATTTCTAACAGGTGAAATTTTGAAAGTGGTTGTGAGTTGATAGGCTATTGTGAAGGCGAAAGAATAGTAAAATGGATAGAGAATAGTTGGCAAGAGATTTAGTGATGTTGCTAAGCAAAGGGAAGAGGCAGAGTGAGAGAGAAAAGAAGGATAGAGAAGAAAAGAGAATAGAAAAATCAAGAAAACAAGAGATATGGTTCGAGAAAGAACTAAAAGAATTAAGAAAGGATGTAGCCAAGTTAGAAGAATTGCTAAGTATGGAATAATAAGCAAATAGTGTGATGGGTTATGTGATGAGAAGAAAAGTAAAATGGCCTATAGAGATGCTAATGAGAATAAGAATGATAACTAGAGCTTTGGAGATAAAGAGAGATATGGAGAGGAAGGATAAAGTGTCTAGAAATGAGACACTCTTGAATATGTCTTGGTTTTTATTTTGATATTTAATATTATGTTACGCTTTTGAACACATTTATGAAGAACATGAGAGAGGAAATAAGAGAAAAGGAAATTCAAATGGCAAGAAATGGATCTAGAAAATTGTCCAAGAAAGAAGATGAGAGCAAAGAAGAAATAGTTCAGGTTGTAGAAGAACTTGACCAGCTTGATAGAGAAGATAATGAGGAAGATGTGGTGTTTCATGATGCTTTAGATAATGTACTAGCAAAGGATGATAAACAAGAGTGGCTAAGCAAGAATAACATGAACAAAGGACGCATGCAGGGGTAATGAGAACAACGAGCAAAGCATTGAAAAGATAAATGAAACTTTCAATTTTGATTCTAATCAAGCAATTTAGGAGGAAGATGCTAGTACACAGCGCAGTGCAAGAAAGGAAATTATTAATAAGCACAAGCCAAGAATTTGATCATGGGTATATGATGCCAACATGCCTCAAGAAAGTAGTAGTGAGAGAAAATGAAGTTGAGCCTAAGCCAATGAATGTAAGGAAATAAGAAGCATACCTCATGAAGACAAAAACCATGCACAAAATATCAAAGAAAGTTTGGAAAAAGAAGAATGTGATACAAGAAGGAAAATATGAAAGGAAGAAAGAGATGGAATATGCAACAGTAGAGGAAGAGAATCAGATTTTTGAAGATAATAAGAAGACCCCAAAGCAAGGGAAGAATGAAATTGATAAATTGAAAGAGGAAATAAATGAGGAAAAGAGTGAAGAAGCACATAATGAAGTGCTTATGGACCAAGAGAAAGGTCTCATGGGTGATGAATCGATGATATGGTTGGTGAGGATGATGAGGAAAATGAGAAAGAGGAAAATACAATGGATAAGTTACATGAAGAAGTCAAAGGTGAAGCATTCAAGAAAGAAAATGCAGAATATGGACAAGTTTCAATCCTTACAAGAAAAATCAGTGATGGAAGCATGATGATAAAAGACTGTGAAGAGATGAAAATATTAACACATCATGAGGAAGCATATGTTTTTGTTGTTTTTGTGTTTACTTGTGAAGGTGTAGCTGATGGAATCATGAAGATGAAGACGATAGAGATGAAAATGAATGAAAATAAGAACAATGCTAAAGAAAATGGAAGACCAAAGACAACTTAATGGGACCACGGTAGTTATGGAGAAGCCTAAGGACCGTAGGAGCAAAGGGAGAATGCAAAGGAAAAGCTATGAAGATGAAGACATGTGAAATCAAACAAAGTGTGGGAATACTTTTTCTCCACTATGGGATTATGATGTAGGAGCATCATCAATAATCATTCAAGTACCAGTATTCCTAGTTATGAGGTCTTGGGAAAGTTCTAGGCTATGTGAACTCATGGGAAGGAAAGAATTAAGAGTGAGAGAAAATTTGAATTTCAAATGGGATTTTTCCCTCCAAAAGATGTAATTCAACTACAAGGATATAACAAAGAGTATTAAGTTTTTGATTAGGTGTTTGAAGTGTCTTGTTAGGAGTATGGGGTTTATTAAGGTTTTGAAAGTGCATTATTAGGTGATAAGGTGTGTAATAAATCCTTATTTGATAAATGGGAGTTACGAAGTGTGTTAAGACAATGTAACTGCCAAAATGTGATGATGGGCAGCTAATGAGTCACAAAAAGGTAGTTACACTTACCTTAGAGTAACATACAATAGTGGTGTTTGAATATATGAGGGAGAGTTAGTTATTTATTCCATTCCTTGAGTGGAGGAAGAGGAACATTATGGAGAGAAGGAGAATAGAGTATTTTGTATGAAGTTTGAAGTTTGATAACTGGATATAGATAAAATTATCTTTTATTTATTTATTACTTGTATTTGCAAGTGAATTTATGAATTTACATCAATATTTCATGAATTTATCCCTTCAAATCATGTGTGAGTTGACAATGTGACTTGTAATGAGCTTTGTGTATGTTTTGCTCCAAGTTGACATGAATATTCAATCTCTGTTTTGATGTATGGCTGATTTCTTGACCGATACAACGGAGTGTGACTGTGCCCATGTGATGGAGGTAAGTGTTGGTTTGGATGATTTATTGTTTATCCTACTAAGTCATGGAAGATATTTGTATGGTATAATGGTGAAATCTTCACAATATTCCCTTTTATATGTTGACAATAAAAAGCATTAAAAAAGGACTATGACAAAGAAGTTAATGATTTGTCCCAAACCAGTTAGCATAAATTTATCATTGTAAATTCAAATGACCTGAAATTTGGACCACAAGAGGATGAAAAAATTGTGCAAATGGGTTTTCAATCGTTTTTTCTTGAAGATAACTAATTTTTTAGGTATGAAATGTTTTATTAGCTGGTGAGGATGCACACAAATTGTTTGACAAAATTTCTATCTAGTAAAGTGAGCATATCTCTCATATTTTGAAGATATAGGTCATGTAAATAGGAGGGTAGTATAATGATAATATTTTTCAAGTGAATTTTTAAGGATATTTTGAGTTGAAAACTATACAACAAGTTATTCATAATATAAATTCGATCCAGACTCTTTGTTCTTAAGAGCATGGAAGAGCAATTTAAGACAAGCTAGCAAGAGTTTGAGTTTGGAATCTCTTTAGGTGAATTTTATTAATACTTATAATAGTGTTTTGAGTGGAAGATAGGGTACTAGGAAATGGATAGGTTTCAGGAAGCTAAAAATAAAAGAGTTAATAGTTGAGTCGAGCTATTTAAGGGAAGAAAAGGGAAAACCAAAGAAGGTAAATTTGAAGCTAGTTTACATGATTTGGGAATATTTTTATGGATGTATTTGGAGTAAATAAAGGTAATGGAAAAAGTAGGGTAATAATAAGACTTTGAAAGTGTTGAACTATCAATTTTGTAAGTTTCTAGCCATTTTAAGATTGTTGTGGATCCTCTTAGGCGAGCTTGGGAGATGATCATTGTTTTAAACTTCCTTGACTAAATACCCACTTGAATATCTGCATGATAATTTCTTTCTTTTCATCACCATACAAATCACACAACTCACAATGAGCATCGAAGGTCCACTTTTTTCTTCAAAACACACTCAGTAACTTACCTAGTTTTGCCAAAACTTGCATATCTTAAAAATTTTCTTCACTTTTATTAGAAATGTGTCATGAAGCATCATGAAAACATCCTCTAACTATCTATAGTAACCATATGGATCAAAATCTCTAGTAATTAAGACTTACCTATGGAATATTTCCTGTTCTCACCGCTTGCTTCCCAAGGACCTCAAATATGCACCATACCTCTAAGTTTTGACCTAAAACTCACCATACACCTCAGGTACACTATCACCATGCTCCAAAAAGAATGATCAACTCCAAAACTCATACCTCCATCTCATTTTACATGCTCCAAGGCTAGGAATAGGCCGGAATGACCTAACTCAACTATGATAAACCATGAATTGGCCTTTTTGACCTCACGCAGACCTATGGACACCTCTAACATACCTTATGTACCATGTATGACCTCATGAAAACCTTCAAACAACTCTAGGGAGCTCATACCAGAACTATTCCTAGCAAGCCAATCTCCATGACCTCTTAGAACTCATCAATTCCTGAAACTACTAATTAACATTCATCTTTGACCATTGATGACTTACTTTCCTTTGAGGTCATCTATAAACCCCAAACTTGTCTTCTTACCTATAGAACTTTGACCGTTGAGAAGATTGTCAAGATATTTGGTACTTTTCTCAAATTTGTGAAAGGTCTTAACCTTATGATCAACCTCGAAAGCTATGCCCTTAGAAAATCTATATCTTCTTCAAATTTGGTGCACTTCTTCACTTTGTCTTGCAAACTTGTGATTATAAACTTTACCTTTTCTTCTAGCATCATGACTATCTCATTTAGCTTGCTTTTCTCGACCAATGTTTCCCTTCAAGGTCATGAATATTGTCTTCGTATTATTTGACTAATGATTTCATCTTCTTATTTTTCTTTTCATCATGCTAAAACTCATTCTGAACACTCATTAATTTAGTCTCATAGTCACCACCTTCTTCTTCATATTTAGATTGTATGGAGTCACCAAAAATTATAGGACCATTATTCATAGATTTTGCAACATCCTTGGTCATGAACAAAACCTCATCTCCAACATCTTCATGCTCTGATTCATGATATGAAACTCCATCATCAATGTTGTTTTCCTCAGATGGATAACAATATTTCTTTGAATATAGAACCTTCTTGTTATTTTTATTCTTATCAAACCTCTTGAACTTCTTGTAGACACCAAAAATCTACACTCCATCATCTTGGTCTATATCATTAATTAAAAATATCAACATTTAATACAAATGCACCCTCCTTTTGATTAATCATATGACACCCTTTTATTTCTATTCAATTAATCAGCTTAATTTAATACATACCTTATACCACATACTACAATCCCACTTTTTAATATTTTATATACACCATTTAATCAAACTAACATATCCACATATGAAAAATCATTATTTTATTAAATAATACCTAATATATAAACCAACCTAATCATTTTCCTAACCATCCAAATATTCTCTAAAATCAAATTTTTAACTCCCTTATCCCAACAAACCTATCATTATCATTTATAAACCTATTAAAAATTATTTATAAACCTAGACAAATCATAACATAATCTAGCTAAACTTAGCTCATTCTATCATCACCCGCCAACTTAACATGTTTCAAACTACTTAGTAACTCACTCCACAAAATTTTAAAAAATCTCAAATTAGCAATCTGTCCCAACAATTTACTAAACAAACTCAAACTAACCAAAATTGCAGGCGATTTGGTAAATCACCAACGATTACTTAAACCAAAATTTCAAAGATCTTTTGGGATGATCTACTGACTTTTTCAAGCTTGAGTTTTCTATTGGAATTCACCTGTGTTATTATACATCAACGTGATCATGTTACCATCCAACATTACTATCAAAACATCTTGGGAGACATTTTGGAGCTTGTTGTAGATCAACAAATCATCATCCAACTGTAAGTTTCACCAATTACATTCATCACCTTCAACCAAGGTCAGATATCATTTTATACCTTCATTTATACATTTAGGTATACTTATCTGTTTATTTCTTCATCTCACGTCATAATCTAAGTCCCTAGAACATCATAATTTCAAAAATAATTGGTTAGATATTATATTTTCATCAGTCTGTCATTATCCTCCGTAATTGTCGGTGATTATTAGAATCACCTACAATTCCTACTATTCTATTTTCCTACGGACTTAATCAGATTTCATTTATCAATTATATCATATCTCTTTTGCTACTAACATTTTATCAAGAATGGATTCTATTAGATGGAAATAAGTGGCCCAAGTCATGAAATAGTGAGTGACAAATCTCTGTCTATTATCTCATGTCACCTATTGCATTAGGAGTAAGTATACAACATTCTACATGACCTCAAGATGTGTGCCATCCATTCCGTCCCTTTGGATTGTTTACAAACCATATTTGAATCTACTCAACAAATCCACAAAGCTACAAATTAATTCTGGGAGGCCTACTTTGAGATATTGCATACCTGAGATGATTTGGTTTGGTTTGAATATTAATAAAAAATTGAATTAGAAAAATTGAGCTATGAGACTGAATCTAAAGATGAAATTGATTTAGAGCACTTAGATTCTCGATTCTAAGTACCGATATGACACGGAAGAAGAAGATCTATAACACATTTAAGAATTCTTTAATGAGGAATAAATCAAGATGAGAATTTGGATTTCTCTGAAGAAGAAGACCTTGAAGTCAACTAAAGAAGAGAGTTCTCCTTCATCTGAGAATTTAGATACTAATTTAGATTCCGATTTTGAACCATAGTTTCTTATCATTTATCAACTTTATATTTGTAATAATGAAACATTTATAAAAACATTTATTATTACCATTTATCATATATCACTTATTATTTTTCTATCCACTTAATTGTAAAAACATATTGACACCCTTATCAAGAAGTCCTTTGATTTCCAGGGACTGGCATTTTCCAGGAAATCCACCTTATATTTTACTAATCATATTCAGTTTAGTGTTTTTGATTTACAAGTGTTCTCACAAGAAAGGAGCTTGCATTATTTCATATACGGAACGCAACTTCAACATTCACAATCAACATCCGTGGGTATCTCTAAACCCCATCATACTAAGGTTAGGTAAGTCTTATTTTATTGCTTATTCAGTTAAGTTGAAGAAGTATAATTTTTTATATAAATCTTGGCACACCTGTGGGATCTCAATCCTTCATTTCATTATTAATTTTATTAAAATTAACTTATGTTTTCATTTTTGTTTCTCTTGCACAAAAACCGTTAGTGATCTAGATAATTTCCAACAATTTAGTGAATCACTAGCGATTCCTACTCTTTTTGATTGCTTTACATATTGCTTGCTAATCTTTGTTTTTGTTGTTTTTTGCTACTACGCTAACTTTGATTTTGTAGGTTACTAATTTTGTTTCTGGATTCTTTGGATTATTTTCTTTAAAAATTGCTATATATATATATGAAGTGTTTATCATGGTGAGTCCTAAATCCATATTTTTCTTTCAGTATCACATTATTTGCTTGATTTTCTTCATCGAAAACAATATTTTGATTTGGGTTTTAAAATGAACCATTCATCCTTCTTTCTTCACATAGTACTAATTAGGAAGGTAATCTATTACATTCACTTTCCTTTCCCCACACACAACCAAACAACTTAAACATAAAAATGCATTTAAAAATTCCCACCTAGGTGGATACCTACTTGGATTTGATCACCAAGAGGAGAAGCCGACTCGGTGTTTTGACCGAGTATAATCACCTATCTGTTAGTATATTTGCAAAGCACCCGACACCCTTATCACTTTGTGGGATTGTGAAGTGAGGGGGTAGGCCCCAATACCATGCACGTATCAAACAATATAAAGTTGAGCCTCATGTACCTTTGGGTATATTGAGCACTCTTCCCTAAAACACACCTAAAACCTGTCTTAGCTTACCATTTCCTAGGACTTTGTTAACCCTTTTACACATTTCACTCTTTTAATTAAATTAATAAAATCCAAAAAAATCATCTTGCTTGCTTTTGATTGTTGTTTGTAACTAACTCATTTAGTTGATTTTTAGGTAAGTGTTTGTTTGTTAATTATGGTACAAATTAGACAACAAGCCCACAACCAAAACTCTGAAAAAATGTCTCAACAACTATCCACACCCTTGTAACAACAAATACCATTATCCATTCCATTGTCTACACCATTGTCTACACCTTTATCTAATTTTTTTAATCTATACCAGTATTTACCACACCATTACAAAAACAAAACCCTTTTCATCAATCAATTACGTCTACTCCTCTATCTGATGCTCAACAAACCTGGAATGAAATAGAGGAGGAATATAATGAAGAAATGAGACAACGTCTCTTACATTCTTCACGTCAAATTTGATAGTCAAATTTTCCATACATCTGAACAAGAAGAAACTGAACAACCATACTCCCCCAATTCACAATTAGAATCTTCTGAACCCATTTTATTTAAAAGAGGAGACCTTGTTTTTGAAGAAATGTTAGATTCAAATCTCATTTCTCTCAATGCTTATCTTACAACTAGGGGTGTTTGACTCCAACCACTTGGACCCGAACCATCTTCAAATATTCATTATCCTTTATCTAGTTCTTCACATCCTATTGATTCAAACCAATAATATGAACTTGAACCACTTTCAAGTATTCTTGATTCTTCACATCCCATTAATTTAAATCAACAATTTATACCCAAACCATCACCACATCCATAAGATCCTTAATCTAGTATTGCAAGTCTTATTAATTCAAATCAAGAACTTGTTGTTTAACAAATATACTCATATCCACCTCTAAGTCAACCTAAAACGTTAGAAGTTGCATCTTCCATTCCTATTCTTAGTCTTCATATGGTTTCCTCTCAAGACACAACCTCCCAAAAACATACGTCTTCACCTGATATTTCCACTAGTTCAAAACCTCCACAAAGTAATACTAGTGCTTCATTATCTACCCTCCATCATCCTCGGTCACTCGGACATCTCCAATGTTGTTATTTCTACTATTGTATCTCAACCAATTAGCAACATTTAGAACATCACTATGTCCATTCCTTTAATTAATACAAGTGTTTTTCCCACCACTCATCATGTTTCACAATACATACCACAACCATCACAACCATTAATCTCCATACCACAATCTTCTCTTGCTCAAAGCATTCCACAAAAAGCACCATATTCTACTTGCCTCTTCTATGCCCTTTCAACAACCACCTCCTTATTCACAACCGTTTACTACTACATCTATCCAACACCCTTACCAATATATACAACCTTCACAACCTTTAACATCTCAACAATATATTCCTAAAAAAACATCCCACAATAAAATATCCCACAACAAAGCATTCCTTCTCAACAATATATTCCTCAACAAAACATTCCACTTACTTATAACATTCCTCAACAAAATATTCCATAACAAAGCATTCCTTCTCAACAATATATTCCTCAACAAAACATCCCACAATAAAATATTCCACAATAGAGTATTCCTTCTCAATAGTATATTCCTTAGCAAAGCATTCCTTAGCAAAATATTCCACTTCAACAAAACATTCCACTCACTTATAATATCCCACAACAAAATATATCACGTAACAAAATGTTCCTTATCAAAGAAAATGTTCCTCAACAAAACATTCCTTACCAAAGAATATATCCCTCAACAATACTAGATGTACTCATAACCCATCCAATTTTCATTTCAACCTGGCCCATCCTCAGTAACCAACACAAGCCGAACCCCTTCAAGCCCTCATGAATCATATATCTAGTCTAGAAACATCCTCATATGAACCAAAGATGTATTGTCTTACGATCAAATCTATAATGAACCTATTCATCCCTCAGTCCCATACAAAGCATATCCACCTCATTGGGAACTTCTAAAATTTATTAAATTCTATAGCAAGGAATATCCTCAAAAACATATTCATGCTTTTTTCCATGTTTTCTATCTAATAGCTCATGATCAAGACCTCATGTTGAGGACTTTTCCATGTCCCTCGTTGGTCCTGCCTTGGACTGGTACAATAGCATTCCACAATACTCCCTTTTCTCCTTCACACAACTCACACAATTATTCTTAGAACATTTTTCCATAAACATAGCCCAAAAATTCACTATTAATGACCTTTATGCTATCAAATAGTTTGAGGATGAATCCATTGCTGATTTTTTTTCCCACTGGAGGGGTATAATCAATCAATTATCCTTTTCATTACCACAAGACGAATTGATCAAAGTTTTTTTTCATCATGTACTAAACATATTTCGTCAAAATTACAAATTCAATCATTCCAGTCCTTCAAAAAATCTTTTTCCATGGGCCATAAATTAGAACTGTGAGCTTTAGAATATGGTCGAGTTAAGATTTTTCCTAAGAAACCATAAGTAAGTTCCCATCTAGTCATCCTTTGGCCCCAAAAATCCAAATCGTCTACCAATGCTATAGTAGTTAAATCCACTCCCAAGGAAAATCCCACTACTAAACGTTCTCATCCACAACATAGTTACACACCAATAGGATAGACTTATAACATGGTATTTGATAAGTTACTCGTTGCAAATATGATAACTCTCCCACCCATTTGACTGACCAATATGTTTATATCTAAGCCCTCTTGGTATCGAGATAATGACTATTGTAAATATCATAGGGTCAAAGGACATGACATTGAAAGGTGTTGTATGTTCCACAATGTTCTTCAAGACTTGATTGATAAGGGTGAACTTCACTTGGATAATCCAAATGCACCCCCAAATCAAAACCTTGACATATTTAAACAACCCTTTCCAAATCATCCCCCATCCATTGATCAACCAAAAACAAATGTTGTTCATGCTCACCACACCATTACTAAAACATTACCCATTCCTGAACAAACATCCACATCCATTGAACCAACATCTATTGAACTAATATCCATAGTTACTAAACCAACATCCACACTAACCGAACCAACATCCACACTTACTGAACCAACATTTGTATCCAAAATCCAAGAACAATACCCACTTAACCTAAACTTGTACCTACCAAATCCTTATCTATCAAAAATACCAATGAAGCTATTCTCGCATCTTTGTCACTGTCAAAGATTTAGTCTATATCCACGTCTACACCATGGTCTAAAAATATAACTATGATACCTATTGAAACATTTATGACACAAACTCCTCCACCTAACATAGTTACGAATCATATTTTCCCCGTCTACAAAATCAATTATCTCTACATCAACCAATCCCAAAACTATAAAATCCACAACTCATTTGGATCTCATCAATCGCATCATTCAAACCCCTCTTCCCTCATCAACAACTACCTCTACATCCATACCCAAATCCACTAGATCCACTAGGTCATGTGCCTTCGACCCACCATACCCACTAGATCCACTAGGTCCCTCGTTCCTCCTAACCCACTAGATCCACCAAGTCTTGTTCCTCCTGACCCACCGGATCCACCGGGTCTTGTAGTGGTCGTGCCAAGGGTCCCCAAATTTCTACTCTTGAACTATGTAGTGATGGTCTGATAATGCTCAACTACTAATAGTGTACCCCACACCACTCCCAGATGCGAGACCAAAGGCTTGTGTACTTGCTTCTTGTCCAAAAATTCCCCTAAACACTAGGATGGTATGTGTAGCCATAGAAGTCCCAAAAAAAAATTGTATCTTCTCGACATAGATCTGTCACTTCCACCGATACCAATTAGGTTAGCAATACTCCTCCCTTGATCTAGAAAACCAAGTGCCAGGGTTTGGTCACTAGGTGGGTTCAAATACATGCCAAAGAATATTCTCTCTCCATGCGATGAACTCTCATAAAAAGTTGAAGGGGTCTCTCTTATACACTTGCCAAGATGGGGTAGCACATACTGCTCAGGTTCCACATCCTCCATGTGAACCTCAAATCCTTCCCACAATGTCTACCTCCATATATCCATCACACTTACAACCTTGCGTTGTCTAGAAATCTCCCTTTCACACACTTCACTATACTTGAGTCGTCTCTCCTCCCTTTCTTTCTCCATCGCAATGTCTACCATCTTCCTCCACCATAGCTTCCTCACCTAGCACTCATAACAGTTTAGTTGACCATTAGAAATGCCTCTAAACTCAAGGTAGCAATAAAGATCTTCATTTCTAGAGGAATAACACGTAGAAATGATCCTCTGGCTTCCACAGAAACTCAAACTCAACAAATTTTGGACAAGAATATGTATAAATAGCGTACTTGAGTGTAGCTAGCAAGTGCTCCTTTCGCTAATGATCCACCGCATGAGTCCATGTTAGATTTACATCTTATAGCCCCCGGTATTCTTCTTGGGTCCACGCACGTGATCTATAATACCAACTTGATCTAAATGCATATGCCGAGAGCCATTCATATAATTCTACTAGGAAGCAACAAAAAAAAGTTTCATACAAATCATGGTAGATGTTCTCTTCTACCCATCTACATGCATCAAAATCAGGTTCAGTGCTGAATCTCTGAACAAATTCATCCTTCGTGCTCTTGAACCATAATTCAACACTTTCCAAAGTTAGGTGTTTTATCATCACTTATCACACAGAGATAATGATGTATGCCATTTCTGAATACAACTTTGAAAAAATGTCTCAGCAATGGAACCAAGATTTAGTCATTTTTACACCCACCAAAGAACAAGGGAATCCCATGCGTGCTGGCCTATCACCCAACGGGTCTTTGGGTGCTCACCCAAGGCATGCGCGGGCACCGAGTCTCTCTTTTATGTGAGTTGAGTGGGAAAACATCATCTATGATCCAAACTTAAAGGAAGTGAGTGGAAATGAGACATGCAAGCATCATAGAGCTTAGAACAACTTCTAGATCAATGCAATCATTCCAGATAGAAAAGTACTTAACAGATTAAGAAATGAATCAAAATAGAAAGGAAATGCATAGGAATTCATATTCATCTTATAAACATACATGAAAAGGAACTATGAAGAATCATGTATGAATCCAAACCAAGAAGGATCATATTCAATTAACTTGGTAACCTCATTAAATTAATTAGACTTACTACAAAACAACACATTATGGTAGACCAGAGTCATACATCATAACCTGGATCCATATCATTTATCTCTCAAAAGAAATTTTATAACCCCAAGCCCTTGATACATCCTTCTCCTATATTTCATCTACCCAACCCAATATGACTTCTTGCGGCATTTCTATAGAGCTTCGCTCTCTATTGATATCTCTCTCTCAATTTATCCCTTTGTTATTCTATGAGCGCTTGTATTTATAGGCACCTGAAGTGCCAACTCATCCTTCTGTGGCCTCAGATCCGGTGCCAAGTGTCTGAATGTGGTCCTCCATGGGAGCATGCTCCTCTAGGCCTGAGCTCTCCACTTTTTTCCATGATGTCTTCTAGAAACTTCCATCATAGGGCATATTCCTTCCTAGGCCAACCTATCACTAGGCTGACACCTTATCCACTCCACATGCACAGTCGGGTCATGCTTTTCTCGTGTCTTGCCCGATACGCCAAATATGGCTAAGTCCCGAGACCTTTTCTGTGGTGCACATCACGGGTTCTACTGAGACCCTCCTAGAACCTTGCCTTGCGCACCTTCTCCTTACGCACCCATTTCTTAACTTCAGTCTTACACACTCATGTGCCTTTGTGTACTTCGTCAATATTTTAGGGACCCAAAAAGGTTAGACATTCACCGTTCCTACAAATCTAAATCCTTTTGCTGATTGTTACATGATGTATCGTCCGAATGACATACTTGTTCCCAAGTCCACATCCAAATCATCTAATGAAGCATCTACTAGCATATCCATCCCTTCCTCTAAACTACTAGATGATTCCTCCCTTAATGATGTTGTACAATGCCTCATGTTGGGGGAATACCATCTCCTCATGCTTAATCACATTCCTTCACCAAAAATTACGACCACCCTGACAAACAACCCACATATGACCCTAATGTAGGAGATGTTATCTCTTACGGTCCCGTTTATCTCAAAATAAATCTTGTCTATGGGGACTCAATAATCCTTCATTACGTAATATTGATCAACACTATGCCATGCCTTTCACATCAAACTTTAAATATTTAGATAATCCAAATTTTTCTCGTATGTATCTTCACCATTGCACGTGGAGGTTTTGGCCTTGGCCATTATGAACAAGGAATACATGATTTATTTATCCAACATTCCCTTAAAACTTATGAAAAATATGGTTTAGGCTATAAGAAATCCGACTCCAAAACATTTGAGGCCACTACATCAAAACATGCAACATCCATTATCATTGTTGAATTAAAACCATCATCACCCACAACCCATGAAGATCTTATGGATATAGATGACATTGTAGCCATCCCACCTAGCTTTTTTTAGTTAGTATAATATCCTTAGGACTGCTCACTTATCAATCTAACCATGCCATTAAACAACTTCCTCTTATTTGGCCAAAAATGGTTGAAGAAAATTTACCCACCATAAATATCCTTCAATGTCATGATGAACAGGACATCCTTTCCCATATGAGAACCAAGGATAACTTCTTACAAAAATCCCTACCATTTGATACACCAACTCTTCTTAACAAACCCACCATTGATGTAAACTTAGGAACCCCTTAGGATCCTTACATAGTTAAAGTTATTCAATCATTAAATCCATAGGAGTTGGATGAATTCACCACATTTTTATCAAAATATTATCAAGATTTTACCTGGTCATATAGTGATATGCTTAGGATAGATCCTAATATTGTCACATATCCAAATGCTAAGCTTGTTAATAAACATTCTGTAAGATGCATCCACACTTAGCTCTCTTTGTCAAAGAAGAGTTACAACATATTTTATCCACTAATTTCATTATACCCATTGATTATCCATAATGGGTCTCTAACATTGTCCTTATAGTGAAAGCCTCATATAATTTATGTATCTGTACATACTTCATGGATCTCAATATTGCATGTCCTAAGGATGATTTCCCTCTTCCAAACATAGATCAACTTGTTGACCTAACAACCAGCCATGAAATGCTCTCCCTTATGGATGGTTTTTCTATTTATAATCAAATTCTTATTGCCACCGATGATCAACATAAAACCTCTTTCATTACACCTTGGGAACCTTTTTCTACCATGTCATGCCATTTTTCCTTAAAAATCCTAGAGCTACTTATCAATGTGTCATGACTTACATTTTTCACGACCTCATCCACAAAACAATCTAAGATTATGTCAATGACCTTTTCGAAAAATATAAGCAATGCAAAGATCATCTTGACGTTCTTGAATCCATATTCACTCATCTCATTCAATATTGTCTTCGTTTTAATCCTGCAAAATGTGTTTTTCAGTGTTCTTATTGGAAATTTTTTAGGATTCATCATATCTATCTGAGGTATTGAATTTAACCCTATAAAGTTTTAGGAAATCATTGAAATGCCTTTGTAATCCAATCTTACATAATTTCGTAGTCTTTAGGGTAAGTTACAATCCATCCAATGTTTTATATCGCAACTTTCTAATTGTTGTCAACCATTTCATCATCTTCTCCGTAAAGATGTTGATTTTCACTGGGATTTTGATTGTCAAAAATCCTTTGACGAAATTAAACAATATATTCTATCACCACCTGTGATTACACCACCTCGTGAAGGGGAGACATTTTATCTATATATATCTACTTTAGAACATGCTCTTGGAGCCATGCTCACTCACTGAGATAATCAGGGTTGTGAACAAGATGTATATTATATCAGCCACACACTCCATGAATATGAAACCCATTACACTGAAGTTGAAAAGCTATGTTGTGCTTTATACTTCACCACTTCCAAGTTGTGTCATTATCTTCTTAATCACAAAACATATGTTTTCACTAGATTTAATCCACTCAAAACCATACACTCTAAACCATATCATAGTGATCGTATCACCCAATGGATTATGCTTATGACTGAGTTTGATCTTGAGTTCATATCACAAAAGTTATTAAGGGATAGACCATTGCGAGACCAACTCGTTGATTCTCCCTTACCCGACAATCAAATTCCTCTGAATACTTTCTAGATGAATCCATCAATAATTTTGATGAATATGAATTCATCCCTATCAAAATGAATCTCTTCTTTGATGGTTCTAAATGCCAAGAAGGGGGAGGAGCTGGTATTTTTATCATACCTCCTTGGGGAATTCCTATTCCATTATCATTCAAACTTAACTTTGAATGCACTAATAATATGACAGAATATGAAGCTTTAATCATGGGCCTTACAACTACAATTATCCTAGGTGTTCACATTTTAGAAATCTATGGAGATTCATAACTCATTATCAGTCAAGTTAAAGGAGAATATCAATGTAAAAATGAAATATTACAAAATATAAAGCCAATGTTGACTTTCTCCTTGGTGCTTTTGATCACTACACTATCCAAACCATCCCATGATCTTCTAATAAATTTGCAGATATAATGGCCTCTTTAGGAGCCCTCATCCCATTAGAAACTAAAGATTCAAAAGACAACATTAAATTATCTGTTGTCATTCAATGATTGGATCATCCTTCACATCAAAATGAACTTCCTATTATTAACATTATTTATGATAATCCAACTGATTTATGGTATTCTCAAATCTATGAATATATTTCCAAATCAAAAGTTTCATCTAATTTATCAAGTAACGCTAAATGATCATTTCTTCAACGTGCCACTTACTTTGTCATTATTAGCGGTATCCTTTACAAATGTAGTTTTGATGGTATCCTACTAAGGTGCCTTAAATCACATGAGTCAACTAAAGAAATCAAATAAGTCCATGATGGAGTTTGTGGAGGAAATTTTAGTGGAAATTCCATCACCAAATGTGTCATACGGTTAGGGTATTACTAGCCTACTATCACCAAGGATTGTTGTGAATATGTTAAGAAATGTGTTAAATGTCAACTTCATTCAGATCTCATCCATGTCCCCAGTCAAGCATTACAACCTTCTTAGGACCTATGGCCTTTCTCTCAATGGGGGTTAGACCTTATTGGTGCTATTAATCCTAAATCATCTCAAAAACATCACTTTATTATCACAACTACTGAATAATTCACTAAATGGGTTTAAGTTATTACTTTAACATCCACTAAGTCAGGACCTATTATCAATTTCATATATCAATACATTATATGCCATTTTGACATCCCATATAAACTTATCACAGATAATGGAAAATATTTTTAAAATAAAGAAGTTAAAAAGATCTATGATACCTTCAACATTAAACTCGATTTTTGTTTCCATATTATCCCCAAGTAAATGGACAAGCTGAAGCCTTAAATAAAACACTTAATAAAATCCTCATGAAAGAAGGAAATGATGTAGAAGGAATTGACATCTTCAAATCACATTCATCCTCCGGGCCTATCAAACTAGCATATGTACTCCTATAGGAGCTACACCCTATTCACTTGTCTATGGCTCTGAAGCCATCTTACCTCTTGAAGTTCAAATCCCATCACTTCATGTATCACTTAAGGAATTCATCCCCGATGAAGAATATCGACAAGACTGTCTATCACAACTTGAACTATTAGATGAAAAATGTCTAATGGCCCTTGAACATCATCAAGTTTATCAAGACTACATCAAACGAGCCTATAAAAAACATGTCAAAGAATGTGACTTTAAAATTGGTGATCTTGTACTTAAATAAAATCAAAATGTCACTCAATTAGAATAGAGTAAACGTGGAAATTTTTCCCCTAATTGGATCGGTCCATATGTCATCACTCACAAATATGGGTCAAGAGTGTATCGTCTCACTTCCCTTGATGGTGAACTTGAAAAGGAACCTCTAAATGCCTTGCACTTGTGGCCATTCTATTGTTAAATGATTGATTTTCATGATAGTAGTTACATTTAAAATCTTTTCACTTTGTCATATCATCCATCTTGTCATAGTAATGATTTGAAAGCATGTGGTTATCCATCATTATCCTAAATATACCTTAAAGGTGAGCATCACGGATCTTTTCATTGCATATTTCACTACAAACAAGTTCCTCCTTTGCAAGAACCCCTTAAATCATTACACCCATCTACCTTGTACCAACTAACATGGGGCACGAATGTGTAGATCATATACACATCTTCTCCCCTCCTTGAAACAATCTATTTGGGTTTTTCCTCACCTAAAATAAATATATGTATAAAAATCATTTGGATGCATTTCTCAAAAATAAAAAATACAATAGACTGATCCCTCAAGGAAAGCTATTCAAAATATCAAAAATCATATTGTCAAGAAAGTAAAAAGTAGATTGATCCTTGAAGGATGGCTATTTTGTAAATGTAAAAAATCAAAATTGTAGACCATACCCTAGAAGGATGGCTACCCATGTAAAAGGCTTTCCGCATTGATCAACCTTAAAAAAATAGCATCCAGAAAGCTTCCCGCATTGATCAACTTTCCCCTCATAGAAAACTTCCCGCATTGATCAGTTTGCTTTAAAATCAAATATGAAAAGCTGGGGCATTTCCCTATGAACCTACTAAAAAGGAGAACCATTTTTTCCACATTGATCTACACATACAAAACCCCTTTTATGACCTAGGAAGGTACATTTATTTTATCCTACATTTTTCGTTGAGTTCATGAGTAACTACCAATTGATAATATTGTTTAACATTTGTGTTAAGGCTACAAGTGCAAGTGTGTTCAAGATTTCAAAACCCATCATGTATGTATCAAATCCATCATGGGGAAATCATTTCATTTTACTTAGTCATATTTTTGATATAGTTCATTTCAAATCACATTTTAAAGTCATTTGATTAATTAAACAATTCAACATATCACAACTAATGCATCCATCAAAATCCATCTAACACTAATACATTCAAATTAAAAACATACATTAAACATGTATTAACACATATAAGTCAAAACAACATAAGTCATAAACCTCATCATCATCATCATATAAATCAAGTCCATATACATTATGATCATCACCATATTGATGTCATGAAAAAATGGGATTCTATGAGCCGTATATCAAATACATCAAAAGAGTCATCAACTAATGAATTGATAACCTCCAGGATCTCATTAGTAGGAGGGGAAGTACTTTCCTCTCCTCCCTAATCACCAACACCACCAATGGCTCTAACATATCCATTGGATCCTCTCTCACTATCACCTCCTCACTCTAGTCTTCAAGGTACCAAGACCCATCGCCTTCTTTTGCAAAATGATCAACATATAATATTGTGTTTGTAAAATCATGAGTCACCATATAAATATATTATTGTAACTTGGCTCGTAATGAATTATAATGTACCATAGAGACCATACTGGGTACCACAAGAGATATCCTTGATCCACTGGCATGTGGTCTTGATCTGCTAGACTCTGGACTCTATCCACTAACATGTACTCTCTTTCTAATGGCTTGTGCCATCACTGTTGATTCCACACCAGAAACGGAAGGCCCGATAATCCCCAAGGCCTTCCTCATGCCCTCCCTTTGCTCATGCTACCGATATCTATCTACAATAACATAAGATAGTTGTACTCTAAGTCCATCTTTCTCAGTAATCAAACTATATTGCTCAATAATAAATGTGTCTCGAACTCCTAAGAGGTCTTTTATCTCCTTCTTAGCCACATCTCTCCCCCCTATACTACAAGCTTCTCGGTCGTCACCACTCTAATAGCTACTACCAAATCATCATCACCCTCCTCCTCACTATCATTATCGACATCCTACACTACCTCCTCTGTCTTAGTGCTCCTCCCTCCGCTTGAGCACGTATTCTTCTCACTCTCTGTACAACTTGAATTTGGTCAAAACTCCTCAAATATCAAGTCCACCTTGTTGTGTACTTTGGGGTCACACCAACATCGTCAAGAGGACAATCTCTCCATCCTCATTAGAGCCCATAGTCCCTAGTTTAATCAATAATACTCTTGGGATCTATCACCACTACCCTTGGAGTATTAATGTCACCATCCTCTCACATTTACTATACAGATCCTCTGGCACTCCTCGTACCAATCCAAATTGACTCATGATACGATCAAAGTGGAGTAACTCATGTTCACCTATTCGGTGATTCTAAAGCCACCTAGCCTACTACGAACCTATCAACTCATGTGGGTATTTAGGCCAGATAGGGAAATCTAGATAGGGCATCCAAATTACATAACCCACCTGCACTCTAGATAGTAACTCTCAATAGTACCCTGTCCTCCTCCTCTTCCTCCCACAACTCCTATCTGATCTCCATCTCATAAAACTAGGATGCCCATCATCAATCCTCCATGGTAACCCTACTAGTATATTCTCAAAATTCCAAGCACTCGTAGAAGAAAGCCACATTGATACCATAACACTTGTGGGCCTTCTAGGAAAAAAAACTCTATGAATGTTTTTACCAATAATGTGGGTCCCCACTCAAACAATGTATGGTGTTCCATCATTTTAGACACCACCTCTGTCATCATCCATGGGAAACGACCACCTCCAGATTTTGGCAAAGCATAAAAAATTACTATCATCATCATAGTCATACGGGTACACCCTCTCTCTCAACCGAATATTTGTTATAATCAAAAGCCCACGACTCATATCTAACATCCTCTGCATCCTCCCCATATAATCTAGTCATCACACCAGCCCTCTCCACCTCAATAATAATATATACACCCTCTCCATAGATAGGGAGTCTCAGGATACAATGTACATCCTCTAAAGTAATCGTAATCTCCCTAGTAGGAAACCAAAAAGTATAGGTGGAAGGATTCCACCACTCTAACAAGGCCAACATCAAACTCCTACATCTATGTATTCACCGATAATATCTCATACCACCAAAATCCACTACCTCAATGTGCTCCCAGTCATCATCGGTCATGTCATCCTTCACCTCATCCAAGATCAATGGTATACGATCATAGATGGTCAACTTAACATCAACCTTTAAACACAAAAAAACTCAAACAAATATTGGAATAATTATCACAAAATATCATATTATTAAACATCATCACCTAAAAATACCAACAACATCTAAAACATTAAGACATATCATTAACATTGACATGAACATCATCAAAAAATTTTATTAATATTATCACTACATTAACATCAACACTAATTAAATCCACAAACACCATATTTCCATAAAATTATAGATTTCTTTATAAAAAAATAAAAACTATCATCTAATAGTCGAATCACTTGCGATTCACATGAATCGCTAATTTTGTGCAATCGCTAGCGATTCTTGTGTGCAAACCTAGGGCATCCAAAAATGGAAAAAACCCTAAAACTACAAAAAATAAAGAAATGGATTAAATTACTTACCTCATCCATTGTGGGCTTGCTTGTTTACCTATTAATAGATGCCATTTTCTCCAAATCTCACTTTTTTTACCCACAAACACATTTTTACACCTCGGTCACTCATCATTCACATTCACCACAATAAAAATGTGGTAAAATGAGCTTACAACTAAATATTTATAGCCCAAATTTTACCTTAGGGCAATCACCGACGATTGCCATAATCGTCGATGATTTTGTCAAATCTTAGCGATTAGCCTTGTTTTAGCCACTTTTACCCTAAAACATGTCAATCATCACTTTTTCACAAGTGTGTCTCATTTTCAATGGACCCTAGTCCTTGAAACATTAAATCAAACAAATTAAATATTGGGATTCATCATTCGTCTATGGGACATGTGCCCTTTGGCCCCCATCAATTGACATGATCCATCTATTTATCTTTCCTTTGCGAATCATACGTCTATAGGTGTCAAACCATTTGGTTCCCCTATCATTTGATTCCTTGGTAGCACATTTTGTTTCAATATCCCCTAGGACTAGGGAAAATTTTACGAAACACATCGTATACAAACATTGGTGTTCTCTATATTGCATTACAGTTAGATCACCCATTTAAACCAAATTTTATTTATTTTTGTTAGATGCTTTGACGTTAAAACTGCCAGATAAAAAGAGGTAAATGTAGACACCGAAAATGTACACTCCATCATATTGGTCAAGATCATTAATTGAACATACCAATATTTAATACTAATGTACCCTCCTCTTGATTAATCATATGACACTCTTTTATTTCTATTCAATTAATCAATTAATTTAATACATACTTTAGACCACATACTACACCCCCACTTTTTAATATTTTATAATACACCATTTAATCAAACTAACATATCCACATATGAAAAATCATTATTTTCTTAAATAATACCTAATTATCTAACCTAACCTAATCATTTTCCTAACTATCCAAATATTCCCTAAAATTCATTTTTAACTCCCTTATCCCAACGAACCTATCATTATCATCTATAAACCTATTAAAAATTATTTATAAACCTAGACAAATCATAACATAATCTAGCTAAACTTAGCTCATTCTATCATCGCCCACCAACTCAACATGTTTGAACTACTTAGCAACTCACTCCACATAATTCAAAACAAAAATATAAAATTAGCAAATTGTTCCAATAATTTACTAAACAAACTCAAACTGATTGAAAGTTTTGGCAATTTTGTAAATCACCAAACATTACTTAAACCAAATTTTTAGTCTCTTTTTGGGATGATCCACCGACTTTATCGAGCTTGAGTTCTCTATTGGAATTCACCTTGTTATTATACATCAACGTGATTGTGTTCCACCATAGAATTACTATCAAAACATATTGGGAGACATTTTGGAGCTTGTTGCAGATCAACAAATCATCATCCATTTCTGAAGTTTCACCAATTACATTCATCACTTTCAACTAAGGTCAAATATCATTTTATACCTTCATTTATACATTCAAGTATACTTATCTATTTATTTCTTCATCTCACATCATAATCCAAGTCCTTGAACATAACAATTTAAAAAATAATTGGGTAGATATTATATTTTCATCGATCATTATTATCCTCCAAATTTCCAGCGATTATTAGAATCACCTGTGAGTCATACCTATTTTGTTTTCTTATAGACTTAATTAGATTTAATTTATCAATTTTATCATATCTCTTTTACTGCTAACATTTTATCAAGAATGAATTTTATTAGATAGAAATAAGTGGCCCAAGTCATGAAATAATGAGAATCAACTCTCTACCTATTATCCGTCACCCATTGCATTAGGAGCAATACTAAATTCTACATGACCTCAAGCTATGTGTAATCCATTCTCTCCCTTTGGATCATTTAAAAACCATCTTTGAATCTAATTAATGAATCTGTGAAGCTACAAATGAATTCTGGGAGGCCTACTTTGAGATCTTGTGTATCTAAGCTGATCTAGCTTGGTTTGAATATCAATACAAAGTTGAATTAGAATAATTGAGCTCGAGACCGAATCGAAGAAGAAATTATTCGAGCACTCGATTCAAATTTTGAGTACCAATACGACACGGAAGAAGAAGATCTAAAATACATTTAAGAATTCTTTAAGGAGGAATACAATGAAGATGAGAATTTAGATTTATCTAAAGACTAAGACCTAGAGTCAACTCAAGAAGAGAGTTCTCCTTTGTTTGAGAATTTAGATACTAATTTAGATTTTGATTTAAAACCATAGTTTCTTATCATTTATCAACTTTATATTTGTAATAACAGAACATTTATCAAAACATTTATTATTACCATTTATCATTTATCACTTATTATTTTTCCATCCACTTAATTATAAAAGTGGATTGACACCCTTATTATGAAGTCCTTTGATTTCCAAGGACCGATTTTGCTAGAATTCTACCTTATATTTTACTAATCATATCTATTTTAGTGATTGTAATTTTTAGGTGTTCTTGCAAGAAAGGAGATTATATTATTTCATATATGAAGTGCAACTTCAACATTCACAATCAACATCTATGGGTATCTCTAAACCCCGTCATACTAAGGTTAGGTAATTCTTATTTTCTTGCTTATTCATTTAATTCGAAGAAGTATGATTTATCATATACACTTCTTTTCTTTATCGATCTCGTTATCCTTCTTGTCATGATCTCCATCACTTTATTCATCCTTGTCCTTGTGCTTATGAGGGAATTTGTTTGTAAAATATCCTACCTTACCACAATTGAAACATTTGAAAGGAGATTCCCTTTGTAACTACCTGATCCAACCTTCAATCTTCTAGCAATCATGGAAAATAACTCATCATCATCCTTAGTCTTATTTTGCTTGGTCTTCATCTCAAATTTGAAGGAAATCTCCTTCTTGGATGGTTTAGGATCAATAACCCTCATCTCATAAGTAGTCAAGGTTCCATACAATTCATCCATTATCAAGAGAGTAAAATCCTTGTCTTCTTAAATGGTAGAAACTTTGGGATCAAGTCTAGGAGTAAGAAACCTCAAAACAATTTGAACTACAACCTCTTCCTTTACTTCTTCACCTATACCTTTCAACCTTGTCAACCCTAAGCATGTATGCACCAATAGGATTGTCATCACTCATTTTTAAACCTTGAAACTGATTTTTGAAGGTATGAAGATAAGCTATCCTTACCTTGGAATCTTCTTCATACAAGACCTAAAGTTTCTCCCAAATTTCTTTTGTAGATTTTCAATGCATCACCTTAACAAGTTTAGGTTCATCTAGACCACACATAATTGCATTCATGTCCCTTGAATTGTCACTACACAACTTCTTATCTACAATACTTGTTGGAGGAGTTGCAAGAGCAATATAACCATCCACCATTGATTTCCAAATATCAAACCCTAGAGACATGATATGATTCCTCATCCTTAGACTCTAAAAAGCATAGTTAACTCCATCAAATAATGGTGCCTTGCTAGAAGAAGAGCCACTCTGCTGACTCACCATTTTTGTGCTTAAAGGATCTCCTTTCAAGTGATAAAAATTCTCCAAAAGGACCTTCTCTGATACCAATTTTTGGAAGAAAAATGGACTAAAATGGTGGGAGGGTGAATCAGTTCTTTAAAACCTTTCACCAATGTAAATTAACTTACTTAAATCATATATCATTAAACCATTAATGTGTGCACAACAACATACAACATTCATTCAAGTTATCATAACCATGAGATTTTGGTATGTGATTATGACTTTTCATTGATTCCAAAAGAACATTAATGACAAAGAATAATGTAGGAGGTTTATATGGATCTTGGAATGAGGTTCACAAGGCCAAGATAAGGCATTTTCATGACAACACTTGATCAAACACTAAATTATTTAGCAAGTAGTGACTGATATAGGAAATTTGATGATGTGATAACATACCAAGATGATGTAATATATGGTGTAGTATGTATATTATGTGAAAACAAGGTCAAAGAATGAATACACATGTGCATGAGTAGAATTAGTGAGACTAGCATAGTTTAGTAGGCCTTGTTAACAAAGTGAACTAAAAAGGTAGAGTGAATGCATGAGGCAGCTTTTGAAGCATGGTATAGGTATGAGACACATTATAGGACATGTTTAAGGTGCTACATGATGAATAATAATTCATATGTGATGAGTTATCATACAAACTAGCTCAATTTGGCCTATTTCAAGTACCTAGAATGAGGGTATGAATCAAAACAAGATACATCAACTAAATGAAATCATGGGTAGTGTAAAGGTACATTTCAAATAGTCTTTAGATTAATCAAAAAGACATAAATCAACACTTAGAGAAAATTATAGGGTCTTTTGTATGACTACCCTTTAGGACAAACAAGTTTAACATGAAAAGATGAGATTGGTAAAGAAGGTATAGGTGCAATTATGAAAAATTATCCATTGGAGATCATGGAGGAGGTATTCATGAAGGTTTGGACAAAATTTGAGGACTAGAGGATGAGTTTTGTGTAAGATATTACAATTTTGTCAAAACTAGGCTAAACAAGGTACGCCAAAATAGTGTCTTGACTTCTTAGCATTTGATCTAAATTGAAAAAAATATTTAGATAAATCATAAGATAATTTTTTGAAGAGCATAGAGAAACATATTTTTAAAAAAATATAAATTCAAAATGATGAAGGACAAGAAAGTTCTATCATTTTTTCTAAGCACTTTGCTAAAACCCTTCTAAACCCTAGTTGAAAACAATATGGATAAAAGTGATATGTTATACCTCCAAATGATTTTTTTCCTTGTAAATTATTTGAGTGTGTATATAAATCATCACATTTCATGTTCATGGTTGTTTGAGCTTATGACACATGGTGGGCCCCATAAGAAAATAGGTGTTTTGTAGAGATTTCAAAGATATCTAGCTCAAACAATGGAGTCACAATGAAATGTGAAGTGTTCCAGAACCTTGTGATGTTATCTCAATTTAAAAGTAATAATATAAGGTGGTTATGTGAAGAAAATTGATGATACATGATTTTCTCTCAGACCTACTGCTAAGAAAGCTAGTATACAAAGCTAGTGATTGTGAAATGGAGGTTCTCATGATGAAATGAACATTGTTGATGTTTTTTTGGTCCTGAATATCATGAAGGTGTCCCATATGAGATAAGAGTGTGCTTAGTTTGGTTTTATGAAGTGCTTTCATGCATAATTTTGAGTGATCCAAAACTTCCCTTTTGAGATAGTGAAGAAGCCCTCAGCTACATGTATGAAGAAGGTATTATTCCCAAAGAAGGTATGGATATAATCACTTGAGAATGCTATTTAGGATGTATATGAATTATTTGAAGAAATTAAATGCATTGGTGAGTTCCCTGAAGGTGGTTGTGCCATGATAGTTGAATATTGGATTTTAAGCTCCTAGAACCTAATCAAACTAATTTGAGAAATTTTTGTGAAATGATGGTCCTTTCTATGTTTTTATGATTTATGTCAATTGGATGTGAAATAATACTTCATGTTGATGTATAATAAGTGATTATATGATAAGGTTTAATTATCTAAGTAACCAGATTTTGAAGATTGTTTTTTTGTGCATGGAAACTCACAAGTACCTTGAACAAAACAAGTATCTCATGGCATGAATGAAGAAATTGTTAGTTTCTCCAAGTCTTGAAGGTGTACTAGAGATAAAATAAAAATCACCCAAATATTTTTGTATCTTAAACCTTCACAAATAAATGTTAAATGAGAATGCACCATGACTGCAATTTTGGTACTCCATGACCAAGTTTGGAGCTCCTAATGAAAGGTGAAGGAGAAATGGTGAGTTAGGAAGGATGTGAAGAGGTTATAGAGATAAATTAGGAGAAACATAACACACTTGGCATTAAGGTTCTTTACCTAGAAGAAAAAACCCATACATTGGAGGATAAGACAAAATAGTTGGTGATAGTTACAAATCGAAGGAATATTTGCAGAGGCTCTCAAAGGGTCAAAATGTTTAGAAAACCTTCTTGATCATCACTTATCCCATGGGAATCTTGACAGGTCCTACAAAGGCTGAGAATGTAACTAACCTTATGCTATAAACAATCATTGCAAAAGGACAATTTGTATGAGATCATCTTTCCCTTCCTTTGTATGAGTTGAAAATTAAAAGAGGTGAAGAGTCAATAAAGGTGAAGTGTAAGAGATATTTTGAGAAGGATTTCCTTGATGAGATAAGAATAAAATTTTGCATTTAGACCTATTGTTGAATATATATATATATATATATATAATATATATATATATATATATATAATAATGTATAAGACCATATTATCGAGGTGAAGGGGCATGCGGGAATGTGCATTATTATATTTGGTTGATGATCATTTTTTTGAAGAATTTTTTTGCCATTAAAACTCGGTGTAATGTCTAATTGACCTAATTAGTTGCAAAACTTTAACATTTGATAGAGTGAGTGATTGAAGAGGTGGTTCAATGAGAGTATCATGAAGAGAATGAGAATGTGAGAGCAACCTTGCATGACAAAGCATTGCAGTGAATGAAGAGGATGAGAAGAGAGAGGAATCAAGATGAGAATGATGGTGAAAAGAGAAGAATAATGAGATGAAAAAATGATTACAAATTTTTTTGTGGGATACAACTCAAGAAAAGTGATCAAAACACCTTGAAGAAGTCTTATTGGATGCTTAGTAGAAAGTAAGTTGAAACTTCCTTGTAAGTGGCAGCTTACAAAAGATCAAGTTGAATCTTGGTTAAAGTTTTGGGAGTTGTAGCTTCCAAGAAAGTAGAGGCTTGCAAAATTTCAAGTGGTAGCTTGACTAAATTTTGGATTTGTAGCTCCATGTTGAGTGGATGCTCAACAATGAAATCATTTTAACATTTACAAGACATTTTCTTTTAAGTTGGTTCTTTGGTTTCAATGGTTTTTCTCCCTTAAAGGGTTTCCCACATTAAACCTTGTATCGTGTGTGTGTTCTCATGTTAATTTCTTGTGAATGATGTTATGAATTCATTATAACAAAGCCAAGTGAATTGGATTATCTGTCAAATTTTGAATAAGCACTGATTCACCCCCTCTTAGTGTCTAGAATTTCCAATGATTAGTTTAGAGCACAGTACTCTTACAACATGTTTAAAAACTTGGAGGAGATCCTTGAAGCACAAGAATTAGTGCAATAGCTGAATAAATTATGAAAAGGAATCATGAGATTGCTCGAGTCAGCGATTGATGGATTGAAGAAATAAATCAAGCTTATGGAAATTTACTATGGTCAAGTACTCAAGGAGATAGAATCTATAGTTGAAAGTATGTCAAATTCTGTTAAGGACAAATAAGATGCTTGAATTAGACATGAAGAATAATTGAAATCCTTAAAATATGATCTAAAAGAATATAAAAACATGTTGATAATGTATGGAAAGATGGAGAAGAGTACTGAAGTTCTTGATGAAATTATAGAGAGTCAAAGAGAAGAAGGTGACATAATAGGTATAATATTCAAAGGAGAACCTATGGAGAAGAGAGAGGATGACAAGGCTGGTCTAAGAAACAAACATGCATGAAGATGACCAAGAACACATGATCAATAATACCAAACTGAGTCGAGGTAACCAAATGCATCAAGGTATGAGAGAAATTTTAATGGCTATTGTTTTTCTTGTCACAATTTTGGACATAGAGCTAAGGAGTGTAAGAAACATGTTATAGATAACCATCCATAGAGAGATAACAAAGATGAGAGATCTAGGAAAATTTTATGCTTCAAGTATCAAGAGATGGCTCATATTGCTAAGTATTATCTCTTTAAATAATTTAGTCAAAATTGGAGAAATGAAAGTCCTAGAGGTAAGAACTATGTTGTGTGTTTCAACTTTCATGGACAATGACATTTTGTGAAACATTGTTATGAATCTCTTAGATATAGAAGTAAGCTTCATGCAATCAAGAAGCAAGACAAAAGGGTATATAAAGTGAAGACACATCCAAAATGTGAGTCCAAGACAAAAATGTCTGAGATAGTCAAAGGAAAGAAGGTGGTTGAGAACAAATGCAGAGTCAAAGAAACTAACTCTAGGCATGAAGAGATAAATAATGATAAGAAGATAGTATGGGAAGATGATGAAGAGACAAGGTAATCAATGACAATCATAGGAGAGGAAATATCAAGAAAGGTAGCAAAATATGATGATCAAGCCAAGAATAAAGTAGACAAGACTAATGAAATCCAAGAAGAAATTGTACCCCTAGCTACGGTAGAACAAATACATAAGATGCATCATATATTATTGGTAGGCATCCAATCAGAAGAAGAAGACATAGAAAATTAGGTTTACACACATAGAAGTGCATCCAATAATATTGATAAGGTCTCAGGGACAAGAAGAGAAAGGATAGATTCATCATGTTTCTTTGACTACCTACTATTCTACGGTGATATAACAATCATGGTGTACCTTCTCTAAGATTCTAGAAGGCATAAACTACTTGAAATAACTATTGGTGCATACCTAAAGGTACATTTTCATTAATAGGTGTTGACCTAAGATTTCAAGTTATTACAATTATGAAAAGATTCAAAAGGTATGTTGGTTAAATCTCTTAATTAAGGTCTAGATGTAATTTTTATATGTCTACAAATCTTTTAGTTCATGACTTTCCATGTTCTATTATATAACTTGTCAAGGTCTACATTGATCGGCTGGAAGTCTGCTCGATTGACTAAGAAAAGGAAAGAGTATGTTGTTTTCCAATAGGTATGCATTGTCATATCTAGCTGATGTTGCATTGTATTGGAAGATTACGTGGAAAATCTCTTGGCCAAATCTAAGCACCGCTCCGAGCACCTTAGCATCCTTAAAACTATTTTTGCCTCATTAAATATTGTGTTCGCCTTGACCTAAGAATGTGTCTTCACGCTTCTCTCGGAAAGCTCTGGGATTTATTGTTTCCCTATGTGGTATAGAATTTTACCTGCTAAAGTCAAGGCCATTCTGGAAATTCCTCCACCCACTAACCTTAAACAAATCTATAGCTTTGTAAAGAAAATTTCAGTCTATTTACTATTTCATTTTGCAATTATCTCGATCAATGTCAACCATTTCATCATCTCGCCCAAAAAGGATGTATCTTTTAAATGGGATGATGACTAACACAAAGATTTTGAGGCCCTAAAAAATACCTTCTCCAACCACCCGTACTCATTCCACCTAAAGATGATCAACCTTTTTCCTATACATCTTAGCTACGATCATTCCTTGAGAGCCATGCTCACTCATTGTGATGAACAACATAGGGAGTAGACATTTTATTACATAAGCCATACTCTTTTGGACTATGAAACCTGATACACCCACCCAAAAATATTTTCTTAGCCTTAGTGTTCATTGCCACCAAACTCTGTCATTACCTAATAAACCACAAAATCTATGTTGTGACCAACACTGACCCCTTACACTTCATATACGCCAAACCTTATCAAAATCAGTGTGCCACACGATGGCTTATGCTTTTAGCTGATCTTGACCTTGAATTCATTAATCAAAATTCCATCAAGGGCCAAGCAATCACTGACCAATTAGTTGATGCACCTATTTCTAGGGATCAACCCTCTAATTTTGAATTTCCATCCGAGTCGATTACTACCCATTACCTGGATGAACCCCCTTACCAAATGACACTCTTCTTCGATGGTTCTAAGTGTCAGCGTGGGGGTGGGGCTGGTATTATCCTCATTCCCTTGATGGTGAACCCATGCCTTTGTCTTTCAAACTATATTTTGAATGCACCAACAATATTATCAATACGAAGTGCTCGTACTAGGTCTCCAAGTTTCCTATGCCCTAGATGTCAAATCAATCAACATCTTTGGTGATTCTCAATTGGTCATAAACCAAGTCAATGGTATATACCAATTTCGTAATGAGATACTTCAAAAGTATAAACATCATGTAGACATACTTTTGACCACCTTTGATCGTTACACCCTTCAAACCATCCCACATTCAACCAAAAATTTGTAGATACCATGGCCTGCTTAGCTTCCCAAATACCCGCTTCACCCGTCGATTCTAAAATATTTATCACCATACAACGCCTCCAATCACCTTCTTATTTACCTCACGATGTTTACTTGATCGAACTACTACCCTTGACCCGAGTGACCTTTGGTATAAACAATACTCCAACTACCTTTCTCTCTCCATCTTACCTCCTGATCTCACCCGTAATGGACAACGTACCTTCCTTAAAAGGTCTCTCATTACGTCATTCTAGGGGACTCCTCTATAAGCACGAATTTGACGGTATTCTCTTACGATGCCTCAAAAGTTCTAAAATTCCTTATACCATTAAGGAAGTTCATGATGACATATGTGGAGGTCACTTCAGTGGCCTTGCTGTTGCTAAGTGTATTCTTCACTTGGGCTATTACTGGTTGACCCTTAATCATGATTGTTGCGATTATGTCAAACATTGTGTAAAATGCCAACAACATTCCAATCTTCATCATACACCCAGTCATGCCTTATAGGTCACCCGTGACCTTTGGCCCTTCTCTCAATGGGGTTTGGATCTTGTTGGAGAAATCAATCCCCATTCTTCCCAATGCCATCAATGGATCATCACTGCTACCAAATACTATACAAAATGGGTGGAAGCCATACCACTCATCTCCATGAAAGCTAAGAAAATATGTGAGTTCATTAACCACCACATCATTTTTCGCTTTGGTGTTCCTCATTGCCTCATCACTGACAATGGAAAACAATTCAAAAACAAAACATTGTGAAAAATTTACGACACCTTCGTCATTCGACTTAGTTCCTCATCACCTTATTATTCACAAACTAATAGCCAAGCTGAATCCACTAATAAAACCTTAAACAAAATTCTTATGAAAGTGGTTGATGATCTTTGGGAAGGATTGACATACACACATTCCTTTTTCCTATGGGCATACTTGTACTAGTATTTGCACTTCCACTACGGCCACACCATTTTCTCTAGTCTATGGTACAGAGGCAGTCCTGCCTCTCGAAGTCTAGATCCCCTCACTCCACATTTCTCTCCATGACATGCTCAATGATGATGACTTTTGTCAGGACCATTTAGCACAACTAGTGTTGTTAGACAAACGTCATCTTAACGCTTCAATTTTACCAAAAATGTATCAAACATGCCTATGACAAACATGTCCATACATGAACCTTCCAATTCGATGACCTTGTCCTGAAAGAAAATCAACATGTAACTAAAGCAAAAAAAATTAAACGGGGCAAATTTGCTCCTAATTGGCTTGGACCATACATTGTGACTCATACCTATGGATCAGGTGCTTATCATTTATCTTCACTTGATGATAAACCCAAACCCGAGCCCCTTAACACCTTGCATCTTTGACCATTCTATTATTGACTTGTCATCCTACCTCACCTTTTGTCTCTTTCCGGCTCATCCCTTGAGTGCTATTCACTTCATACACCTCACCAATGATTAAACAAGAATCATGTGAGTACCTATCACTTATTATCTTCTCTTAAATATTTGTGCCACGACATTGCACATAGCATGATTCTCATGGATACTTTTTGTCTACCTTTAGATGAGATCCCATGGTTGTTTCACCTTGCCTTTTGAAAAAGAGTCCTATTCTCCACCTTGGTCTTGTCCATGACTTCAAAGACCTCAAATGGGACCAAACTCCTTGAGTCAAACTTCTAATAAAAAGATGACTCCCTCAAAAGGAAATATTCCTCTTGAAAATTGCTACTATAAATAGCCTGCTCCCTCAAAGGACAGCTATGTAAAGCTCTTCTAAAAACAAAAAAAAAAAAAAAAAAAAAAGAAAAAAATGAGAGCAAACCGAAGCTTCCCGCATCAATCGATTCATGAAGACCTCAAGGAGTTAAATTTTACTCATCCCATATAGACTTTTTGCATCGATCAGTCTATCTCAACTACAAGTTAAAACTAAAAATCTTTTAGTCATGGACTTGCCCATTCATGACCTAGGTTCTCTTACAAGCACATGCTACCTATATCATATAAAAATTAACTACCTTTCACACTTCTTACCATTCCGACTCTCATTTCTTGATTGCCTCAAGGGACTTCTTGGAGAATAGATATTTAATGATAATGTGATTACTTTTCACCATAGAACAATCAATCATGCAATGTCTTTAGGGTCTTACGTTCATCACCTCCTCCAAGATATGATCTACTCGGTATGATCCTACCCAATCAGGTGGCTTTATTGCCCCCTCTTATCTTTTAGCCATCTTTGCTTATGTTTTGATTACCTTATACAGGACTTGGTCCTTGATGCTTAATTTTGGGGTAATCTTCTTCTTTCACCACAATCGACCCCACCTACATAACTTTACCTATAATCCACCCACACCTTACAGATTTAAAATAGGCACCATTTCTAAAAACCTACCAACTCATTTTCATACCTCCTCAATTTCTTCCGTAGCTCATGGGAGAACTACATCGGCTTGAGGTCCCTTTTCTCTGGGACTATGTAGGTAGCACTCCAGGGCATGGGGCCCTTGGAGGTTAGCTTAGCCATCCTCTACCCTAAACAATTCATCTTCCATGTGCCTCACATTACATCACACCTAACTTAGTTTCCCTTTTATACCCAAAATTGGAAATTCAACCACATACATAACAAGTTGTTTCATATTTTAAACATTATCACAACATACATTTATTACACCTACCATTTCTCTATCATCACTATGCATAGATTATACCACATCTCACATATGACCCATATTATCATTCATTACATAAAATAATGAATCACAACTTCACCTACTTTCAACTCCATCATGCCTAACCGACCTGACTCAACCATGCCTAATAAACCTAACTCAACCATGCCTAACAAACCTGACTCGATCCATGCCTATGACTTGACTTGATCCATGCCTAAAAAACCTAACTCAACCATGCCTAACAAACCTAACTCGATCCATGCCTAAACCGACCTGACTCGATCCATGCCTATACCAATCTGACTCCATCATGCCTAACTCACCTAATTTCCATCCATATCAAAACAACAAATCAAAATCTCATAAACACATCAACAAATCAAATAATAACATGTATCTCATCATATAAATAAATGTGTATCTCAAATATACATGGCTATCTCATCATGTCCATCATCTCAAAATCATCAACACGTAGGCTGATATACAATACAAAATGTCATCGTCACGCAGCCGGTCTCATATATACAAAAAAATATAATAATGAATCAATACAAAATCTCTTCAAAGACGTAGGCTGGTATATGCTCAAAATATACAAAATCACTCATACATCCTCACTATCTCTCAGCATGCAGGCCGGTATATATCACAAAAATAACTATCATACATCAAAAACTAGGTGACCGCATATCAGGTATCTCAGCGGATGTCCTCCATCTCTGTATCACCAGTACCCTCGGCCTCATGGGTCCCTACTGGTGCCTCAACTAGAGCTAGTCTTCATGCATTGGTAGCCTCTTCTTGATTGGGCCTCAGAGCTCACTGAACCCCTATTCTCTCCACACTATGAGTGTGGGATCTCATCCTCTCACTGGACACCTATTGTGCCCTATACTCGGCATAGGATATGAAGTCTATCCTAGCTATCATCAGCTGGTCCTGGTAGTATCTAACCTCACCTAGGGCATCTCGTAACCTATATATATGTACCTACCTGCGGGAACCCAGCTTCACACCTTCACGTGAAGAGCTGGGACCTAGTCCGTGCTGCACTGTGGTGGTGTCCCACCTTTGTGCTGTATCTCCGGCTGTAAGGCCCCAATCTGTGTCTAGGCTATGGCCAAATGGCCTTATAAACCTACCACATGAGCCTATAAGGCTACCACCTGACCATCCCCCTCCTCTCCATCTCCATCTCCATCTCCTCCATCATCCATCCGGTCCTCGTAGACTAGCTAGCTACTCATGCTTGTAGCTCTGCTACCTCTGCCTCCGAGCCCTCTAGCTATGTGCTCGTAGTATACCCAACTAGGTAATCAGTGTCGCCACCTGCCCCTATAGGGCATCTCTCTATACCATAATGGTGGCTAAATCTGATGCTCGTGTCTGGGAGGTATGGCTAGTAAGTGAGCCGTCCACCACTATTTATACCTATATGTGCACTGACGTCATCTATCCGCTGGTCCACTACATGCTCCTCCTACCCTATGCGCACCGTAGACTGTGGTAGAGGTATGAGCACCTCCACATCATCTCTTTGATACTGTGGGAAGGGCGGAGGAATGTCCCGTACTAGACTAAAATGCCATCGAGACTCAATCGACCAGGATCATCTCATACTCCCACTGGCACGCGACCCCATCTATCTCTCTAGCTGGAGCTCAAATAGCTCCTCATGTATATGCCTATATGAGGGGAATCCACACATGGCCTCCATTTAATGTTCACTTCGGCCAACCCCTCTAGTAATCGCCGGATGTGGGCCACATCATGTGTGGGCCTCTCAGATCTCTGCTCTCCAATCACCAACACCCATCTCCTGTACCCCACCTACACAAATCTAGGTGGGAATGCATCTACTCGAGGCATCCCTATAGGCCACACACAAACTATGTGCTCATACGCCTAACAGTGTAGCAAAAAATGTATAGCACAAGCTAAACTTGCGCAACCACCCATATGCCCACAACTCCCTGTATAACTACACCAAGAATGTTGGTGCCTAGGAAAAGTAGGTCTCATCCACCATCATGTTGTGGAGTACCCCATCAATGATTAGGAAACCATCCACCCTCTGCATCTGGCAGTGTGAAGCAGCACACTACCTCCATCAACAGAACCACTAGCCTCGTCTCCTCCGGATGGGCTAGGTACATCTCTCCATAGCTCAAGCTGGCACTATGGAATCTCAGATCGGCCATCCCCTCTCTAAAAATAGACACAATCAGCTCCTCTGAGGCCTTGGAGGAGATAGAATAAACCTGTGCACCCAATATGGGTAACCGAAGAATTTGGAACACATCCTCTAGGGTGATAGTAATCTCACCGTCGGTAGGTGGAATGTGTTGGTCACGGAATCCCATCTATCAATGAGCGCGACCATCAAACTGGGCTACCAGAAAACATGTCTATAACAACGAAATCCACTCAACCCAACTACCTCCACATGCTACAGCTCCTCCAGGGTTGTTGCGCCATGCACTATCACCAGTAGAGGCGAACCCTATCCTGTATATGTAGCTATGCTCTCCCCTTGCATCCAATACAAGCATGACATTAATTTACATGTATCAATCCATATTCAACAATTATCATTTTCCTACACCCTATTTTCACCCTACCTATTTCAACCACCTAGCCCACATCACTTTTGGACCCTTGTGCCCAATAATCGACCAGTACTAGTTCATCCTAACTAACCCGGTCACCCTTTAAGCGCATCGGTCACTGTTTGGTGACCGATCTTTTTACCTTTACCGGTTTGAGCTACATGTACAGGTGGCCAGTCTGCAGGCCTAGATGGGTGATGGAGGAGATGGAGATGGAGAGGAGGGGGATGGTTAGGTGGCAGCCTTATAGGCTTAGGTGGTAGGTTTACGGGCCGCTTAGCCATAGCCCAAGCCTAAATTGGGGCCTTACAGGCCTAGATACAGCACTCGGGAGTAGGTCCAAGTTCAAAGGTAGGCGTGGGGCGGGGGTCCCACGGGCAGGTACAAGGGCTAAGACCTATGGGACCACCACAGAGCATTTTTATCTAGGTTATGGGATTCCATAGGTGAGGCTAGATACTACCAGACCGATTGATGGCATCAGATAGACTTCATATCCTATGCCGAGTATAGGGCACATCAGGCATCTAGTGAGAGGAAGAGATCCCACACTCATATTGTGGAGAGCACAGGGGCCAACAAGCTCGAGGCTCGATCGGGCAGAGATACCGGTGCATGGAGACCAGCTCCGGTTGAGTGCTTAGCATGGACCCGGGGAAGCCTAGGTACCGGTGGTATCAAAGATGGAGGACATGCACCGAGATGCATGATATGTAGTCACCTGGTTTTTGATGTATGATAGTTATTTTTGTGATATATACCGGCCTACGTGCCAAGAGATAGTGAGGATGTATGAGTGGTTTTGTATATTTTGAGCATATACCGGCCTACATGCTGAAGAGATTTTGTATTGATTCATTATTATTATTTTTGTATATATGAGACCGGCCTACGTGCCGATGACATTTTGTATTGTATATCGGCCTGCGTGCCGATGATTTTGAGATGATGGACATGATGAGATAACCATGTATATTTGAGATACACATTTATTTATATGATGAGATACATGCTATTATTTGATTTGTTGATGTGTTTATGATATTTTGAGTTGTTTTTTTGATATGTATGGAAATTAGGTGAGTTAGTCATGATGGAGTCAGATTGGTATAGGCATGGAGAGTGTCAGGTCGGTTTAGGAATGGATCCAGTCAGGTTTGTTAGGCATGGTTGAGTTAGGTTTGTTTAGGCATGGATCGAGCCAGGGGCATGGATCGAGTCAGGTTTGTTAGGCATGGTTGAGTTAGGTTTATTAGGCATATATCGAGTCACGTTTGTTAGGAATGGTTGAGTTAGGTTTATTAGGCATGGTTGATTCATGTCGAGTTAGGCATGATGGAGTTGAAATTAGGTGAAGTTGTGATTCATTATTGTATGTAATGAATGATAATATGGGTCATATGTGAGATGTGGTATAATCTATGCATAGTGATGATAGAGAAATGGTAGGCGTAATAAATGTATGTTGTGATAATATTTAAAATATGAAACTTGTTATGTATGTGGTTGAAATTCCAATTTTGGGTATAAAAGGAAACTAAGTTAGGTGTGATGTAATGTGAGGCACATGGAAGATGAATTTTTATGGTAGAGGATCACCAAGCTAACCTCCACGGCCCCATGCCCTCGGAGTGCTTCGGGCAAGAGAACCTAGGTCACAATGGGCAAGTCCATGACTAAAAGGTTTTCAGTTTTAACTTGTAGTTGAGATAGACTGATTGATGTGGGAAGTCTATATGGGATGAATAAAATTTAACTCCTTGAGGTTTTTATGAAGTTGATTGATGCGGGAAGCTTCGGTTGCTCTCATTTTTTTAGAAGAGCTTTACATAGCTGTCATTCAAGGAGGCTATTTATAGTAGCAATTGTTGAGAGGAAGATGTCCTTTTGAGGGAGTCATCTTTTTATTATAAGTTTAACTCAAGGATTTTGGTCCCATGTGAGGTCTTTGAAGACATGGACAAGACCAAGGTGGAGAATAGGACTCTTGTTCAAAAGGCAAGGTGAAAGGACCATGTGATCTCATCTAAAGGTAGATGAAAAGTATCCATGAGAATCATGCTATGTGCAGCACCGTGGTACACATATTCAAGAGAAGATAATAAGTGATAGGTACTCACATGATTCTTGTTTAATCATTGGTGAGGTGTATGAAGTGAATAACACTCAAGGGATGAGTCAGGGAAAGAGACAAGAGGTGAGGTAGGATGACAAGTCAATAATGGAATGGTCGAAGATACAAGGCGTTAAGGGGCTTAGGTTTGGGTTTTAGATCTGTTAGGTGTGGGTGGATTATAGGTAAAGTGATATAGGTGTGGTCAATTGTGCTAAAGAAGAATATTACCCCAAAAGTAAGCGTTGAGGACCAAGTCCCAGTATAGGTAATCAAAACGTAAGAAAAGATGGCTAAACGATAAGAGGGGGAAATAAATCTACTGATTAGGTAGGATCATACCGAGTAGATCATATCTTGGAGGAGGTGATGAATGTAAGAACCTAAAGACATTGCATGATTGATTGTTCTATAGTGAAAATTAGTCACATGATCACCAAATGTCTAAGTTCCAAGAAGTCCCTTGAGGAAATTAGGAAATGAGAGTGGGAATGGTAAGAAGGGTGAAAGGTAGTTAATTTTTATATGGTATAGGTAGCATGTGCTTCGGGCAAGAGAACCTAGGTCGTAATGGGAAAGTCCATGACTAAAAGGTTTTCAGTTTTAACTTGTAGTTGAGATAGACTGATCGATGCAGGAAGTCTATATGGGATGAATAAAATTTAACTCCTTGAGGTCTTCGTGAAGCTGATCAATGCGGGAAGCTTTAGTTGCTCTCATTTTTTATTTTTTTTTTTAGAAGAGCTTTACATAGCTGTCCTTCGAGGGAGCATGCTATTTATAGTAGCAATTATTGAGAGGAAGATGTCCTTTTGAGAAAGTCATCTCTTTATTAGAAGTTTGACTCAAGGAGTTTGGTCCCATTTGAGGTCTTTAAAGTCATGGACAAGACCAAGGTGGAGAATAGGAATCTTGTTCAAAAGGCAAGGTGAAATGACCATGGGATTTCATCTAAAGGTATAAAAAAGTATCCATGAGAATCATGCTATGTGCAAGACTTGTGGTACACATATTCAAGAGAAGATAATAAGTGATAGGTACTCACATGATTCTTGTTTAATCATTGGTGAGGTGTATGAAGTGAATATCACTCAAGGGATGAGCCCGAAAGAGACAAAAGGTGAGGTTGGATGACAAGTCAACAATGGAATGGTCAAATATGCAAGACGTTAAGGGGCTTGGGTTCAGTTTACCATCAAGTGAAGATAAATGATAAGCACCTGATCCATAGGTATGAGTCACAATGTATGGTCCAAGCTAATTAGGAGTAAATTTTCCCCGTTTAATTTTTTCTGCTTTAGTTACATGTGGATTTTATTTTAGGATAAGGTCACCGACTTGGAAGGTTTGTGCATAGACATGTTTGTCGTAGGCACATTTGATACGATTTTGGTAAAATTGAAGGTGATCCATAGCGTTAAGACGACATTCATCAAATAACTCTAGTTGTGCTAAACAATCCTCACAAAATTCATCATCATTGAGCATGTCATGGAGAGAAATGCAGTGAGGGGATTTGGACTTCAAGAGGCAAGACTACCTCCGTACTGCAGTAGACCGAGAGAAAATGGTGTGGCCACAAGTGGAAGTGTGAATACTAGTGCGGTATGCCCACGTGGCAAAAGGAATGTTTGTATGCCAATCCTTCCCAAATATCATCAACCACTTTCATAAGAATTTGTTTTAAGGTTTTGTTAGTGGATTCAGCTTAGCATTTGTTGGTTTGTGGGTAATAAGGTGATGAGAAACTAAGTTGAATGTCGAAGGTGTCACAAAGTTTTTGCAATGTTTTGTTTTTGAATTGTTTTCCATTGTCACTGATGTGGCGACAAGGAACACCAAAGTGAAAAATGATGTGGTGGTTAATGAACTCACATATTTTCTCGATTTCATGGAGATGAGTGGTATGGCTTCCACCCATTTTGTATAGTATTCGGTAGCAAGATGATGATCCATTGATGGTGTTGGGAAGAATAGGGATTGATTTCTCTAATAAGATCCAAACCCCATTGAGAGAAGGGCCAAAGGTCACGCAACCTCTGAAGGCATGATCGGGTGTATGATGAAGATTGGAATGTTGTTGGCATTTTACAAAAAAATTTGACGTAATCGCAATAATCATGATTAAGGGTTGTGCCATAATAGCCCGGAAAAGAATACACTTAGCAATAGCAAGGCCACTTTGAAGTGACCTTCACATATGCCGTCATGAACTTCCTTAATGGTGTAAGGAATTTTAGAACTTATGAGGCATCGTAAGAGAATACCATCAAAGCCATGCTTATAGAGGAGTCCCCCTAGGATGACGTAATGAGATACTTTTTAAGGAAGGTGTGTTGTCCGTTACGGGTGAGATTAGGAGGTAAGATGGAGAGAGAAAGGTATTCGAGTATTGTTTGTACCAAAGGTCACTCAGGTCAAGGGTAGCGGTTCCAATCAAGTAAACATCGTGAGGTAAATAAGAAGGTGATTGGATTCATTGTATGGTGACAAATATTATAGAATCGGTAGGCGAAGCGGGTATTTGGGAAGCTAAGTAGGCCATGGTATCTGTAAATTTTTTGGTTGAACGTGGGATGGTTTGAAGGGTGTAACGATCAAAGGTGGTCAAAAGTATGTCTACATGATGTTTTTACTTTTGAAGTATCTCATTATGACATTGGTATATACCATTGAATTGGTTTATGACCAATTAAGAATCACCAAAGATGTTGATTGATTTGACATCTAGGCATAGGAAACTTGGAGACCTAGTACGAGCGCTTTGTATTTGGCAATATTGTTGGTACATTCAAAATCTAGTTTGAAAGACAAAGGAATGGGTTCACCATAAGGGGAATGAGCATAATACCAGCTCCACCCCCACACCGACACTTGGAACCACCGAATAAGAGTTTCATTTGGTAAGGGGTTCATCCAAGAGAAAGGGTGGTAATCGACTCATCTGGAAATTCAAAATTAGAGGGTTGATCCCCGAAATAGGTACATCGGCCAATTGGTCGAGATTTCTTGGCCCTTGATGGAATTTTGATGAATGAATTCGAGGTCAAGATCAGCTAAAAGCATAAACCATCGTGTGGTATTCTGATTTTGATAAGGTTTGGCATACATGAAGTGTAAGGGGTTGGTGTTGGTCACAACATAGGTTTTGTGGTTGAGTAGGTAATGACAGAGTTTGGTGGAATTGAACACTAAGTCTAAGCAAAGCTTTTCGGGGTGGGAGTATCGGTTTCATAGTCCAAAAGAGTACAACTTATGTAATAAACCACCTGATCCCTGTGTTGTTCATCATGATGAGTGAGCATGGCTCCCAAGGAATGATTGGTAGATGAGATGTATAGGTAAAAAGGTTGATCGTCTTTAGGTGGAATGAGTATGGGTGGTTGGAGAAGGTATTTTTTAGGGCCTCAAAAGCTTTGTGGCAATCATCATCCCATTTAAAGGAGACATCCTTCTTAAGTAGATGATGAAATGGTTGACATCGATCAGATAATTACGAAATGAAATGATGAATAAACTGTAATTTACCTTGTAGGCTATGGAGTTGTTTAAGGTTAGTGGGTGGAGGCATTTCCAGAATGGCCTTGACTTTAGCAGGGTCAACTTCTATACCACGTAGGGAAATGATAAATCCCAGGAGCTTTCCTAAGAGAACCATAAAGACACACTTTTTAGGCTGAAGGTGGACGTAATATTTAATGAGGTGGTAAAAAATGGTTTTAAGGATGGTAAGGTGCTCAGAGCAGTGCTTAGATTTGGCCAAGAGATCGTCCACGTAATCTTCCAATATGTGATGCATGATGTCATGGAAGATGTAAGTCATAGCTTGTTGATATGTGGCACCAGCATTTTTAAGGCTGAAAGGCATGACTCAATAGCAAAAGGTCCCCCAAGGGGTGATGAATGAGGTCTTGTGTTGATCCTTTGGGGCAAGTAGGATTTGGTTATAACCCGAGAAGCCATCCATGAGTGATAGCATCTCATGGCCAGCGGTAAGGTCAACTAGTTGGTCAATACCAGGTAAGGGAAAGTCATCTTTTGGACACGCTAGGTTGAGGTCACGAAGTCTGAAAATACGAGTCCCCCTGTCACTTTAGTGATAGGGACAATGTTAGAAATCCAACGAGGATAATCAATGGGTAAGATGAAGGAAATGGAAAGAAGGCACTAAAGTTATTCTTTGACGAGAAGGGCAATGTGAGGGTGCATTTTCCTCAGCTTTTATTTGATGGGTTTGGCATCGGAATGGTTATGATATTGTGGACCACTATGGTGGGGTCGATACCAGGCATGTCTCACGTAAGACCAAGTGAAATCATGGTTATGGCCTTTGAGGAAAGAATTGATGGCTTCCTATTCAAACAGATCTAAAGATTGACCGATCTTTAGGATGTGCGGGTCATCCCGACTATGAATGTTGATCTCAATATTCGATTAATTCAACATGGTTTGTGTCTCAAAAGGTAACTAACCAATGAATATACGAGTCTTTAGCACTAAGGTAGGTGAGTATAGAGTCATCATCTTGACATTAAACGACGTTAATTGAAGGTGTATCATCATCGATCATTTCAGGATACAAGAAGGGAAGAGTGGAAGGGGCCTCGCCCTCACGTTGATAAGTCAGAGGCCCTAAGGAAATGGTGTTTATGAAAAAAAAAATTTAGGAGGGATAGATTTAGGATCCATCGACTCCATCGGTGAGGGTGGTGATGAAGGTGGAGCAGGTGAAGAAGGTGGAGAAGGGCTAGTGTCCTTAATGAGTTCAATGCGGGCCTGTTTGGTAGGTGGTTTAGGAAAGCCGATACCACTACGGTCGTTATGTTTGTGGGTGGTACATGGAATGATAGTATGGCAGCCTTGCTTGTAAAATCCAAAACCAAAACCCTTCCACGCACATCGGTGCAGGAAGGTGTGGGTAAAATGGTGATTGGTAAGTGATTGGAAGTCAGTGGAAAATGGGCGAGTTTGTGATGGTGGTTCGGGTGTGTAAGTGGTAGTATCAAGTCCCCCATAGGTGAGACTAGTACGAAGGTGAGGGGACCATACAGGAGATGTTCTCCTATATGGTGATCATAATGAGGTTGTTGGTGAAGGCATCCATACTCTTATGGAGTAAGGAATGTGTTGACATTTATAGGTGGTACTCCCCTAGAGTGAGGCGTTGAAAAACACCTTCCAAGGGATTGGTGGTTGGTATGTAGGTAGATGGAATAGATGAAGTGTCGGAGGTTGATGTAGAGGTAGAGTTAATAGATTGGGAAGCTGATGGGTCAGCCGTGGAGGTTGTGGCAGTGGTAGGAATGGAGGAGGTATGTGTGATTGAGGTAGCGATTGTACTGGTAAGTGGAGGTGTAGGTGAAGTGGTGGTGGTCGAGGAGGTAGACGCTTTAATGGGTATGAGCACATCATTGGGTCGATAAATCATGTTACATGTTTTAAAAGGTGATGGATCAGCTGGAATGGTATAGGTGTGCCCTTCATGTTCAAACTTTACACAACGATGCAAAGTGGAAGGAACACAACCCATGACACGAATCTAGGGTCTGCCAAGCAATAGGTTATATTGGAATTCCCCCTCTAAGATGTAGAATAGTTCTAGAATAGTGCGGGGCCCATGCAAATGTGGAGGATGACGGTGCCTAATGTAGAGGTGATAGTGTCATTGAATGAATGCAACATGACAGGATGTTTATGCATGTAATTTTCAGGTATGTGCATTTGAGCGAATGCATGGGATGAAATAATGTTAATGCTAGCACCCCCATCAATCATCACATGACATACCCGTATGTCATCGATGTGGACAGAGATGAAGAGGGCTAGGTCCAGGTCATCATTTTGGTGTGGCATGATCTCTTCCTCTGAGAAGATAAGGAGGCTACTTGGTGAATAGGGTGGGGCAAAGACGAAGGTGGTAAGTTGGTGAGAGAGGCTACATGATGGGGTGTGATAATGGAGGCTACGAGTGTAGGGTTATTGGATAAAACCTCAATAAATTGAAGAACCTCTATGAGAGCTTGACGATGGGATTTCGAGGTTTGAATGAGGTCATATAAGGACATCTTAACGGGATTGGTGTAGTTGTTTGAGAATGGTGCGATGTGTAACCCTATTGGAAATAGGTTATGTAGGGCCACGAGATAGTGATTTTAGGTGTGGGTGTAGATGGTATGTTGGGTATGGATTGGTTGGTGGGTCGAGTTACCTTTTATTTACCTTTATCCTTCGAGCATGTGTAGTGACGTGTATCATGTTGATCCAAGGGGAGTTGGAAAACGAAGAAGGTGTAGGGTGAGTGGTATAATGACACGATGGGAAAAAACCTATCGGAGAAAAAAACCCTATGAGGTGAGCTAGGTGAAACGAAATTTGGGTGGTGGCGGGCAAGTTCTCTCGATGCGAACCATGTTAATTTCAAATCTTAGGGGTGGCTCTAAGAGTCGTGAGGGTGGATTTTTGGTTATTGAGTGGACAGGTGTGGGAGTGGGTGTCGGTGAAGTAGGGTCCTCATCGAGAAGGTCATTGTCGTCAAAGTAGGCTTCCTGGAGGACATAAGCTGGATCGGAATAGTTTTCAATGCCTTGCGATTCTCCACGTAATGCTTTGGCACACAATGGTAGGAAAAAAATTTAGTATCATCAAACCCTTTTGGCTTAGGTTTGAGGGGGTCATAAGGTCTGAGTGGCGGTAATGTGATGATAGAAGTCTCAAGGAGGTTGGTCAAAATGTTGTGTTTAGTTTGATTGGTCAGAATACTTTTGGGTAGATAGTGGAAGTATCAGTAAGTGACATCTGCATCTTTGTTGAGACCGGAAGTAGAAGACGCCCCCATAATAAGGCTCTATCCACATAATCTAAGTGATCGAAAAACATGAGAATGGCACGTCTGTGGGTGGAGTTGATGAGGACTTAATGGAAATTCCCATAAAATGTGTCTTAGAGACAAGGAATTGGCTAGCTTTAGCTTCCGTGGGTAAGAGAGCTAAAAGTAGGTCTGTAGGATTCTAGGTAGCTAATGGAGAATGCTCACCAAGAGGCAAAGGTATCTCAACTGGGTCATGATGGGTGGAGGAGATGATGGGTGCTCCTCTATAGGTGGAGGAGATGATGGGTGCTCCTCTATGGGTGAAGGAGGTAATGGGTGCTCCTATGTGAGTGGAGGAGGTATTATGGGTACTTGGTTCTCTAAGTGGAGAAGCCAAAGGTGAAATGGTCTCGATGTTAGTAGAAGACTCCTCCATAGGTAATGAAGGAGATGAAAGGTGTTCCTCTGATTGGTGAAAGAACAGGGGAGATTGGTTCCGATGCAGAAGGAGGACTTTGGGCTAGAATCTCCTCTATGGAAGGAATATGGGGTATTTGGGAGGCAACATACACGTCATTAAAAATAGCATGAACCTCACGGGTATGGGTATCATGAGTTGAGGTCTCACCAGGTTTGATCAGATGAAGGAGCATGGTTGGGAAATGGTTTCTTGAAGATGTGTAGGTTTTGGTTGGCAGGTGCATTAGGATTATCCATGGTTAACTCGCCTTTCTCGAGCATTTCTTGGACAATATTTTTGAAAGTGATGCAATTTCGGTCCACTATGATTACTCGATGATAGTTACGAAGTCATGTTCCTTATACCATGTGGGAATGGGGTGAGAAGGGTCAAAACCAAAGTGTGGGTTTTATGGGTGGAAGAGCAATGGCTATGGCTTTGATAAGCTTTTCTAAGACATAAGAGTAAGGTTCCCCAATTGGGGTGTATTTCCAGTTGCTCTCCTATGAATTGAAAGGTCTGGATGGGTCAGAGATTAGATGAGGGGTAGCCTGATTTGACAGATGAGATGGGCTGGCCTTGAGTACCATAGCATTAGTAGTTCCCTTAGCCTTTGAATAATTGTTTTGTGGTTTGGAAGAAGAAGAGGTATCATTCGACTTGAATTTCAAATTCTTATTACGTAATTGGATTTTCTTCTCTTCGATGGCCCGAATCTCTAACTTTTGTGCCATAGTGAATTCTTCATCAAATGTTTGGACGGTTTGGACCTGTAAGGTTGGTGAGATATGTCTAGCACAAGCCCATGTGAAGACCTTGATGAGTTTTGTTTGTGGCAGTTGGAAGGTGAGTTGGTTTATCAAGCTACGCTAGTAAGTGACAAAATCTATGATAGATTCATCCTCATACTGACACGTGGAGTATAGGTCGGTCATGGTAACCTTCTTGATGATATTGATAGAGAAATGGTCCAAGAAGGCTTGGGCTACCTGATTGAATGAGAATATAGAGTGTCTAGGTAACCCACTATACCAATCTAATGCAGGTCCAGTGAGGGACATGGGAAAGGTTCTCAAGAGCAAGGCATCATCATGAGTGATTAGATAACACCCATGTTTTAATGAATGCAAATGATGCTACAGTTCTTCTTTACTATTGAAATGGTTGAATTTAGGCATTTCCCAATGCACGGGGTATGGGTGAATAGGAATAGATGGGTGGATGGGCTCATTACAAATCTCATCGTAGGTGAGAGTGTTGTGGGAGCCAGAAACCGATGCCTCCAATGTCTGCATCTTGTCCAACATCAATTTGATTAGGTCATTGGTAGGTTGCGATGATTGGGTGCCTCCTGTAGCGTGAGAGGGTTGGTTTTGGGCATATAACAGGGGGTGACACTCTAGTGTATGGTGCTTCCATGTAGGTTGATTGGGAAGAAGGCAGTGAAATAGGAGGTACGTACCCAAAGTGAATAATGGATGAAACAGGAGGCTGCTGATAGTATGTATATGGAGGTGGAAGGGTCATGGTAACCCTAGTGGCAATGGGGGCTAACGATTGTGGAATGGAAAGGACCACGTTTTGAAATGGGGTAGGGGTCATCGATACCAGAGGTGGTAATGTAGCTATGGGTATGTGTGAGACATTAGGGGTGGATGAGGTTACATTTTGAGTAGTTTTCGAGGGTATTGTGAATGTGGTGGGAGCCATGGAGGTGGAAGACGTGGGAGTCATAGCGGGTATAGGACCTAGGCTGAGACGACCGGGGTAAAGTAGGTAGAGGGTAACATAGAGCTAGATGGGGCTAATGCAGGAGTGGGAGTGAGAGTTGGGGGGATAGATAAGGGCATACCGTATATCAACTGACCCAAGGTATCTCAAGTGGATGAATGGAAAAGGTAAAACGCAAAGTGACAGGGGTTTTGGTCAAGGAGTCGTGTGAACTCCTCATTTCCGATGCAATATTGATAGGTTGGATGGGATCCATGGCTGGTGATAAAATGGAAGGTGATGAAGGACTAGGTGGGAGTGGTTGACAACTGACGTGAAATATGAGTGTGCTTGCTTGTTTTTGGTCAACACCATGTGAACCAAGATCTTGATCGTAGGGCGCTTCTCTATAAATGACATAGAAAAATAGCAGGAATAGGTGAATTTGGCGGCAAAAAGTGTATTAGGTACCAAATGTGGGTTGGGAAATGAAATAGGCTAACCGATGCTGGTTAAGGAAAACCGATGCTTTGGTAGGGGTAATCATTGTCTTGGCCACCGAGAAAATGGACAGTGAATGAAAAACAAGGCAGAAGGTCAAATATGACAAGTATGCTAAATTTGATGATGTTTACAATGTCAATGGTAATGATAGCAGTGACAGGGACTGTGAAAAGTGGAAGAAGATGAATAAAATGTCCTTTTGGGTAGGTTAACAAAAGGACTGGAACCGATTCCGGTTGGGTATAACCGAAAATGGTCGAGCATAATCGACGATGGTCACTGGACCGACACCGTCACTATGAAATTGAAATAGTGATGAAATAATAGTGGTTGTGAATTAAAATCTGATGTAGAATCAGACCCAAAATTATGAGAATGATGATGATATGGCCCAGCACACTCAGGTGAAGCTGAAATACACCAGCTGTGATGAGGAGCGTGTAAGGATGAACAAGAAAAATGAAGAATGTGATCTCTCACCTCAAAATGCAAGCCAAGCAGAAACACTAAGAAAAATGCGATCCTAGGAGTGCCTTTTCTATTATGTTTGTTTAGCTTATGCTATTTAAGGACTGACACATGAATTGTGAAATAGATTTTTTGGTGAGGATGGCTTCCTACAAAGAAGGAGATCTAAAAGGTGAGGTTTCAGGTATGTTATGGTGGGGGCGGGATTTTCTCCAAGTATGACTCAACAAAGTAGCGAACTAGGGAGTACCCATCAATCCTCTCCGATCGATGCGGTCATTGCCAGAATTCCCAAGAAATATGTTGTTTAAGAATATGTGTTTGTTTTGAATTTGTGCAATTTGGCAAGACTTGAGAGAGAAAGAGATGTGCTTTCTATAGTTCGTTTGCACAACCATAAGCTTGTCTTGACTTCAAGTGTATAGGTTGCCCTCAATTAATGTGAGCTAATGCAATAAATCAGAATGAAATGCACTTATTTTTAAGCCCAAATCAAAGTGTGAAGTTGGATGACACAATAAGATGAAGAGGAAGAGGGATGCTCTTTTACTACAATGTAGAAAACATGAAGAAATGGTTCTTTTTAATTACACCAAAAGAAAGGTTTCCTTTAGAGAAAATAGAAAGAAAAGGTGGGTTACCAAGGAAGAAAATTAGTGTGTATGATTTTTAGAAGGGAAACAAACACACAACTTTTCCTAGGAATGAATGAAATGCAAGGAACCTGGATGGGTCCCACCAGTGTGCCAAAATGTTTCACCTAATTCTTAGATGTTTCTTTGAAGTATTGATGAAACAGATAGGGTAACGGCATAGGAGGAATACTTGTTCAAATGTTGGTTGATGGGTTGTTGCGCGCGTATGACTTCCGAATCCACAACTGGTTGTGAGAGCTTCCTTTTGGCTAGGAGGAACTACCTATAATAAAAGCAAGACCACTAGAAGGAATTAAACAATATGTGTAGTGAACTGCCTAGCGTATGCTAGATCCGGGAAGTGTGATACTTCCTAGATGGCTATCAGTCCACTTTGTTTTAAACAATTTAATGTGGTAAATAAAGTAAATCCTATTGTAGTTTGAAATGATTTAGGTATCTCACTTAAAACACAATAAGAAAGATCTAATCTAACAGGCTAGGTTAGAGTAGGATCCAAAGGTCAAGTGATTGGTTCTGGGTCTCTGTAGGTCTGACAGAGGTCTCAGGAAGATCACAGGTGAATGAGGGTGAGGCAGAATTAGGTGGGTAGGTCACTGTTCTGGGTTGTATGGGAAAATATAGAGACCGATGTCGGTTAAGGGTGACCGATGGTGGTTAGGTGTAACCGGTGCTAATACTGTGGAAATATGGGAATACCACAAGAATGAGCTTTGGGTCTCCTTTGTGATTACACAAAGGACTTTGGTTGGTCGAGATGAGGTATTGGGTGATTTGGGTAGGATTTGGTGAGGTTTTAATGGGTATATGGAGGGAGAATGTTGAAGGAGGTCAATGGGTGGCTAGGTAAACAATAGGTGATAATATAATGATGAAATGAAATGAACCAGAGAAGTATAATGTTTTACTTACTTGGATTCTGGTCCTGACACCTGTGAGTGAGGGATGGAGGTGCTGGTAAGAGGTTGAAGGCTGTAGGTGATCACCAATCGTAGGAGAGCTTCTACATGGGCTGCATGTGCATTCCTCTTTGCTTGGTTAGATCAGATCATTGTTGGGGTGGTTATGTGGGAGAAAATGCTTGATCTCCTTCCTTGCATGCATGTTCTTGCTAGAATTCGATCTCAGAAGATGTGATATCTCTCAGGAAGATCTCAATGTTTTCCAACTTTTTCCAATCTTTGCCAACCTTGAAAATAAGGTTTTTTTGGGGTTAAAATGGTAACTGATGGTGGTTTCGGCTAACCAAAGAACGGTTAGGGCTAACCGACGCTCCAAGGTGGGATTTCTAGGTTTACTAAACTAAGGAGATCCTCTTGATTTTCTCGAATCTCGTGTCATCAACCCATAGATTAAACTGGAAGCTTCTTGTAAGCATGTGGGAATGTGGTTAGAGAGAATGTAGGCATTGATTTTTAGGGTTTGGGTAAGTCTTAGTTAGTTATGGCAACTTACTAAGAATAGGTCTTAGGTGAGTTGGCTTGATGAGGTGTCTAGGTGAAGTGTATATGTGGATATTATTTAAATTAAGATATTTAAATAATAAATATGGTGAGGATAATGAATTAATTAAATTAAATTAATATTAGTGAGGTGAAGGGGGCATGGCTAGGTGAATGTGATAAAGGGTGCTTATTTATCAAGGGACTAAAGGGGAGTGTGACCTAATTTTAATGTCTATAAAATTGTTAAGGTCTACATTGATCGGTGGAAGTCCCGCTTGATTGAATAAGAAAAGGAAAGAGTATGTTGTTTTTCATTAGGTATGCATTGTCATTTCTTGCTGATGTTTCTAAAGATTCATCTCTCATGTTGTGTATAAAGGTTCTCAAGAAACTACATTAAAGGTGTGAGTAGTGTTATTCATATTTTTCCCCGAGTAAAATTGGATCAGCCATGACCACTCACAAGAAGAAGCTAGAGAATTCACGTTCAAATCCTATAATTAGGAAATAGAAGGAATATACAATGGAGTGGTAAGGCTTGTGAAAGATCGAAAGACCCCGTGCAAGAAGAAATTCAAGAAACGGCTCTGTCGAGCGAACCCGTTCTTCAAATCCAGCAAACGAGTTATTACATGCAGGCTCAAAAATGGAATAGTAGGGCCAGGGAAGGAGAATACAAAAGTGTCAAAGAAGCCATAGGCTCAAAGGAGAAGAAATGATGAAAGTTTGAAGTCTTCGGGCTCTAAAACAGTTCAGAATGAGCCCAAAAAAATCTAAGTATGGAGGAGACAACGAACGTTGCCAAGTGTCCAAACAGTGCACCTCCAAAGATTGAATCCAAAAGGGTAGGCTCGAACAAGCACTAGGTCCCCATGTGTCTCAGGCCCAAAAATGAGGCATAGTCAATAGCTAAAAGTCAAAAGGCGACAGGCGGGCCTCTAAAATACTAAGTGTAGAAGTGCTAGTGGAAGCCACCACGCATCATCTTGGCACATCCTGAAAGGTAAATCCAAAAGTGGAGACACAAATGAGCGCAGGATCGCCACATAGTCCAAGTTGAAAAATAGGATAGAGTGGGCCCAAAAACAACTAATTATAGAGAACGGGTGCTAGCTCGCCATGTGTTCGTGGTCTAAAAAGGTAAAAGAAGCTGCTGAAAATTCCAAGAGCCTACATAGGCCTCCACGTGTCAACCTAATGCTCCTTCAAAGGAAAAATCTTGAGCGGGTTTTTAAGTGAGCATGGAGCCTCCACGTGTCCAGTTTTGTAAAGGGACAAGGTCAAGTTGAATAGTCAAAGCATTGAGACAGGCCAGCAGAGGGTGCCAAGTGTCATCATGATGCTAATTCAAGAGAAAATTTAAGGGAAGGTTTCCAAAAAAGTGCTAGACCTCTGCGTGTCCCCAGTCAGATATATGACCCCACCAAGAAAAAGACTTAGCCAAAAACATGAAGAAACTGAGAAAGCCACGGAAGAAGCCACGTGTCATCCCGATGTAACTCCAAAAGAAAAATAAAAAGGCTTCCCTCAGACATGCGCCAACCCTCCACGTGTCCGGTTTCAAAAGGGGGCCCATTTTGGTAGCTGGTTCCTGCCATTTTGTATGAACCCAATCCAAATTTCAAATGAGCATATCTTTTGACTCAGTGCTTGAAATATGAAAAATATGGCACCGTTGGAAATATCTCGGCCTCATCTATGCCATGGAGATTTGAAACTTTAATTTTGGAGAGGTTAAGTGGGGAGAAAATGAAGAAACGTCTTTGGGCCATTAATACAGGATCTATTTTCCCCAAAACCAAATCAGATTTGATCTGATCCGTCATTTCTCCTCCTTCAAGGCACCGAACAAGTAATCAATACGAGACATGATAGATTTGGGGTGGATTTGTAGGAGGCATTGATGGCAGTAACTGAGCCTTGAATTAATTTTCCCACCTCTTTCTCCTTCTTCTCTCTATGTTTGAATCTATAAAGGTAGGGTCGAGGCTCATTGTAAAGGGTTGGACATTTCTGTTTTGCGCCCTCCCTTCTTCTTTTGTTTATAGAAGGATTTATGGAGCTTTTCTAACCTCTCCTTTAGGTTGTAATACAAGTTTTTCCTCTTAGCTACTGTAGTATATTGTATCGACTCCTGAGCAATAATATATATGTTTATGGATGTTTCTCGACCCTCTCATGTATTCGTTATTGTCTCTCTAATCTTTTATTTTCATTTGGTCATTTGTGCATGTTTTTTATATTACATTCATGTGTTCTGTGTTAAACTGCAAAATGTTTATCTAACATTCCTTTGGTGTATCACCTCATTAGCTAAGGTTTATTTTCTTACATCTCTCTATTCCTGTCTCCTTGGTAGATAGAATAGAATTATAATAGATCCTTTACAATTTGTTTGTGTACACCTAAACAGAGGGATAGGAAGTGACCTCAATCTGGAGAGCTCTCTCAACTCGCAAGGTCCCACACCTTGAGAGATGCTCCATGTTGTGCAATCACACTGAGAGTCTCAACCCATCTAGTTATAGACATTTAGGGGTGCTATGATTTTTCACTAACAATTTTGGTACACTCGGTGGGACAGTCTAAAGCACCTTACCACTTCATCTTAGCAGTTGGCGTTTTTTTTTGAGATTCAGCCTTTTGAGGCACATACAAGCACATCTAGTAACTCTATCTCGGTTAAAAACCCTATCTCTTAAGTTACAAACCTTTTCCATTAATTTCCACCAATTTTCATCCATTTTTTCTTCCATCTCTTTCATTTTCTCCCATACCATGAAGTTTTGTAATCATGGCTTCATTTCCTTCTTAGAACTCACACTTACAGCAACAAGCAGTTCACCTCCAATGCATTTCCCAACTCCTCCAAATCAGCATTATAATTAGATCTAGGACCATTATGCTTACCCATATGAGTAGGGTCAAAGTCATTTTGGCCATAGAGATTATCAAGAACAACAGGGCGCATACAATGGTGACAACTATGTGGAGAATGATGGTTTGCTGGAGAAGATTCAAAAATGGAGGTTGGCATGGTTCAGTCAAGGGCCATAAAACAAATTAAGGCATTCAAGATTTTTTACAGAGCACCTTGTCCATGGGGAGGCCCTTTTCTAAGACATTACATCCCTCAAGAGAATCTTTACTTCATGGTTGAAATTATGCCTCAGCTTACACAATGGATTGAATATATTGAGGCTTATGAGCCAAACACAAGACAACCTTGTCAATGGGTAAGTCAATCACCAGCTCCATGTCCTTCATTTTCTCTTTCTCAATCTTTATCATTTTAGTATGATCAAGATTCAAGCCCCTCACTTGTTGCCTCAAGTGTTGATTTCATTTCTCCATCTCCTAGTCTTCCATCCCATCTCAATTCTTCTCCCCTTTTCCTTCCCAAGCATTCATTCCCTCTAAAGAAACAAGAAGTTCCACCTCCCTCTCCACCACAAACAATAGCAAAACCAATTGAACCCCAACCTTCCACTCCTCTTGCTTCCTCAAATCCATGTTGGGGAGATGAAAATCAAACAACCAGCCAAGGGAAGCAAGAAGAGGAACCCAACAAAGAAGAAATGATAGACAATCCAAAGAGTTGGGCTACCAAATTTGAGTTTACAAAGATCCCCTTGATGGTTAAGCCAATAGAGAAGGTCAAGGTTGAAGATCCAGTGGTGGTTGAGGCTGAGTTTGCAGCAGAGAAGGAACAAAAATAGAAGGAAGAAGATCAACAACTGTTTGCTTTGAATACAATGTCCCTAATGGAACTTTGTCTGAAGAGGATGCTGATTTGATCCAAGCTACACAACCAGTTGAGGAGGAAGAAAAATCAGCTCCAAGTCCCATTGAAGAGGAGTAGATGGGAGAAATCAAATCAATGTTGAAGCCACTCAATGAAGAAAGCATCATTGAAGATCCTTTGCTTTCATTTCAAGGGCTTGATTTGATTTTTAATTCCATGATGGAGGAGGACCATATAGTTTCAGAGGCTCCAAGTGTAGGACAGGCTATAGAAGAACCTTTAGTTCTTCCTCCCATTTCATCCCCTCAAGCTCTAATGTTGAAGAAGAATTTGAAATTTCAAACTTCATGTTTGAGGAAGAGGGGAACCATGGTGAGAAAGTTTCAGATCAGAAGGACACCATGGAGTAAGTAGAGCACCTGCAGTAGAACAACAAGGAGGTAGATTGTTTGTAAGACTTGGAAGATTATTTTGGTGAAGAGGAGCCTGAGGATATCACATCATTTTATCATCTTCCATCCACCTTCCAAGCATATAAGCTTGCTTTCATGAAGGAGGAAATTCAAGGACATTAGCCTACACTTCATAATAGCTCTCTGAGACCAAGGTTGGAAGATATGATTCTTCCATGTTCTTCATAAGAGAAGGAAGAGAAAAGGCAAGAAGATGTCATCAAATCTCTCACACCATCCATCTAATAAGGTCCATAAAAAACTCCATTTTTGGAGTTAAATTTTAGAGTAAAGGGCACATTCAAAGGATCAGACCATGCCCGATCAGTGTACTTGGTTTCATTAGAGCTAGGAGAGAAGCCAAAACCATTCATGCCTACTTCAAGGAATGAGGATGAGCATCAAAGTACCAAGGGTCATCATCAACACCTCCAAGAGTCCAATTCCAATCAACTTGAGGAGGTATTTTTGGTTGATGTAGATACCTTGATGATTCTTATAGTCAGCTTTTCACTCATACAAGCAACCATATTCAGTGTCGAATAATTTGCATGGCTTCCCCTCTTAAGAAAGGGAAGCTACTTCTCCCTACCTGTAGTAGGCTTTGTTTAGCCCCCTTTTCTCTCTGGTTATTTTAGGATTCGGAGTAGACTTTGTTTACAGCAGAAGAAGTGCTTGTGCACACTCTGCATGTCTCATTTGAGGCATGTATGATTTTGTCTTTGTACATAAGTTTTGTTCATATTTCTCTAGAGCTACTGAGGCCAGGCCCTTCAATATTCATGGTAGAAGATTCATAGTTTCTTGTAATAGTTGTAAATTTCAAAATAAAACAAATGTAGAGAAACTAAAGCCATCTTCAAAATAGTCCATTTAGGGATAGATGAAAGCCCCAGGTCAAGACAGTTTTCTACTCTCAGAAGCCTTGTTTTAGGATTTCTTATGAAAAATGAGATTGCAAATAGTCGGGCTCACGGATCAAAGGTAGGATTAGTATCAAGGCTATCATTCTTGACTCCATGCCCAATGGATATAACAAGGCAACTGGTCCTCTCATCTAGTAGGCAGATACCCCTATGAGTCACCAAATTGTTATTCATATTTTGCCCCTAGGTAAAATTGGATTAGTCACGACCTTGCACAAGAAGAAGCCAGAGAATTCACATTCAAATCCTAAAATTAGGCAATAGAAGGACTCTATAATGGAGTGGCAAGGCCTGTGAAAGATAAAATGACCCCGTGTAAGAAGAAATTCAAGAAACGGCTCTATCGAGTGAACCTGTGCTTCAAATCCAGCAAACGGATTACAGGCGTGCTCAGAAATGGAATAGCGGGGGTTGAGGAAGGAGAAGACAATATCTAAGAATCCATAGGATCAAAGGATAAGAAACAAAGAAATTTTGAAGTCTTCGGGCTCTAAAACAGTTCAGAATGAGCCCAAAAAATAGCTAAGTATGAAGGAGACAATGGATGCTACCAAGTTTCCAAACGACGTACCTCAAAATATTGAATCCAAAATGGTAGGCTTGAACAAGCGCTTAGGCCCCACGTCTCCCGTGCCCAAAAAGGAGGCGAGTCAACAACTAAAAGTCAAAAGGTAGACAGGGCGGGCCTAAAAAAAGACTAAGTATAGAAGTGCTAGTGGAAATCGCCATGTGTCGACTTGCATATCCCCAAAGGTAAATCTAAAAAAGGAGACCCAAATGAGCGTGGGCTTACCATGTAGTCCAAGTTGAAAAATAGGATAGAGCGGGCCCAAAAACAACTAAGTATGGAGAACAAGCGCTAGCTCACCACGTGTTCAGGGTCTAAAAAGGTAAGAGACGCCATAAAATTCTAAGAGCCTATGGAGGCCTCCACATGTCAACTTTGATGCTTGTTCATAGGAAAAATCCTAAGTGGGTTTTTAAGTGAGCGTGGAGCCTCCTTGCATCCAGCCATAAAGGAACAAGGTTAGGTTGAATAGTCAAAGCATTTAGACAGGCAGAGGGTGCCAAGTGTCAGCATGGTGTTAATTCAAGAGAAAATTTAGGGAAGGTTTCCAAACAAGTGCTAGACCTCCGTGTGTCCCCAGTCATATATATGACCCCGCTGAGCAAAAGACTCAGCCAAAAACATGAAGAGACTGAGTAAGCCATGGAAGAAGCCACGTGTCAACCCATCGCAACTCCAAAAGCAAAATACAAAGGCTTCCCTCAGACATGTGCCAGCCCTCCATGTGTCCAGTTTTAAAATGGGGCCCATTTTGGTAGTTGGTTCCCACCATTTTGTATGGACCTGATCCAAATTTCAAATGAGCATATCTTTTGACTCAGTGCTCAAAATCTAACAAATATGGCACCGTTGGAAATATCTTAGCCTCGTCTATGCCATGGAGATATGAAAATTTAATTTTGGAGAGGTTAGGTGGGGAAAAAATGAATAAATGTCTTCGTGCCATTAATATAGGATCTATTTTCCCCAAAAACCAGATCGGATTTGATCTGATCTGCCGTTCCTCCTCCTTCGAGGCACCGACAAGTAATTGATGTAGACATGATAGATTTGGGACATATTTATAGGAGGCATGGATGGTAGTAGCCGAGCCTTGAATTAATTTTCCCACCTCTTTCTCCTTCTTCTCTCTATGTTGAATCTATAAAGGCAGGGTTGGGGTTCATTGTAAAGGGTTGGACATTTTTGTTTTGCACCCTCCCTTCTTATTTTGTTTACAGAAGGATTTGTGGAGATTTTCTAACCTCTCCTTCGGGTTGTAATGCAATTTTTTCCTCTTGGATAATGCAGTATACTATATTGACTCTTGAGCAATAATATATATGTATGTGGATGTTTCTTGACCCTCTCATGTATTTGTTATTATCTCTCTGATCTCTTATTACGATTTGGTCATATGTGCATGTTGTTTGTATTACATTCCTATGGTTTTGTTAAACTACAAAACGGTGTCTAAAATTCCTTTAGTGTATCACCTCATAAGCTTAGGTTTATTTTCTTGCATCTCTTTAACCCTGTCTCCTTGGTAGATAGAATAGACTTAGAATAGATCCTCTGTAATTTGTTTGTGTACACCTAAATAAAGGGATATGAACCGACCTTAATCCAGAGAGCTCTCTTAACTTGCAAGGTTTAACACCTTGAGATATGCTCCATGTTGTGTAATCACAATGAGAGTCTCAACCCATCCGGTTACGTGAGACATTCTGGGGGTGATATGATTCTATACTAACAAGTAGTATTTAAAAGAGTGGAAGATAATAGATAAATGTTCTTGAGTTCATGTCACCATAAAACATATCAAGACTATACTCACCAAGTCATCTAGCCTTGGAAAAGAGTGTCAAGACTTCAAATGAAGAGTTATGAACAATCACAAGGTGTTCCCATTTATTCCTCCATGAATTTCTTATCCATATTTAGATTTTTAATGGTGCTTAAAGGTCTTGAGTCCATAAATAAGATGTCTAGGTTGTCTAGGTTCGTATAGGTTGGTAAAGTGTGTCATATGTTCTTAGGTTGTCTATCCTAATCCTCCAACATAGATTCATGAATGAAATGAACACCAAGAAGTATGAAACAATTATTTGAGTAACTAATCCATGAAGAGGGTATGTTCAATGTTATAGAGGTCCGAGATAAAGGATATCAAAATTTATAAGTGATCATTGATTCACAAGTTGAAAATTGATTCACATAACCAAGAAGAATTCCTCAACTTCAAAAATAAGTCTAAGTTATTTTATGAATAATAAAATTACATCAGGCTTCATGAAGTATAGTTTTTTTATGCCAAAAGGAAGGATAGTAAGTTCATCAAGCCGGTGTGTGTAAGCTATGTAAGAAGGTCAAACAAGTAACAAGGTTGCAAGTGAGGTTATAATGTGTTATAGTCATGATGCAAAGAGGTTGAGTTCAAGCAGAAGAAAGGTTTTCTTTGTCAAAATATGTGATGAATACAATTCCAAAGTTGTTGATAAGATGAGCACAAATGGAATCTTTGGTAAAGTAAGGTAAAAATTAAGTCCAATCCATTTCTCACTTGTTACTTTGTTCCAAGAGAACAAGAATGAGACAAATGATTGAGATAGGGTCCTTAAAATTCTAATAAAACACAATGGTAATAGTATTTTAGTGTATTCTATATGATCCTGAAGTATAAAGATCTTGTACACTAAGATTTAAGACTAAAAGTTGACTAAAGGAGTCAAGTCGTGAAGTAAACTATGAGCACACATAGTTGATTGTGGTATATCGGTTTGGAGGATATGATGGAAATTTTCTTGGATAATTTACATCATTCATCCTTATGGATAGTTATGAGATTATTACAAATAAATAATAGACACAAGAGAATCAAAACCATTGAAAGAACCCTGAATGATCCATGTTAAATGTAACACTATGATGAGAATTGTACTATGTCTCGGGTTGGCCTTGACAGAGGATTTTAGAGTGTAATTTGAGAGTATAAGTTCTAATATTTCTCTTGTGGATTATTGAAAAATGAAATGGAGAATGAAATCATCAATGCACTCTAAAGATCAGTGAACCGACAACGTGCATGAAGAAATATTGAAAATAGTCCTTTATCAAGTTTTAGACAATCACAATTGGATTGGACTAAGAATACAAGAGTTCAAAGATCCTAATACATATATATACATATTTATTAGTAGTGAAGAGGAGGATTTTAGAGTCTAGAACTAGGAGAGAGAAAATGTTAAAGGAAGAAATATTTGGCCAAAATTTTGTGATTTGACAATCTAAAAACTAACACTTCTTAAGTTTTTTTGGTAATGTGTTTAAAATTGTTTCATTCAAATCAAAGTTGAGCATTGTGACGATTGTCCAAGTAGGATTTATCTACATCAAATAATGAGTTTGAAGAGAGAATTAGAATAACTAATATCTCTAGAGGGTGATTACAAGAGACAGAAATGTTAGTATAAGTAAGGGGTACACTTTGTATAAGGGTTTTAATGATGGTTGAATTCCTTAAATAATCACCTAAAAGTACAACAAGGTTGTTACAGTCTAACAAAGAGATGCAAGGTAGGGGGAACAAGTGCATAACTTGACAAGCTATTATTTCATATAAATAAGGGAGAGTTAACAATGATTTCGGAGTGTTTTCTTATAGAACAAGTCATGTGCTCAAAATGGGTACAATAAAGCATGCAAATAATTCAATAGACATTGAGAAATAGTCTCATGGCAAAGCAATTGTGTTTGATGCATCTATATATCAAGAAGTCAAGCTAAGAGCCCAAATTTTTATGTTTGCAATCAAAGATCACTAATACAAACCCAAGGGGAGCAAGAAATAAATTTTGCATGCAGTATATGATGCTTTAGAACATCACAAATATTGACACAATTACATTGAAAAGTTACTTTAGGGACCTTAGTCCCAAATGTGCCTACAATGAGCATATGGAAGAATTAAGCCTAGAAGTGAGTTTTCAATATGAGAAAGGTTTATTCATGAGTAATGAGGATGATATCACTCAAAGATCAAGTTTTTGGCATGTGTAAATGCCATGAAGGAATCTTCTCAAGGGGAGCAATAATGAACTCAATGCTACAATGGTGAAGGCCAATAATAGAGTCAAATCAAGTAGAGATAAGAGGGAAAACTAGAAAGATGAATTTGGTTGATGTTTTCAACCAACACATGGCCCAAATAATATGAATACTAGGTATTAAAAACATGCATTTCATCATTAATGTAAAAAGGGGAGAAGAAACATGAGGTTTTCCATCAATGACAAAGGGGGAGATTTTTTACATGTGATTTTGATTTTTCATTGATGAAAAAATCAAATTAATGAAAAATTAGAATGCAATAGATCGAGAGGGATCTTGGAATGAGGTTGACAAGGCCATGACAAGGCATGGTCATGAGAAAACTTGATCAAACACTGGCTTCTTGAGTAGCCAATGATTGGTACATGGAAGGTGATGATGGTAGAACATACCGGATGATTTCATACATGGTATATCATGTATATTATGAGGAAAAAGGCTAGAAGAATTAATACACAGTGCATGAGTGGAATATGTAAGACTAGCTCGGTTTAGTAGGCCTAATCTCTAGGCCTCGTTAGAAAAAGTGACTTGGAAAGGTGGAGTGAAGGCATGAGGTAGCTGGTGAAGCATGGTAAAGGTATGAAACACATGATAGGACATGTTTAAGGGGATACATAATGAATAATATTTTAGATGTGATGAGTTATGGTGCAAACTAGCTCAATTTGGCCTATTTCAAGGACCTAGAATGAGGGTATGAATAAAAACAAACTATATTGAGAAAATTCAAGTATGTGAATTGTGTAGGGAAATTTTTAAGAGTCTTCGAGATGATGCTACATATCATAAATCAACACTTAGAGGAAATTTTAGGGTCTTTTGTACGACTGCCCTTAAAGACAAGCAAATTTAGCATGCACAAATGAGATTGGTCAAGAAGGTATAGGTGTACTTATGAAAAAGTACCCATTTTATATCATGGAGGAGGTATTCGTGAAGGTGTGGACAAAATTTTAAGACCAGAGGATGATTTTTGTGCAAGATATTGTAATTTTGTCAAAACCAGGCTAAGAAAGGTATGCCAAAATAGTGCCCTGACTTCTTAGAATTTGATATAATTTGACAAGAATTCTTCAACTAAATCATCAAATAATTTTTTAAGAGCATAGAGAGACAAATATTTTTCAAAAAGAAGTCAAAAGGACTAAGGACAAGAAAGTTCTATCCATTTTTCGAGTATTATCTAAAATCCTTCTAAACCCTAGTTAAAAGCGGTATGGAGAAAAGTGCTTGGTTATGCCTCCAAATGGATTTTTTTTTCCTTGAAAATGATTTGAGTGTGTAGATAACTCATCAGAGGTCATGTTCATGTTGGTTATAGCTTATGAAACATTATGGGTCCCACAAGAAAATGTATTTTGTTGATATTTTAGTATACATATCTCAAACGATGAATTCACAATGAAATGTGAAGTGGTATAGGAACCTTGTGATGTGATATAAATTTCTGAGTAATAATACAAGGTGGTTATGCAAAGAAAATTGATGATACATGAGTTTTTCTCATACCTACTTTGCTAAGATAGCTAGTATAAAAAGCTAGTGAAGGTGAAATGGAGTTGTTCATGATGAAATGAGCAATGTTGATGTTGTTTTTGGTCCTAAATAGCATGATTGTGTTCCATATGAGCTAAGAGTGTTCTTATTTTGGTTTGATGAAGTGCTTGCATGCATAATCTTGAGTGATCCAAAATTTTCCTTTTGAGCTAGTGAAGAATTCCTCGATTCTGGGTATGAAAAAATGTGTTATTCCCAAGAAGGTATGGCCATAAGTGCTTGAGCATGTTGTTTAGGATTCATAATAAGTATTTGAAGCAATGAAATTCCTTGGTGAGTTCCCTAAAAGTGGTTGTGCTATTAAATTTTAATACTAGTTTTTAAGCTCCTAGAACCAAGTCATACCAGATTGAGAAATTGGAGTGAAATAATGGTTCTTGTTATGTTTAGATGATTTTTGTCAATTATATGTGAAATAATACTTCATGATCTTCATGTTGATGTATGATAGGTGATTATATGACAATTTTTAATGCTCTAAGTAACCATATTTTGAAGACTATTTTTCTATGGATGGAAACTCACAAGTACCTTGAAAAAACAAGTATCTCATGGCATGAATGAAGAAAGTGTTAGTTTCTCCAAGTATTGAAGGTGGAATAGAGATAAAATACAACTCTCCCAAATATTTTGTGGATATTGAACCTACACAAATCAATGTTAAATGGTCATGCACCCCATTTAAACTTTTGGTACTCCACGAACAAGTTTGGAGCTCTTAATGAAAGGGGAGGAGAAATGGTTAGTTAGGAAGGATGTGAATAGGTTATAGAGATAAATGAGGATCATTGTAACTTAAATTCATGCATAACATGCTTGGAATTAATCTTATTTATCTAGAAGACAAAACCCGTATGTTGGAGGATAAGAAAAATAGTTGGTGATAGTTACAACTCAGATTTGTAAGTGCAAGAAGGAATATTTATAGAGGATCATAATGTTTAGAACTCCTTCTTGATCATCATTTAGCTCAGGCACATCTTGACATGTCCTGCAAAGGTGTAGGATGTAATTGAACTTACAACATAAATAATCATTTCAATAAAATAGTTTGTATGAGGTCATATTTCCCTTCCTTTGTGTGAATTGTAAAGTGGAGGAGGAGAAGATTCATTGAAGGTGAATTGTAATATTTATTTTGAGAATCTTTTCCTTGATGATATAAGCATCAAATTGTGCATGTAGACATGTTGTTGAATATAGCGAGAAAACATTTTATAAGACATGATTATTGAGGTGAAGGAGCATGCAAGAATATGGATGATTATATTTTGTTGATGCTCATGTTTATGAATAAATTTATTGATATGAAAAATCAGGTGTAATGTCTTCTTGACTGAATTAGCTGCAGTAATTGAACATGTGAGAGATTGAGTGATTTAAGAGGTGTTTCAAGGAGAGTATCATGAAGAGAATGAGAATGCAAGAGCATCCTTGCACAACATATCCTTGCAATATATGAAGAGGATGATAAGAGAGAGGAATGAAGATGAGAATGGGGGTGAAAACAAAATAAGAATGAGCTGAATAGATGATCACAATTTGTTTTGGGAGACAACTGAATAAAAGTGATCAAAAAACCTTGAAGAAGTCTAAGTGGATGCTTAGCAAACAAGGATTTAAAGCTTCCTTGTAAGTGGTGGCTTAAAAAATATGAAGTAAGAGCTTGGTTAAAGTTTTAGGAGTTGTAGCTTCCAATAAAGTAGAGGCTTACAAAAGATCAAGTAGCAGATTGACAAAATGTTTGAGTTGTAGCTCCATGTTGAGTGGATGCTCAACAATGAAATCATTGTAAAATTTATAGGACATTTTTTTCCAAGTTATTTCTTTGGTTTCAGTGGGTTTTTCTCCTCAAGGGTTTAATACATTAAATCTTGTTTCTTTGTGTGTTTTCTCATGTTGATTACTTTTGAATGATGTTATGGCTTCATTATAACAAAGTTAAGTGAATTGGATTATCTATCAAATCTTGAATAATCACTGATTCACCCCTCCTCTCAATGTGTATAATTTCCAACATGAGAGTGAACACAATAGCACAAGATATTAGTCAGAAACCCTTAAGGGGAAGAAAACCAACTGAAACTTTTGATTATATTACTCAAACCAAAATACTTGCATAAACATGATTCATCACACACAATTTATCTAGTGAGGTACCAAACCCACAAGGAGCTCCAACCCCTAGAAACCTTTGTTTATATTACTCACAATAAAGGACTCATGTGAATGACTCATCATGAAATTTTTGAATATGAAGACCACTAGATAAATTATACCAACACATACATCCGATGATAGTGATCAAAGATTCAACTACAAACACCTTCAAATCCTGTTCTAACACACCTCCTTCCAACTTACTCAATCTTGGACTTTCATGACATGATTTTATCACAAAACATTGCAGAAAAAATATGTAACAATCCTTATAATTTTTCACAAATTCTCAGCTCTAATTTTATGCCTTTGAACCACCTACACTCTCTCAACTAGCTCACACTTTTCCCTCTATTTTCACTAGTTCAAAAATGAACCAAAACATCTACTTTATATTATTATCAACTCAAAAACATAAGATAGGTCGGTCCTAAAACAATATATCTACCATTAAAACTTAAAAACATAACAACACATTCATAAAAATTCATAATATGGACCCATGTAGGTCGACCATGTACCAAGACAACCAAACAAGCCATAGTAGGCTCAAAACTCCATGACCTAGCTCATCAAAGACCTCCAAACACACCACCATTATTTTTCAAGAATATAAAGTCCTTACACATGTAAAATACATCATCACAAAATCATCCATTCTCACACATTATCTTACACCAATCATTTTCTTCATAACTCTATCAAGAAGGAACATTTCCTACTCAAAGCAGATGCTTCTAGGAACCAATCTTCACAAAAAAAGATCAAGATTACCCAATAACACTTTAACTATAACATACAACACTACATTTGAAATTTAGTGATATATAGATCATATCCATGTTTTTTATACCTCATGAAACATCCAATAATGTAAATGAAGCTAACTCTCCTATTCACCAAACTCAACTACACATGAAGCATTTTTTGAAACTCAACAAGTTTTCTCCCCTTCTGATACATTCAAGACCTATAAATTCCTTCACTAGGAACAAAATTCATTCCACATCACTCTCTAATAAAAAACAAGCATCAGAAAAGCCAAAACATAAAACTTCTACATCAATCTTCTAGCCAAAGTCATCTTTTCCTATATTAATAAAACTAGGAGTTCACAAACTAAGCTAGTTCACCTATCAAAAAACATCCTCAAATGATAAATCATATATAATTGGAAATTTCTATTAATCTACTTTCCATAACATCTTACAGTTCCTTTCAACTCTAAGTGGAAGGCCTTCAACCAGTCAATCTCTACAACTACTCAAAATTGTCTTTATAAACCCAAAAACTAGTCTTCAAAGACAGTCACACCTTTCCCTCTAGGAATTAAACCATGACCTTAAAATATCATATAAATATAGTAAAAATCCTAAGATTCCATATATGGTGATTTAGTCAATACCTTCAATGGAAAAATTTTCCATTAACTAAAAATCTTTAGAAACTTACCTCGTTAAAGTAGGGTCCACATAATGTCACTAGCTCTATCATACCTTTCTGGAAATATAGATGAGTTATCTACAACTTCCAATCATCACATTAGTAAAACCAATATAAATTAAACATGTATAAGTAATTTTCTCTAAGTCACTTTTAAACTAGGGTTTAACTAGGGTTTTAAACATCTTTACCTTCTTAATGATCATTCATAAAAACCTAACGAAAAAACCACATAATTATTCTCTCAAAACACTCTTATCTTAATGTAAAACCATCTCCCAAAACCTATGGGTCCCATGAAAAGAACACAATTCACAAGGATCATCTAAAGCTCACAAATCGAGCTATTTTTACCTTCTTCTCAACCTCATTTTACCAAAACCGGTGTATCTTGCAAAGTTCTCTTCATATTAACCTAAAATTTGTCATTAATCATCATAACACCATCCTCTAACTTATAAAACTTACCACATTTATCAACTATTCCTAAAACTCTCCAACCAAAGTGACTTACCTATGTCTACCTAACTTTTCTTTACCTTCTTACTTCCCAAGGACCATGAAACACCACCAAACATCTAAGAACTAACCTAAAACTCATCATACATATTATATACACTATCACCATGATACTACCATGCTTGACCTTTAATCCCTTGCTTCATTTCTTAAGTCATCATACCAAACCACAATCTCCATGACTAAGAATATGCCTATAAAGACTACTACAACCCATGATATCGCATGAACTAACCTTGATAATATCTTACGAGACTCATTAACACATGTAAAACACCTTTAAGACCATGTATGACCTCATGAAAACCTTTAAATATATCTAGATAGATCATACAATGACTATGAAAGCTAGAACCATGCCAAGACAACATGATAACTCATCAAATCCTGTCACTACCAATCAATGTTCATGTTTGACTTTGACTTACACCTCATGGAGACTCATATGACCTCTGCACATCCTTTTCCATCAATGGATTTGACATCAATGAAAACACTAAGACACAATGGCCAACAGACACTTGACTATTGATGGTCCAATTCTCACATGAACCTCATATATTCTAGCCTTCATGCTATGAGCTTCACAATACATATTTTCTATCATCTACTCTCAATCACACACATAACACTTATTTCCTGATGAAACAATCTTGTTCTATGGTTCATTCTTGAATATTGAGGATGAATTTATAAATAAACCTTATCTCATACACATCTAATGGTGACAACATTTCTCCTACCATCTACACATCTTGCATATCACACCGCGCCATCACACTCACACAACATTTGCATATCTTGGTTGCATTTACTCTTGTTAGCTTATACTACTTACATGTTACACTTTTATTACTATGCTAGATGGATTATAAGTATGTCATTATCATTTTTCTATAAAAATATACATTTTCACTTGGTATCTTGAGGTAAATGCGTACCTTTACAGCTCTTTACATGATGCATGATGCTCAACACTAATCTTTACCACCTACCGAGGATCCTGGGGCATCTCCATTTGTTATTCTCACATTCCACACATTACAGGTTCTCTTTTCATGACATTCATTACTTCTAGCTACCATGAGTTATTTCTCGCTGATTTATACATGCTTTGACATATTATTTATCTTTCTAACATACTAATGGGGGCTTCATGTGTAGAATTTCCCTTGTAGGATTACATTCAACCATGGCTATCTATCATTTCTTACTTTTTGTTGCTTGTTATTGTTTGTGGGATATGCCCTTTTTATTTTTTTATCATTGTATACTTTTAGCCTCTTCAACCCGAATTGTTTTGTGAGATCGTGAGTGTTGTCCCATGTATGAAACACCGCTTTCTGGATCTATCTTGTCTTCACACTTGCTTGTTACATTGCCTTCTATTACAAGATATTTTTTTAATAACACTTGTTACTATCCCATCTTGCTTGCACATTCCATAGTTTCTACCATACACATCCCCTACCCCCTATAGGTATCCACTTCATATAATCATATCACTATCATGTCCTCTCATTTAGACCACATTCTCCTACACTCGTCACATGCAACCCAAATGAGGGGGAATCTATTGGGTGATAAAATCACCCATACAATGACAGCTCAGAGCTACAAAGATAGAATAAGCACAAGAACACAATTACGACTATCCCGAATCAAACTTGGGTCCAAAACATAGAGTAGATACTAGCACCTAGACCTGGACAATAGTGATGGGAGTTTGTGTCTCCCTTAGGCACTTGTGTCTTGGGAAAAAACCATTCAAATTTCTCAATTCAAAAAAATATCCAACAATTACAACAAAGTTCTCGATTAGCGTACACTTGCCTCTAGTTATAGAATATATTCTTAGTTACAATTGAAACAATTAAAACAATGGGAACAAATTAGGGACATACCATCTACAATGGTGCTTATTCAAGAAACATCATGGAAGGAGAGAAAATATAGACCTCTCTCCCAAAAACTCTTCTCTTGGCATGAGATCACCCAAAAAAATTTCCTTTGGCATGAGATCACCCAAAATCTCCTTTGGTGTGAGATCACCCAAAAAAATTGCCATCAACATTATAATCCAGCAACTCTAAGCAAACAAGACAATTTTCTATCTCATAATCTCTTATATACTAGGTGCACACTTTCCTTTTATACACTTTTACACTCTTTACATACTTATACACATATTACTCTAATTTTTCATATACAAAAATTTGACTACTCTCTCTCACTCTTATTTTGCATGTCCATCCTTAATGCACAATAAGAAGAAGCTTACATCAGCAAGTACAAGCTCAAAAAAATAGGTACAAATCACACATACGTTTCACCCCTAGGGTATGCTTCCCTTCTAAGTTTCTATGCTTCACACTATGATCACTTCATGCTTCTCTTGTCCACCCAACATGCTACCGACTACACTCTTCTCTACAGGATCATAAGGTATGCATATTTCATCTACTTTATATTATTGAGTATTCACTCAATAGCATAAAGTGGGGGGATGTAAACACAAAATCTATGCACTTAGGTATATTTCTAGGTCCTAAAGCATACTAATATATACATGATTTCTAAGTAAGAAAACTAGTGGTTGATAACTATTTTTGGCCTCTTTGCTTTATCTTTTGTCTTCTTTTGGTCTTACACATCTTACAACCTTGTTAGAACTTAACTTATTTATCTTTCATGGCCTTGGACACTAGCGCCCAGGTGCTCATATCCCTCCTAAGCTCTCCGACCCTCTCTCCAATTTTTTCACTATTTTGGGTCTCTTTTACTTCTTGGGAATATTTAATCACTTTGGGTCAGCCTTCCAATTGTTAATTATGAAATTCAAACAAGGGACTCATATATATACTTAGTTACTTCTCTAAAATTAGGGGCCACACACTAGCATTATCCACTATGACCTAAGCTTGCATCCAAAGGCACAAAGAGCATTACAAAGCATCCATCTAGCACATCCATATAAGGGGAAACTAAAAGAGGCTATCACATCTACATACTATCATTACTATCAAAGGGAGTGTATTTTTATGTTGCATACACTACATAGGAAGTCAAAGTGTTGAATTCCATACCACACATTTACATCAAAACTAGCTATAGCCTGTTATCTTGGTTTCATCGAAAAAAGGTCAAACCTAAGGAAATTATTCCACACATAAGCACATATAACTACATGGAGTCTTAAATCTAGTACAATGCTCGGTACTAGGTTCACTCATCAGGTGATCACGGGGTTAGTGTTGTTGGAAAGAAAATTTATCAGGTGGAAAAATTTGTGGGTTTCTTTCCAACACTCTAGGAATGTAATCCCCTCTACTTAGACGATGCATCTTCCGTGTTTTCATGTGCTTGAGAATGTGGATTTTCCCGGTGGCCTTGTGACTAGGGATCAAATAGTGGAACTCCACTGACCCTATGCCAAAGCTAGCAATTTCTTACTAGAGATGAATTTGTCTTAAGAGTGGGAAAGGGAGTGAGAATATGAGGTAGGAGAACTATTGCTGCAAGTATAAAATCATATTCCAGCATATACTAGTTAGAAATTTCAACACATGCATTTATGAGAAGAAACAACCAAAACTTCCATGCTACGACTAGAGGAAACCATACATACAAAGATGCACACATTCATATGCCTTGGAAAACATAAACTTCTTCCTTACTTAGCATTTCAATTAAAGTTGTACATAGTATGAGAATGGAGGAAAATAGTGAGGGGAAAATAGAAGAAAAATGGTTATCTCCTTTGTTCTCTTTAAGCACAATGCACTCTTGAGTTTACAAAATCGATCACCAACCCCTTTGAAAAGAGAATGCCTTTAAAATTTATAGAATGAGAGATGACTCTTCATCTACCCCCAATGCCTTTTCATATGTCCTCACACAACTTAAAACTTTTCAACTTCCTAGGAAACTTTTAAGTCCCTTTTTATAACATAAAGGTGACTTTTACATTATAAATATAAAGTTTCTTTTTAATTTTATTAAGAACATATTAAATTTCACCCCACCGAAGAATTATAACATGGAAGATAAATAAATTTGGGGAGGGTGAGATAAGAGAGAGAAAGAGAGAGAGAAGAAGAAGGAAGAATTAGAAGCCGCCTCTAATGAAGTCCAATGATCTTTGTCGATGATCTGATGAAACGATCTAATGCGATGAACTATGAATCCTTTGGAACATCTCAATCCTCCTTTTTTGATTCTACATTTCCATTTTTATTCACTTTCTATTTTTATTATGCCTCGCCATGGACACATGTTATTTTTAGTAAGTGCACCAAGGTGGAAAATTTTGATCCAAGAATGAGGGGCATGATAGAGCAAGGAAAGACATGTGCAATGAAAAAATTTTCATGACAAATAGATTAGTAAGGAAAAATTTATCCATGGGTGAATTTTACTATCCCTACTGCACCAAGGGGATGAGAGGGACAAAAAAATTTCTTTGTTACCAAAGGCGTGATTTTTCACTTTAAGACCTGAAACTGGAGGGAGAGCTGGGGATTGCGAATACACACGTGATGACAAAAAAATTGGTATTAAACAGAGAAATATAGAGATATTTATGCATGGATGCATTTTATTGTCCCCATTGCACCTTTGCAAAGGGACATGAGGTGCACAAAAATGCACCTTGCACTTTTGAGAGGCAAAACATAAGAATTTGACCCGTCGAGAGCGAACTTGAAATTGAGATTGCTGGAGCTCCATAAGGTCTTTTTGGATAAAATTTTACATGATTTTGACTCTAAAAATCCTTCCAATATCAATGGGATGGGTATAATATTTTAATTCTTCCTGAAACTCCTTGAAATGGCCCATTTTTTATCAAGATTGTCAATTTTCCCTGCAAAGAATGGGCTCCACTAAAAGTGTCATGAGTTTTTTAAAAACCTGATGATTACACCTTGTAGAGGATTCTATTAGATTTATAATGAGTATTTTGTTTCCTCTTGAATCCTTACGGAGCTTCCAAAATCATCCATCAAAGATCAGGTACCTGTTTTGAAGTGCATAAGAGACAAATTACTATTTTTAGTAAGTGTTAGAATCAATCTCTCTGAAATCCAACCGATGTTTCCAACTTGAATGTTTATCCCATTGTAATATTATTTTTTAAAATACACCTTCACCTCGACCACTTTGGAATGCCTTTCTATTTCTAGTAGATCCACATATAGGGAATTTACTATTTTTAGTAAGTGGGCGTTTTCACCATTTTTGACACTGCTCGACCATTCTGATCTTCTAATTATCTCTGGTGCACACCGTCTTCACCGCAACTACTTCTAGAGATGGCTTACGAAAAATATCCAATAACTATGTAGGAATGCTTAATATTTTTGGAAAGTGGGTTTCTAGGAATTGGTTTGCGACGAAACGAATCTTCTCGATATGGGGTTTTGCTCTACAATGCTACTTTGAAATTTCATGTCAACCCAAGCTCTAAAAATGGAGATTTTAAAATTTAAAATTTTCACCATGGAAAACTAGGGTTTCTTCACTGCAAAAATTTTGGGGCATGTTTCCAAAATATTATACTTGGATTATAACGGCCTCTCGATAATGTGGATGATCGTAAAAAATATAATGTCAATTTGTGCACCATTATTCAAGTTATGAAGATTTTTCACTTTGGGGCCAACAGAGTCATTTTGGTAAAGAAAAAGCCTAAAGCCTTCAAAAATCCATTTTTTTCTTTTTTTATCCTCATTTGATCATGGAAAAATGGTAACAATGGGTCTAATCTTCCAATTCTTCTTAAAACTCTTCCAAAAATGACATCCTTCCTTGGAATCACTGAGTGTGCCCGCTCAAAATGAACTCAACTAAAAATCACACACACGCTTTTATGAAAATATGAATGTTCCATCATGTATAGGATATTCTCATCTTTCTTACGAGTATTTTTTTCCTTCTAACTCCTTACAGAGCTCCCACAATTGTTCAACGAAGATCAGTACCTATTTTGACTACCTTCTCCTCACAGGGTGTTGAGACTAGGTCATATGAAAAAACACATGGAAAAAAGGGGGGAGGGAAAATTGTTGTGTCCCTAATTTCCCTTTTCCAAATTTATGAAAGGGAAATCAATTTCCACTTTGGGCCTTATCGTGACACTTGACGATCATACTTGCATGGAGAGGGAAGGCTCCAACTTAGCTCTCACGGGCGTAACTATCAAATGAGAGGTCACATTGGTGTCCTAGGGGATAAAATGGTCTGGGAAAATTTTAATGTCCCATATGTCCCTTTTTTAAAGGTAAAAAGGGACATGAAATCCCACCAGGCTCTTAGTGCTGACACGTGTCCTCAAAAAATGGCTAAGTATGAAAACTCTTACCTTGAGACCGACTTACGGAGGTGATATCTCGAAGCTCTTGGATGAATTTTGGGGTAAAATTTTACATGTGTCCACCTTAAAAACCTCAATTAATCCAATGATAATGGTCCAAAGATCCAAATTTTACTTCAACTCTCCCAAAATTCCCCTTTTTCTCAAGACCGCTTGTTGTGTGTCACAAGAATGAGTTTCCTAGTGAAGTGCATAATGTTTCATGATGTCTCATTTTTTCCAAAATTAAAGGAATTGAGAAGTATTTTCATTGACACAATATTAGGCTTTCAAATCATCAAAGAGATCCCAAAATATTTCTTTTGAGCTCAGTCCACATTCACGGTGCGTGCTTGTTCAGCCCAAAACTCGTTTTCACTAACTTGTTTCCAACACGTCTCGAATCTTCCCTAAATATTTTAAAATCATCTCCTTTATGTTCCTATAGCTTGAATACTCCTCCATTATTATTCTTACTCCTTTTATCCAATCCGAGGGTGTTGCACTAGTCTTAAGAAGGCTAATGATAACCCTTCCCAAAACTCAAAAATGTTTGAATGCTCCAAAAGTTCCTAAATCACCTAAGGGGATTGATTTTACTTTCCTAAATCACATAGGGGGAAAATTTACATTCATATAGTGATCATTATACTAACAAGATATGACTGGTGATTGCGATGGACTGACCTAGGGGTGTCTTGGGAAGGTATTACTTTGAGAAGTTTCGACACTAGAGTATGGTTGTCATGCCTAAAAATTGAAAATTTTCCCATTGAAAATTTGCATGACAATAGTTGGCTCTATCTTGGGGACATGTTATGGAATGAGCATAGTGAATACATGGCATGAGAACTCCTAGAATCTTAATTTACAAAGATACGTTGACTAATGCCTTATCTATTGGGCTTTACAGAGTCACATACAACTTGTAAGAAATAGTCGAAAAGAAATAACACACACACACATAAGGACGAAATGAAACACACACAACAATAAAGGGAAATTAGATACAAGTGGATGGATATCTAGAGAGGTGGGGAAATAATATACACATACCTAGAAATGGGTTGAGAAAACTACATGCCATCGTGGAATAATGGTCTCAAGTCCGAGCTTTGAACCATAAAAACATTATTTGATCAAACTATTCTCTAGTGATGGCTTTGTATGGCTTAAGAATAATAATATTGATCATGAATCCATCGTCATACTCACATGTATCAAGAATTTGATTACATCCATCAAAAACTTAGTCACCTTCTTGAAATAATTGCCTCTTGAATATTTCTCTTGTTTTCCTACGATCATGAGAAACCACTCCTCCATGTTTTCAAAATTGGAAACATTGACCTTGTCACAAAAATCTACTTCATCTTGGGGTCACAATCAACTCCTTCATTAGCAAGACACCTGAAGGGGTGAGAACAAACTAGTCTTCTTCACATTCAACCACCTTTCTAAACATACCACTTTGTTGCTTCATGTAATTGCTTTTGGAGATGGAGGTTAAATCATTGATCTGAAGGTCTTCATTATCCTTGAGATATTGTTGCAGTAGGAAAACATGTTCAAGACAAATCAGAGCTTGGAGGATGGTGAGTGAAATCTGATTTTGAATTCCTTGACAAGATTCATGCACATTCTCACTTTGTTTCTCTTGACCACTGTTATCAATATCCATCTACTTGAAGTCCACCTTGGTATCATTTACAAAATTGCAACTCTTGGTTTAGTCATATAAGAATTCTTCACCCTTTAGTGGATTTTTCCATATGAACTCTTGTTTTGCATTGGAGGAGCATTCCGAAGTGGTGGGAATAACTCCCAACACTCTTGAAACTTTTCACCATGTTCTAAAAAACTCCCAACACTCTTTCATGTTTTCACCATGTTCTAAAAAACTTTCTTCAATTCAAATCAACTCAATATTTTCCATGTTATCATCCACCATAGCATATATGTTATCTTCTAGATTGAGGAATTCCAAAGGAGATTCAAGGACCTTCCTTCTATGACCTTCCTCATATAATGTGAAAAAAAAAAATATCTTCACACTCCCCCTCATCAACCAAGGCATTAGGGAAGTCATTAAACTCATCCATTGGATCTATATCGGAATCAAACATTGGCATATCAAAAAGAGGAGCACAACTTGACTCACACTTATCTTGCATTTCCATAGCCTGAGTCAGGAGTTTAAGGCCAATTTTAGGGTCTTCCCTCTCTTCCACAGTCTTCAAGAGGTCTTGCATAGATAGTTTTTCCAATATTTCTATAGTTTAATCTTCATTTTTATTGAAAGAGTCTCTACATTGTGCTTTTAAGAGACAGTTTAAAATCTGATCCATACATGTCCATGATTCATTTGAAATATCCTCATTCACCTGTTCCATGCTTTTTGTTTCCTAAGATTCACTTCTCGCAAACATGGGCACACTTGATTCATGATACCTTATAATAAGGAGAATAGGTCTATGCTTTGTGGGAACAAAACACCTTCAAGCTCAAAATCCATATCATCCTCTTGATGGGACCATTTTGAAGCAGCAATGTGGGAAGAACTTTCAAAATTATCCTGATCATCCATTATTGAATCCTCTTTCTTAGATGGATAATGAAATATTTAATACTCATCATGATGATAATTATGATCCTTACGTGAGAAGAGATTGTGTTCAAATTTTTCATTCTCCTTGGCTTCAGAAAGGAAGTGAGATTCTTCCATCAAATCATCCATGATTGAATCGGGAAGAGAATTTGGTTCTTCAACTATCTTCATTTCTTCATGCATCATCTCTACATCACTTAAAGGATCAAAATAGGAGGGAAAATCCTCCATGACCATATTTAATTCATCATTTTTGGTCCATGATGGAAAGTGGATCTCTTTCACTTATTTACACATTTCCATTTCATCATTAATCAAAGATAAAATTTTGAAAGGGGACTATTCATGCTTACTTTGAATTGGTCATTTTCAATCTCTTCATCGATTGGTGGAGTCTTTAGAAAGCATTGAATCATCCATTATGCAATAAGAATATTCCTCTATTGAATATATTACTCTTCTAATGGGTTGTTCCTCAAGCCAAAAAGAGTTGATGAATGGCGGTTCTACCTCCATGTCTCTTTCATCATCTTCCATGATGTTGCTTTGGTACTTGTCAGAAAGTTTAAGGATAGGATATTCTTCAAAATAATCTAAGAATATCCCGGGATGAACACCTCGAGTGTGGAAAATCATCAAGATCCTCTTGAGCTTCTTCATTGTAGACAACATGAAGTGATTCGAGGTATTCATACCTTCTTTGTAAAGCTAGAGTGCATCTCTAAATATCCCGATAGGATTCGTGATCGAATTTCCTTCTATTATGATATGAAGCCTTTCCACATATCCTCTTTTCAAGATGTTCATTTCTTCATTGTCGTATGTAAGGAATTCATTTATAGAGTGGCAAAAAAAGATAATGTTCTCAATTTTGTAGTGAGTTATGTGAGGTTGCAAAATTCTTCCTCAGTGGATTCCGCACCACCTTGTCCTTAAAAATACTTTATAATACTTGTTGATTCTCATTGGAAGGTTGAAAGATAATATTTTCTTTGGTAGCATTCAAAACCTTTCAGGGATGAAAAACCTATGGTGTGAATGATCTTCGAGGTCTTACTCCATAGGAAAAACATATTATTTTTCTTCCTCTTGATGGAGTGCTTCAAGATGTCCATATCTCCAAACTTCATGGTAGGCTTCAAGGTTGGGATTTCCTTCTACTATGTCTAGAATCCACTTGCACATATTCTCTTCTCAGAATGTCCATTTCTTCATCACCGTATATAAGGAAGTCATCTAGAGGAAGGGAGATGAAAGACAATGTCATGAGTTTCTTGGTTAGCTGCGTGAAGTTGAAAAAGTTACCTTCGGTGGATTCTGCACCATCTTGTCCTTCATACAACCTTTCGTATCTCTTTTGAACCTTCTTCATCCATCTCTTAGATTCTTTATTATCGGTAGGAGAAATTCCCATTATTTTTCCTTTGGCTACACTCTTCTTGAATTGTAACCACCATGACTTGATAGTTGGGTCTTCACATATGATGATTTTCTCTATTCTAGAAAGTCTCTTTTTGGATTTTGTGGAGATAGTGTGAGCCTTATTTCCTTCACATTTATTGTATTTATAAGAAATGTTCTAGAAGTATGGTAAATCAAAAATTTTAATTCTCGGCAATCCTCTTCTTCTTCGTCTTCATTGTCACTCATTGGTACTTCACTCCAAACTTAGAGTTTTTTTTTGTGATGTGGGACACGAATGTCACAGAGGATTCATTCCTTGATGGAGTTGCCTTCAAAAATGATTTTCTTTGAAATTTATTTATTTTTATATATTTAAATTTTTTCAATTTTTTAGACCTTGTGATCGTATTTTAGGTGCAAATGCTACCAAATTTGCCCCACACAAAGGACGCCAAAATTGTTTGTGAGAAAATTTATCAAGTGGACAAATTTGTGGGTTTCTTGGCTATGCTCTTAGAATATAATTCCCTCTACTTATATGGTGAAGCCTATGTATTTACATGTGTGTGAAAAGGTGGATTTTCCTTATGACCTTGCATTCGGGGATCCAATAGGGGCACTACACTAACCCCGTGGCAAAACTAGTAATTGGTTCTAGAGATGACTTTGTCTTAAGAGCGAGAAAAAGCATGAGAATATGAGGTATAAGAACTCATGTTGTAAGTAGAAAATCATATTCTAGCATACACTAGTAAGAAATTTCAACACATGTATTTATGAGAAGAAAAAACAAAACTATCATGCTACTAGCTAGAGGAAACAATGCATACAAAGATGCACACATTCATATGCCTTGGAAAACATAAAATTCATCCTTAGAATTTCAATTAAAGTTGTACATAGTATGAGAATGGAGGAAAATAATGAGGGGAAAATAGAATTAAAATGGTTATCTCCTTTGTTCTCTTTAAGCACAATACACTCTTGAGTTTACGCCCCAATGCCTTTTCATATGTCCTCACACAACTTAAAACTTTTCAACTTCCTAGGAAACTTTTAAGTCCCTTTTTATAACATAAAGGTGACTTTTACATTAGAAATATGAAGTTTCTTTTTAATTTTATTAAGGACATATAAAAATTTCACCCCAACGAATAATTATAACATGGAAGAGAGATAAATTTGGGGGAGGGTGAGAGAAGAGAGAGAAATAGAGAGAGAAGAAGAAAGAAGAATTAGAAGTCGCCTCTGATGAAGTCCAATGATCTTTGTTGGATGATCTAATGAAACGCTCCAATGCGATGAACTCTGAATCCTTTGGCACATCTCAATCCTCCTTTTTTGACGTTACATTTCCATTTTTATCCACTTTCTATTTTTAGTATGCCTTGTCATGGACACGTGTTATTTTTAGTAAGTGCACCAAGGTGGAAAATTTTGATCCAAGAACTACGGGGCATGATAGAGCAAGGCAAGACACATGCAATGCAAAAATTTCATGACGAACGGATTAGTAGGGAAAAATTTATGCATGGGCACATTTTACTATCCCTATTGCACCAAGGGGATGAGAGGGATGAAAAATATGTTTTTTTCCCTAAGGCATGGTTTTACACTTTAAGACACAAAACTAGCGGGAGAGCTGGGGATTGCGAATACGCACGCGATGCAAAAAAATTGGGATCAAACGGAGAAATAGAGAAAAAATTATGCATGGGCACATTTTATTTTTCCCATTTCACCTTTACAAAGGGACATGAGGTGCATAAAAATGCACCTTGCACTTTTGAGAGGCAAAACATAAGAATTTGGCCTACCAGGAGAGTGAACTTGAAATTGAGATTGTCGAAGCTCCATAAAGTCTTTTTGGATGAAATGTTACATGATTTTGGCTCCAAACATCGTTCCAAGATCAAAGGGATGGGTATCATATTTTAATTATGCCTAAAAAACCTTGAAATTTCCCATTTTTGATCAATATTGTTGACTTTCCCTATGAAGAATGAGCTCCACTAAAAAAATCCAATATTTTTTGAAAAACTTGATGATTCCACCTTGTATAGGATTCTCTTAGCTTTCCAATGAATATTTTTTTTCCTCTTGACTCATTATAGATCTTTTGGAATCATCCATTGGAGATTAGGTACCTATTTTTAAGTGTGCAAGAGACAACTTACTATTATTAGTAAGTGTCAGAATCAATCTCTCTGAACTCCAACCGATGTTGTGAACTTGAATGTTTATCCCCGTGTATGCTTCTTTTGTGAAATTATCCTTCACCTTGAACACTTCTTGGAATGAATTTTTATTTTTAGTAGGTCCCCATATAGGGAACTTACTATTTTTAGTAAGGGGGTGTTTCACCATTTTTGGCACTTCTCGACCATTTTGATTTTCTGATTATCTATGGTGCACACCATATTCGCCGTAACTACTTCTAGAGATGGCTTACCAAAAATAGCCAGTACTCATGTAGGAAGGCTTAATATTTTTGGAAAGTGGGTTTCTAGGCATTGGTTTGTGATGAAACAAATTTTCCCAATATGGGTTTTTGCTCTACATTGCTCCTCTTAAATTTCATGTCAACTCGAGCTCTAGAAATAGATATTTTAAAATTTAAATTTTCACCTCAAAAACTAGTTTTCCTCTTGACTCATTATAGATCTTTTGGAATCATCCATTGAAGATTAGGTACCTATTTTGAAGTGTGTAAGAGACAACTTACTATTTTTAGTAAGTGTCAAAATCAATCTCTCTGAACTCCAACCGATGTTGCCAACTTGAATGTTTATCCCCTTGTATGCTTCTTTTGTGAAATCCACCTTCACCTTGACCACTTCTTGGAATGAATTTTTATTTTTAGTAGGTCCCCATATAGGGAACTTACTATTTTTAGTAAGTGGGTGTTTTCACCATTTTTGGCACTGCTCGACCATTTTGATTTTTTGATTATCTCTGGTGCACACCGTATTCACCGTAACTAATTCTGGAGATGGCTTACCAAAAATAGCCAGTACTCATGTAGGAAGGCTTAATATTTTTGGAAAGTGGGTTTCTGGGCATTGGTTTGTGATGAAACAAATTTTCCCAATATGGGTTTTTGCTCTACAATGCTCCTCTTAAATTTCATGTCAACTCGAGCTCTAGAAATAGAGATTTTAAAATTTAAATTTTCACCTCAAAAAACTAGTTTTCTTCACTGCAAAAAAATGGGACATGTTTACAAAATATTCTACTTGGATTCTAATGGCCTCTAAAAATGTGGATGATCGCAAAACTCCCATGTCAATTTGTGCACCGTTCTTCAAGTTACGAAGATTTTTCACTTTAGGGCCAATGGAGTCATTTTGGTGAAGAACAAGCTTGGATCCTTCAAAAATCCATGTTTTTTTTTTTATCCTCATATGATCATGGAAAAATGGTAGCAATGGGTCTAATCTTCTGATTCTTCTTAAAACTCTTCCAAAAATGACATCCTTCCTTGGAATCACCGAGTGTATGAACTCACCTAGGAAGCACACATGGTTTTATGAAAAATATGAATGTTCCATCATGTATAGGATCTTCTCATCTTTCCGATGAGTATTTTTTTCCTTCTAACTCCTTACAGAGCTCCCACAATCGTCTGACGAAGATCAGGTACCTATTTTGACTACCTTCTCCTCACATGGGCTGAGACTGGGTCATATGAAAAACCACGTGGAAAAATGGGAGGGGAAACATCTTTTTGTCCCCTATGTCCCTTTTATAAAGGTACAAAATTGACATCAATTTCCACTTCATGCCTCATCGTGACACTTGGTGATCATCCATGTAGGGAGAGGGAAGGCTCCAACTTAGCTCTTGAGGGCTTAACTGGCAAATGAGAGGTCACATTGGTGTTCCAAGCGCTAAAAAGGGATGGGTAAATTTTTTTGCCCCTATGTCCCTTTGATAAAGGGAAAAAGGGACATTAAATCCCACCAAGCTCCTAGTGCTGACACATGTCCTTCTAGAAAAATGGCTAAGTATGAAAACTCTTACCTTGGTACCGATTTGCGTAGATGATATCTCAAGCTCTTGGATGAATTTTGGGGTGAAATTTTATATGATTTCACCTAAAAATCCTCAATGAATCCAATGGTGATGGTCCAAAGATCCAAATTTTAATTAAACTCTCTCAAATTTCCCCTTCTTTCTCGGGACCTCTCATTGTGTGCCAGAAGAATGAGTTGCCTAGGGAAGTGCATGATGTTTCATTTTTTCCACGGTTTAGGGAGATGAAAATTATTTCCATTGACACATTTTTGGGATTTAAAATCATCACAAGGCTCCCATAATATTTATTTTAAGCTCATGTCCTTGTTCATGGTGCATGCTCATTGATGCCTAAAACCCGCCTTCGTTGAATTATTTCCAACACCTCTGAATCTTCCCTAAATATTTCAAAATCATATCCTTGATGTTCCTATAACTTTCATACTACTCCACAATGATTATTACTCCTTTTATCCACTCTAGGGGTGGTACACTAGTCTTAGGAAGGCTAATGATAGCCCTTCCCAAAACTGCTAATGCTTGAATGTTCCAAAAGTTCCTAAATCACCTAGGGGGACACTTGAAATTCATATAGGGATCATTAGATTGATAGGATAGGACTGGTGATTGGGATGGACTGGCCCGGCGTGTCTTGGGAGAGTATTACTTTGAGAAGTTTTGACACTATGGTATGGTTGTCATGCCTAAAATTGAAATTTTTCCGTTGCAAATTTGAATGAAAATAAGTACGACTTCACATATTGCATATATTATTTAGACCTAATGTGTTTATGAGATTTTTCAGGTAGCTAGGTTTTGTTTTACATGTTACAGGTGTGATCAAAACCCTAACAACAAATTTGGAGCAACAAAGCGTATATTGGAATGAAGACATTTAGACCAAGAAAAAGAGCAGATCCTCGAATATTCATACGAGACACTACTAGCACGTAGAATGGAAACTAGCATCCAAGCACTCATGTCCTCCTTTATGTGCTCCTATCACACACATTACATATTCTTATAACTCTCTTCTAGCCACTGTGACATCACCCCTAAGAAAATACATTAGATACATAGTCCTGACTGCCTCCAGATTATATAGAAATAAGCTAAGTCATCTATCTCTCTCATTTGCTTAGAGTATTACATTTTTAAGTACTTATCACTTGTATATTATTGTATATTACCATTTTTATATCACTTTTTACATTAGTTACTCTAAAATTAGATTTAATTCAATTTATATTAAATCATCAACATAATCTCCTCTAGCGAAATATTTCCTTATTTGTATCCTTCTCATCGAAATGGGCACTATATTTCTTGAGCATGGTAGATTATAACTTGGAAGTCGTTAGATGTGTTGAAACTTTCCTCCTGTAGGCACTTAAATTTAGAAATCTATCCTTTGACACCGTTGGTATTGACATTACATAATTTCATGGATAAATACACCCCCCACTCTTTCTTAACACACCCTAATATCCCTTCGGAACTTATTTATCTTTACATAACAATATTTCATCATTTTCTCTTGTTTAATTGTAAAAAATATACCTGTAAACATCTATATCCAACTCCATGAAGTCAAAAGAAACATTTTTCTCTTGGGTCAAAACCATCGGCTTTGGTTAGTTTGTCCAAATCTATAAGTTAACCCTAGTGTACAATTTTGGAAAAGCACATTGTGCACTAAAAATTTCAATTCCATCATCTTCATGTGGACTAATATTCCCTCTTGGTCAACCTTTCATGACATAATAACCATCAAAATCCTATATAAGCAAGTTAGTTATACATCATTTAGGGTCATGGCACTTTAAGAACTCCTCATGTAGAACTATGTACAAAAGGAACTCTAAGCTCATAAAACTATGAAATAATTCATGCATATCCATTAAGGTAGTACTCTTTAGAGGTCCTAAGTCTCGTATCATGATAAAAAGTCTCCATCTTATCTCTACAAGAAAGAAAATCGACCCTTCCTAAGTATTTGAGTAAGTGTGAAACTTAAGCAAAGTATTGTCAAATTATGATTGCACTATGGTAGATATCAAATGATAGGAGAACAATGTGTGATTTGATCCCTCTTCGAGTAGTGGAAATTTCAGTAGTGTATAGGGGTACCCATAGCCCACCTAACTTTATTTTGTATGAATTCCATTTTTAACTATGAGGGTTTGATCGAGTTATAGAGCCATTCTAAAGAAGAGAAAAGAATACCAACACAAAACAACAATAATTTCTAGGAAGGTAAAGTGCATAGAAATATATAGATTTATAATCCAAGCAGGTCAAAGATCGTACAAAATGGTTAGACTGTATGGATTTTTTTGACATAGTTATACAGTTTTAACCAAGTACATTTTTAAGATCCAGTATCAACAAGGAAGTAATCTTAGTCTGATATCAACCATTTTATGTACTTAGATCACTTAGATCCTCCCACATCCTCAAAAAAATAGATAATTATAATTTCTCTTTTGTTTTTGATATTTTCTAGGTCAATAGTCACTTTGTAAAGCATTATTTTGATTTGGGTAATTAATGTTAAAAATTAATTAAGTTAGAATATCCTCTTGTTGCATTATTTCATCCTTTTTATGTATGTTAATTAGAAATAGATTATAATCTTAAAATGAAATGAAATAGGAAATTTATACAAAGTTAAATCATTTGGAGAACTTGATTTGTAATCAAACAAACAGTATCCCCTACCTTAGTGACATTAGGATTTCATCTGGTATTTAGGTCTGATTTTTTTTCCAATTTCCATATGTTTTCCTTTTTATGCCCTATTTTCACAATTCCCAGATTACTAATCAATGTATTGAGCATCCTGAGCTTTTACCTCCTACTCACAAGCATTCTAGTATAATGGCTTCTTCTATTCCTACTTCTATTTCTCTTCTTGATCCACATACACATGAGGTTCACTTGCATGAGATTGAGACCCATAGTGAACACTCTTATGAATATGACCATGATGAGGACAAAAATGTAAATCAAGATCAAGTAGAGATATTATATAATTTTTTGTGCTCAAATACTTTATAATACCCATCATATTGATCCTATAATTAATATTCTACTTGTTACTAAGTTTTCTCATGATCAACAATCTAATTATAAAGCTTTTACCAATAGATATCATCCCACGTCTATAATACACACATTTGTTATGTCTATTTTTCTCATGGAGGAATTCATCCTTTGGGAGTGGTGTTATGAATCCCCTTCAAACCAAAAAAATTGAAACACTTATAGGTTATGGATGACCTGTATGTTAGAGTGAATCTCTATAGAGAGCATGCTCCCTTATTGTAACACCTAAAACTAACTTCTATCTTACTGCATGAAATGGGAAAAAGGGAGAAGGAATTAAGGAAAAAAATTATAATATGGTGATATACCATAAATTTTGAGGATATTAGACTTATTTGAACCACGCAGATGAACCACATGAACCAAATATACCATACATAAATTACAATGGATATGTCAATGCAAAAGTGTTTTAAATAAAGGTTTAAAGCTATGAAAAATAAAGAAGGGAAACAAATGGATTCAGAAGGGCAATTTGGTAAGCTCCACAACAAGATCCTACACACTTATTAAACATAATCTATGACTTAGAAATTAACAAATAATTGTATAAAGGCATGGAAATTAAACTGCAATCAGGGATACAACAATATCACGAGAACAAATCAGCTTAAAAACACAATATTGCATAATGAACAAGTTTTAGGAAGGTAAAAATAGCCCCTTTATTTATCCAAGAGGTGAAACCAAGACAAAATTTCACTCATGACCCATGCTCTTCCACTCGGACAAGAGATAACTCTAGGATAATGAACAAAAAGTGTTGATATTTATTTTACAATGAATTCCATGGAGTTTTATAGAGAAAAGGAGAGAAATAAGAGGAAGAGACAAATATATGTAACTTTGATCAATTAAAAATGTAACGTATGAGAACATTACATATTCATTATGCCATTATGCTATAGAAATAATTGATCTTTCTTGAGCTAGGTGGATTTTTCTATGGGAAGAGTAATTTATTTTAAAATAGGAAGTCTCATGTGTAGAAATTGATTATGCATGTTGAGAAATATAAATCGGTGTTCTCCTACATGTTCTCTACTAATTTTAGCCTCATGTATATGATCTGAAATCTCTTATTACATGAAAAACAAATAATCTTAGCCCTTGGATGATAAAAATTGAGTCTTACTTATATGAACCTTCCAATTTTAGCCTCTACATGATCAAAATAAACAATCTTGTTGTAGAGAAAAGTAAAAATAGCAACCTAGGAAATTTATGTGCCTTGTTTGTGCCTTTGCTCAAGTAGTGTGATGATGTGGAGAACAAAAAAATGAGGGGAAAATTCCCTATGTTCCATCAAAACTAACTTAACTGATGCTTGTGAATATGGTGGGGAAGCGGGATACCGATGGAATGGGGAAAATTTCCCTCTATTCCCTCAAACACCAACTTTATCGATGTTTGCGGAGATGGTGGGGAAGCAAGGCACCAATTTTTAGGAAATAGACGTGGATATATAATGCACATATTTATAGATCCACCAAAATAACTTTCCAAGGATTATAGTTTATGTTTGAATAGAAATAAAAAGATCATATTATATAATTAACTAGAGATTAAATTAAGTGCATAAACATGAAACAAATTAAACACAAGACACAAAATATAAGTGGGAAAACCATAAGGTAAAAAACCCACTGAAATATGATAGCATATACACCTTAAGAATTTGCATTTATACATAGACTTATCATTGAATCAAGTACATCTTCATAAGCTCTTCAATCCACAAATACTAAAATGAGAATATCATCAAGATTTTGGTATTTAAGATCTTTGGTTGATGTTTCCAACCAATGCATCTGATTTTAGCTTCTTAATAATTTACCATCTCTAAAACTAAGAAAATAATATTAGGTAATATATAGTTACTTGTTTTGATACTTTCTTAAAACTTTAACTATTCATTTTACTTCATCTCGGGAAGTAAAAAACGGTCTAAAACCAGTTTCAAGCTTCTTAAAACTTTGTATCTTTGTTTTCTTTGTAGCTTAGATTAATATACTAGATCATTCACCGTTATATAGAATTCCATATCCTCTTAGTTGTCTTATACTCTTATCTAATATTGTAATCATGATTTAAGATATGCATTAGATCTTTCCTTAATTACTCTTATGCTCTATCTTATTCACACACTCCAAATCTTTTTGTTAGATGCCTATTTTCTTGTAAACAAGATAATCTAGATTCCATTACCAAACCGGGGAAAGAATGAAACCTCCTTAATATGGCATGTCTAGGTTTTTATACAATTTATTCATCACTTAATCATGAAATATTGAAAGCATAATAAAACTATTGATTCCTAGTTACAAGTTTCTTCTTATGGACTAGCACTATGCCCCGTAGCTCTTATATCCTTGCCCAAAAGAATGAATGAAGATAACTTTTCTTATAATGAGTTTTAAGAAAAGATAAAATCCTTTTAAATACCCTTTTTCTTATTTTTGAGCCTACAAATTTTCATAATTCACTTCCTCGTGGCTTCTACCCAATTCATCCTTTATCACCAATGATTAGGTCTTCTTGATATGTAAACAATCATGTTTAATGGACTATCAAATAAATATTGCCTAAATCAAATGGAAACCTCCTAAAATTTTTACAATTCGTTAGTACAAACCTTGAAGATGATTTCTTCCAAATTTTATCTTTGGAGATTCAAATAGTGTGAAGGAATAATAAATCTAGTAATGAATCCCTAGAATAGGGTTGTAGAAGCTTCGATAGATAAAAGTACTTATATCGTGCACCACCGATCTAGTTATACCTAAGCATAACTACATAAGCTTCATGAAGACTTGTTTCAAGTTTCTAATTTTGTAATCATGGCCTATAAATTTTTTATGTGTTTACAACAATAAGATTTAGGTAAAAAAATACAAGAAATTTCACTTAGAACAAGGTAGTATTACTTTCCTTGAGAAATAATACCAATGTTCATCTAAATATACAGATCTTACCTCGAGTTAATATTAAACATGCTACAACACAGAGAGAATAATATTGAAATCCACACTAATTCATATCAAGCTTCTTTATTTATTCTTGAATGTATATTGCATAGCAACTCTTGACTATCACAACAAACTCTCCTCGTGTCCTTATTAATTGCCCTATCTATTTCAGGATATACCACCCCTAATCTTCCATCTATTGAAGATGATAAACCCTAGAGAGGAATATATCCATGTTCTAATATTAGCCTATAGTTGATATTTTCACTCAACTTCTCACAAAGGTGTATGAGACCGTTTCTTCATTATTAGATGTAAGTTACAATTATACTTTGATTTTTTAGACTACTCATCAGCTTAAAACCACGTAACATATATCCTCTAACACCTCATTACCTTTTACACTTACATAAAACTTATTACATATGAAATTACATGATATCACCCAATTCAAATTTTGAGGTTTGGAGGAAAATCTTCCCATAGAACCAATTCAATCAAACAACACTTTTCTAATGCTATTTATATCATCTTATAGCATTGATGGAGTCTTCAACCTTTGAAACATGAAAATAAATGATACACTTTCATCAATCCACCAAAGCGTAAAAGAATTAATCATGAATTCTTGTCTAGGATCTTTTAAAATTGTCCATGTACTTAGATATGCTTTGAATATATATTATTTCTCTTTCTCCATATTTGTCTTTCTTTGGATTGTTTGACCTCCTCCTAGATCCCATGGCTTGGTTATAATGGATAAAAAAACTTAGATAATCTCTCAATAAACATGTCATTTCTTTGTCTTAGATTTTTCTTCACCCTATACAACACTCCATCTCCTTGTTCATCTTTCTTCATGACACTTGATAGTTTCCTTATTTATAGCTCTCATGTATTTTATGTTTATGAGATTAAGTGAGTTAATCTCCTCCTCCTCCAAGATTTCATAAAGAATGTTATTTTCTACTTTCACAAATCCTACGCACGCATGATTAGACATAGGCTTTAGATAAAAATCATGAGGCTTGTGATCCTCTTTATTTTTCTTGTCAATTCTTGTAATTTTCTTAGTACAATCCTCATTTTTATGATTATCTTCCACATATTTTTGGTTATTTATGGCCTTCATTCTTTCAAATTATTTCTTTGATTTCTTCATCTTATCCTCACTATTTGATGCAAAAATCAATTAAAATGTCTATATCCTAATTTTCATTTCTCAAATAGAACTTTATTTCTATTGTTCCTCCTTTCTTATCAACTCTATTGGCAATTTTTCATTCCTTGCCCTAGTTCAAGGACTTTACCATCTTTATATTTACATTCTTAAGGTTTTTCCATTTCTTTTAAATTCAACATAGGTTAATTGTTCCTCATCTCGATGTTATCAACTTCTTCCTTTTTGTCTACTTCAAATTCATTTTTTTCTTACCTCATCCTCCTTTTCTTGTTGTAAGAACTCTTTCATCTTAGAATCATCTTTAATAATTATATTATCATCCTTTAATGGAAAAAGTGTATGCTTGCTCCCATCTTTCTCAAAAGAGTATGTATTGCACCTTCCATCATGAATAACTTTATTGTTAGTAAACTGCCGAGGCTTTCCCAAAATACTATGATAGACATTCTTAGACATAATATCACATAAAAATTGATATCTATAACTTCCTATCTAAAAATTCACTTTACATTGCTCACTCACCAAGATTTGATGTCCTTTTTGTAACCAAGAAACTTTATAAGGAATAGGATGCACTAATATCTCCAACTCAAATTTAGCTACCATTTCAAAATCTACAAGATTATCAGTACTCCAATTATCTATAATTACCTTACGGTATTTACCTTTGGATTTGTAATTTGTTTTAAACAATGTCTTTATTTGTGTATGTCATTGGATCTCCTTGATAGACATGATCGACACCCTTTTGATGAGTAATGATTCACTAGTTTCAGGAGCATCTTCATAAATAGTTAAACTCTCACTTTCTTCCTCATCTTCTTGAGCTATATGAACACTTCCTTAGCTTAAAGATGGATTCTCCTGACATTCATAATATCTATGCCCAAACAATCCACATTTGAAACATATACCAATAAATGCATTGTTTCTACTTCTAACAAACAATCTCTTACATATGAATGAGTAGATTCCTCTTGAAGATTGTTCTAGCCTTTGTGAGTTGCTACTTTGTTCTTGTTATGTCTACATCTGACCTCTATTTTCATTCTCTCCTCTACCTCTAAAGGTTTTAGCTCCACCTCTTGATATCTATTTTTATTTTCTTAACAATGTTTCTTCCGCTCTTAAGGAAAAGCTGTTATGCTTCTACAACTATTTTGGGCATAAAAATATCAATCTCACCTTAGATAGTAAGTATCAAGCCATTAATATATATGAAAAATTTATCAACATCATCCTCAATATGACCAGATCTAATGGTCAACCTATAAAAATCCTATGTATATTGCTTTACTGACATCTCCTTCTACCCGAGATTATCCAATATTTTGAAAAGATTGTCCGGTAGTCCTTAGGTATGAATTTTCATTTCAGTTTAGCCACCGTCCTATCCCATTTCTTGATTTTATTTTTTCCTCTTTACTCTTTCTTCCTACAATCCATCCCACCAAATAGATACATGACGTTTTATCATGGTAAAAACAAATTTTACCTTTTTTCCATCATATACATTATCATATTTGAAGTACTTGTCCATGACATTGATCCAATCTATCATCTCTTCAAAATTTAAGATCCCTTCATACACAATCACTTCCAATTTTGGCTTAGAAGTAGCCTTCACAATCGATTGAGAAAATAGTTATTCTATTTTTTCTTCTTCTACCACCAATTCTTCTTGTCTAGCTATAGGTTCTTCCTCTCTATCACTAATATCTCTAGGCTCATCTCCTCTCCTTTAAGTTAATTTAGCCTCATATAGTATTTCTATAAGTTCTCTTATCTTTTCCATCAACATATCCTGATTAGGTTACATTCTTTGACCTACTACCCTTATTTTGGCTGCCATATATGTAATCCTTACAATCTAACAACCTTAATCACAAAAATATATTAGCAAAAGTATCAAATTTCAAGAGCACCACTTTGATACCAAAATTGATAGCATATACACCTTAAGTATATGAATTTATACATAGAATTATAATTGAATAAAGTGAATCTTCGTAAGCTCTTCAATCCAAAAATACTAAAATGGGATTCTCATAAAGATTTTGTTTTTACGACCTTTGGTTGATGTTTCCAACCAATGCATCCAATTTTACCTTCTTAACAATTTACCATCTCTAAAACTAAGAAAAAAACAAGTAGGGAATATAGAGTTACTTGTCTTGATACTTGCTTGAAACTTTAACTATTCATTTTATTTCATCTCATGACAATCAACAAAGGTCTAAAACCAGTTTCAGGCTTCTTGAAACTTCATCTCTTAGTTACCTTTCTTTGTATCTTAGACTGTTATACTAGATCATTCATTGTTCTCTAGCATTCCTTGTCCTCTTAGTTGTCTTATAATCTTATAAAATATTGTAATCATGATTAAAGAGATGCATTAAACCTTTCCTTAATTCCATGTATGCTTTTTCCTCTTCACACACTCCAAATCTTTCTATTATATGTCCATTATCTTGTAAACAAGATGATCTAGATTCCATTATAAGACTAGTGAAAGAATGAAACCTAATTATTATGCTATGTATAATTTTATATATAATTTATCCATCACTTAATCATGAAATATTGAATACATAAGAAAATTTGTATTCCTAGTTACAAGTTTCTTCTTATGGACTAGAACTCTACCTTGTAGCTCATCTAGCTCTACCCAAAAGAAAGAATGAAGTTAAATTATCTTATAATAAGTTTCAAGAAAATATAAAATTATTTTTAAATACCATTTTTATTTTTTTTGAGCCTAAAAATTTCATAATTCACTTCCTTGTGGTTTCTACCGATTCCATCCTTGATCACCTATAATTAAGTCTTCTTGATATGTAAATAATATTGTTTGACAAAATTCCAAAGAAATATTTTTCAAATCGAATGGAAACATCATGGAACTTTTAAAATTATTATTACATACCTTGAATATGATTTATAAAAAGTTTTAGCTTTGGAACTTAAATATTGTGAAGGAATAAGAAATCTAGTAATGAAGCCCTAAAATAGGGTTTTAGAAGCACGATAGAGAAAAATACTTGTTTCTTGTACTACAAATCTAGTTGAACCTAATATCAACTGTATAAGTTTCATGAAGACCCATTTAAAGTTTCTCTTTTTATAATCATGAATTTTAAATGCCTTATGTGTTTACTACAATAAGATTTAGGTATAAAAATACAAGAAATTTTACTTAGAAAAGGGTAGCATTTCCTGTCTTGAGCGATAATATCAATGCTCATCTAAATATACATGTTGGGCCCTGGAATATTGACTAATTATGAAGGTGCATGGGCACACGGGACCCCAATTATAGAAGGGCATGCAAGGAAAAAGTGCATAGGAAGAAGAGTTAAGGAGGCATATGGTTCACGTGGTGCGCGAAAGGAGGTTCAAGACTTAGCCAATTTAAGAAACAAAGGTAGAACATGTGAAAAGCGTGATCAATTGTGCGTGGATAAGATGTCAGCCTGACAACAGGTGGCCCAAGAAAGAGCATGCCAATGAAGGAATCTTCTAGAAGACCATCATGAGATGGAGTGGAGATCTCAGGCCTGAGGAAACATGCTCGCTTGAAGGACCACATTCGACACTTGGTGATGGATCTGAGGGCACGGCAAGGTGAGTTGGTAGTGCGAGAAGGTGATAAATACAAGTGCTGCAACAGGAAAAGAGAGACAGAGATAAGGAGATCAAGATAACATACAGATGGGGATATAGAGATAGAGGAAGGGATATACATAGAGAAATAAATATAACATGGGTGAAGCTCTACAGATTACTGCGAGTGGAACTTTGATGCGGAAGGAGTGTACTAAGCTTAGCATTGTAATTTATTTTTCTTTTTGGCATAATTATACAATCCTAGTGATGTGCATGATTGCGTTCTACTCTCTATGGCTCTTTGTAATGAAACGATGAATACAATGAGGTTACCTATTACAATTAGATATGAATATCAGTGGGTTTTATGTATAATTCGTTCATAGGAGTTCTCTTTCCTTTCATACTATGAATGAATGATTGTATCTTTCCTTTTGTTATAATATATGTTATGGAGTCTTTTAAAACACTTAGTCTAAAGAAACTACAAGGATCTGGAGTCTGTTTGAGCCCTATGATTCTTATATGTCTAAACATCTTTCCTGAATACTCTTATACTACTCATATATGAATGCTTCCCACTAAAACTCACATAAAAGAGAGACTCAAAGCACTGCGCATGCCTCGGGTGAGTGCTCAAACTCCTGTTGGGTGATAGGTCAAGCGCATGGGATTCCTTCCTTTTATAGTGGGAGTAAAATTGACTACATCTTGGTTCTATTGCCAAGACCTCTTTTCAAAGTTGTAGTGGGATATAGCATGCATCATGATCTATGTAAAGAGTAATGACAGATCGGTTAACATTGGAAAATGTTGAATCGTGGTTCAAGAGCACGAGAAGATGAATTTTCCTAGAGATTCAGCATTGGACCTGAGTTTGATACATGTAGATGGGTAGAGGAGAATCTCTACCATGATCTGTATGAGACTTTTTTCTGCTACTTCCCAATAGAGTTATTTGGATGGCTTTCAGCCTATGCATCTAGATCAAGTTGGCATTATGGGTTGCGGATATGGACTGAAGAAGACTACCAAAGGTTGCATGATGCAGATATGACATGGAACCGTGTTATAGATCACTGGTGGGGAGGAGTACTAGCTAGCTACACTCTGGAATACACCATTTCCACATATTCTTGTCTAGAGGTTACTGAGTTTGAGTTTCTACGAGAATCTAGAGGATCGTTTCTACATGCTATTCCTCTAGCTATGAAGATATTGATGGTTACCATGAGTTTGGAAGTGCTCCCCATTGCCGACTAAACCGTTCTGAGAGATGGGTAAGGAAGCTCAGGTGGAGGAAGATGACAGATGATACAACAGAAAAGGAGAGGGAATAAAGATGGCTCAAGTATGACAAAGTGCATGAAAGGGAGATTACTAGACGACATGAAGTTGCTAGTGTGATGGATCTATGGAGACAGATGTTACAGGAAGGAGTTGAGGTTCACACGGAGGACATGGAACCTAAGCAGTCTGTGCTACCCCATCTCGGTAGGTGCGTGAGGGAGACCCCTTCAACTTCTGGTGAGAGTTTGTCACATGGAGAAAGGAGAGTCGTTGGCACATATCTGAACCCACCCAGTGACCGAGCCCTAGTGCTTGGTTTTCTCGATCTAGGAAGAAGTATTGATCCAATTGAAACCAGTGGAAGAGATAGATCCATGCCTAGGAGGTATAATTTTTCAGTTCCTTCTTCTATGGCTACACATATTCCAATATTTGGAGGAGTTTTTGGACAAGGAGCAAGTGTACAAGCTTTTGGTCTCACATCAGGGAGTGGCACGGGACACAGTAGCGGTAGTGGGGTGTTGTCACAGACCATCAGTGCACAGTTTAATGGGACCATGGGGGTGCTTGGCACAGCTCCTACAGGCCCTATTGGACCCAGTGGTTCTAGTGGATCTAGTGGCTCTGGAGGTATAGGACCCGGTGGACCTGGTGGATCAGGTGGTGGAGGAAACACCGGAGGGAACCAAGGCTCTAGTCTAGGACAAGGACCCCAACCACCACCTCAAGTATTCTTTGAGATGTCTCTACATTTTCTAGATTATAGGGGCATTGAGGATGTTGTGGAACATGTTCACAAGTGTGAACTACTATGGCGCGTAAAAGGTATCACAACCCTAGAATGAAAGGCTAGTTAATTTTTAACTACGTTGCAAGGGCACGCGCATAGCTAGTATAGAAAGTATGATCCTCATCAAATGGTGGTGGATTACACTACCTTAAAGAATGCATTCCTGACAAAGTTCAACATTCTTGAGTTCGAGTAAAAAATCATTAGCACTTTGAAGGAGATACAGTAAGGAAAGGCAGAGAGTGTGCGTGAGTATGATGCATGCTTTAAAACTCTCTTGTCTAAGTTGTCATATGATATACATCCTTCTCAGCATGCACAATGGTTTTGGAGGATTGATCACCCCCTTTAGAAGGGCCTTGTCTCATAAAAATTTTACAGATCTGTGTGAAGCATTGAAGGTTGCCTTGTGCACGAAGCTATTGGTAGTATTGATACTAGAGTTAGCCCATTCTTGGAGGCTCAGATTACTACTATGGCTAAGCAGTTGGAAAAGCTATCTACGAACTCGAGTCCATGAGACTCACAATGGTTTGTGGTGCATAGATTGTGAGATAGAGGGGCACATTAAGGAAAATTTCCCTTGGAGGATGGTACACGCTGTGACATTAGATTGTGAAATCTATCATGGGGACCATGATGCCAGTAGATGTCCATTGCTACTATAGTACCCACTTCCCTTTGGCATCTTTTATTACCGATCATGATACTTTAGACTGTATGATGAAAATTTTAATAGTTTTGATTTAGTATGGTGTTAGATGTCAAATCCTGGATTATTGTTGAATATGATTATATATAATGCATGGTGATTATTAGAGACACTCATATGTGGATGATGATATACTATTGACATGGATGTTTAATGGAAGTTATTCAAATAGGTGATTTTTGGAGATTATGAGTAAACCTAGAAAGGGAAATTATTTGATGATGATATAATTGCTGAATAAATTTACAAATGATATAGTTGTTACTTTGATGTTGCTGATACATATTGTGAGTGATTTTGTTAAATTGCCTTGATGTTGTTGTGATTCACATACTTAGATGATTTTGTGATTATTTTATATATTCATTTTGGATGTTTTGATATGGCCACGAGGCCGAAGGAGGTATTTGTATTTTGTAGGTTAAATATATCACAACAAAACATCAGGGGATCGGAGACCAACCAAAATGGAATTCTAGGTGAATTCAACACGGTCACCATGGCAACGTGTTTTGTGTGTGTTGTTTTGTTAGGGATTTCCATGGGGGGAATCACCTTTAAATGTGACCATGGGTTTGTATATTTTATTAATGTGGTTACTTTTTATTATTGTTGTATGTGTTTTATTAGTGATATGTTTCCTTTCTTTATTTAATTATGTTGTGGAAAATTAATGTGAGAAAACATATGGTTAAAAGATAAATAAATCAAATTGGGAGATGGGAAAATAATTATAGAAGTTGTTGTCTTTGTAATAAATTTGTAAGTGATGTGTAAGCTGTGCAAGAGCTTGTGTAAGTCTGATTTTGGAGTATGAAACACTCCACCTCCATGAAAATTCGAATTTGTCCTTGAGGGCTATTTTTGAGGCTTGTGGGACAAGTAAAACTTGTCCCATACCTCTCAATTTAATTTACCAACCATGCCTATGGTTGGAGGACTAAATTTAGACATTTTTAATGTATTTTTATTAATCATGTTGCATCGTTTTGATTGCACTTTATTACATTTTATTTAATTTTCAGTCCTTTGGGAGTCTCAGGCTTTTGGAGTGTGCAAGTAGATTGTCATATTTTGAACCACTTCTTTATTGTGCATTGTATTTTGGAATTTGACTTCAATGTTGGAATTGAGGATGTGTGATGTGGCATCCTACATGGATCCACATCATCCCCTTCTCTTCTCTTTTCTATATAATGAAAATTCTTGGCTTGTTTTTGGGGGTGGAAGCATTTTGTATATAAGCTTAGGGAGCATTTTTTTCTTGTGTTTCGAGCTCTTACCTTGGAGCAGCTTGGGTGAATTTTTGCTTGGTTGTTGAACCTTTTTACATTCTTCCTTGGGGGCATATTTTCTTGTTGGAGCTCTTGTTTTTGGAGGAAGTTTTGGAGAAAGCATTGCATGCTTGTGAGTTTTGTTTTGGGTGTATTTTGACATTCAAAGCTTACTATGTGGAGAAAATCCTTCCATGGGGAGGTAGGAGTTTATTCCTTCTTTTATTGTTGTCATTTATTTCTTGTATTGTTGTGAATGGTGAATGTTTTGCAAGTTTTATGGCCTGTTTGGGTAGATTGTCATAGGAATGGTGTAGGAGAAGGTTATGGGGAATCCATGTGGGGGAATAACGGAATGCCACCGGCATCAAAAAGTTTATGGAGGGAGTTTTGGGTTTGGGATCCACCATGGAAAAGAAATAGCTTGCATTTCTTACTCTTGGGGGCGGGGGGCATAAGGGATAAAATTTTGGGGGCATAAGTATGAGTTGGGAGATATCGGGTTTATGGGGTATGATATGTTATATTGGTGGTATGATTATAGGTGGATGCCAAATTCCCAATTGGGAGGCATAAACAGCTTCCCCCATAGTCCTTGCTCCTTTGGGCCTCAAGATCACGCCCGAGTTCTATTTTGAAATGATTTTAAATGTAGTTTTGAACTGTTGTTTTTGTGTTGAATTGTGTTTTAAAAAGGAAATGTGTATGTGAAAGAACGTTGTGTGTGGGAGCCAGGTTTTTGTCATGGTTTAATTACACCTGCTATTTTATCTTGGTTAGGGCTCGGGGGCCAATGATGAAGGAAGGATTCTCCTTTCATTGGATATCTTGGTTGGGTGGAGAGTGTTGCCTTTCCCCTTCTTTTGTTGTGATCAAATTGGAAGAAAATGGAAGTTGCATGCTATTGTTTTTGCATAAGAGAAATGTGTAGTTTGACAATCCCTTGTGGAACCCCATTCCTTTGTAATCCTTTCCCACATGATGTGGATGAAATTGTAATAGATATGTTATGGAGAAATGATGTTGTAATTGATTATGAAGTTATATATTTGAAATGTGAAAGACACTTGCATTTTGTTATGTACATTGAGAAAGAAAGATAATTTTGTTATTGTTTTCCAACATTGAAAGATGTAAGTTGTATAATTGAAGTCAATAGAGGATTGCAAATTCATCTCTCATTGCATTGTTGTTATTTTATTGGAACATCAAACTGTGATGAAATTGGAGTATCAAATTGTGATTGGAATTCTTGTTGTTTTGAAAATGGAAAAAGAATAAACACTTAAGTCTACCATGGATTGAATTCAATGTTTCTTTGTATGGAAAAATGAGATAATTAAATCTCTGGTTGAAAGGAATAAATGGCAATTAAATCCCTCAAGAAATTGACCTCTGCCTTAAATTTTAAAATGGCAATAATTCATTTAAAATGCACAGTTCATACCTGCACTTGATAATCCAATGGAAAATGATATAATCTAGCATGCTAAGACATCAAGGAACTCAATCCGATAAAGGAAGCACTTAGGAAACAATTAAAACATTGCATAATTGAGCTCAATCTCTTCCTCAACTATTTTCTATATTTTGTTGATCAATTCAATTTTGAATCAATTAAACAAATCAACTTCTCTAAAACACTTTAAACCCTCCCTAGATCAATTCTCCATGTCTGTTGGCATGTTTTTTTAATATTGGTAAATAGTTTTTGAAAGGACTATACCCTTGTGTACAAAAAGAAGGCCTAAAAGCCGAATAAGAGAGAGGAGCAGAGAAGGCATGTGAAAGCACAAAAGTTACTGAAAGAACAACGAAGCCTAGACAGCTACACAAACGAGACTTAACAAAAAACAACGACAAAAAAAAGCAGCAAGCCTACGAAGAAGCGATAATAAAAACAATAAGGACCAGCAAAAGTAGTCGGGACTACTTCTTGGCCGCTTGATCAATACTCATCTTTACTCTTTTCCAAGCATGATACATGCCCAGGCGTGGTCATATGAGCAGCATCCATCTTATCGAGCTCCTCTCTGGTTCTTTTGCTCTCTTTCTCATTGCCCCAAAGTGTAGCCGGGACACCGCTAAGATGTGAAACACTTCTTGCATGACCTTCGATGAACTCCTCGATGGCCACAAGGCTGCAATATTATACTCATGCCTAGTCTTCATCTTCCTAGGCGGGAGTCTAAGGAGGTCGATTTTTGTATATGTCATCAATCGGCTGTTGCCCGATGCTCCCTTCCCCTCAATGCTTTGTTTGCCTTTTTGCTTAGCAAGGTTTTTAACCTCATCCTTCAAAGAATTTAAGCTCACCCTCTAAGGCCTCCAATCTCCTAGAAGGGTTATCCGTTGGTGCCGCCTTTGAGGGACCGGCACTACTAATGTTCAAGAGATCACGAGCAATGTCCTCCAAAGGTTCAACCCCTCAAAGAGAGACTCAAGGTTGAGTCTCCTAGAAGCCCCGTGACACGTTTAGAGGTAGAGACAGGGTGGGTGGCGAGGCAGCAACGGGAGGAAAAAGAAGGAGAAGCATGAGCAAATGCCGCGTGGGGGTAAAGCGGCACCGGCGAAGGCGGGGCGTAGCTTGAGGGGCGCAGGGGAGACGGGGCGGCAGCGGCGGAACCCAACAAAGCCGGGCCGGGAGAGGAAGGGAGACCGGGGAATTTAATAAGGCAGTGCTTGTGAATAAGCAAAATAAGCCCTTGGTGTAAGGGAACCGCCCGGGTATGCTTCTGGAACTCCAAAATGGAGCGTTCAAGAGAATTTAACAGATAGTGAGGGAAGCAAACCAACCTACTCCTACGAAAGTGATTCAAAAAGACAAGGTGCTTGGCAGGGACAGTAACAAACCTGCCTTCTAAGGATATGAAGTGAATCATCATGCGGGTGACTTCATCATACGGGGATGGAATTTAGTGAAATTTAAAAGTTGAAAATTGTCAGTTTGCCAATTAAAATCCTGCAAATTATTTTTGTAAAATTTACCCTTTAAAACTTATCAAAAAGTAAATTTTATGCTTGTTGTGCAAAGAGGGCATCGAGATATTTCCAAAAAGTCCTCATTTTCTCAAAACTGAGCTTTCTAGCTCATGTTATGGCACTTTGAAGTTTTTTTGCCTTGGAGGAAATATTTGGGAAAATTTTCCATGGCGGGCCCGCAACCCAAAAATTTCTTGTCGAATTGCCTTAGAAAATATTTTGAAAATTTCAACTTGGGAAAATTTTCATCTTTTCCTCCACTATCCTGCAGCCAATCAGAGGCTGCCACGTGTCCTCCAGGGGCTGAGGTGGAGGCGCGGATTTTTCTTCACCCTTAAACCTTTTGAAAAAATTTGGAAAATTTTCACTTTTACCTCCGCTGCCCACAACCAACCAAAGGGCACCACGTGTCCCCTTTTGGCTATGGTGGGGGCATGCATTTCCTTTTGGACTTAAATTTTTAAAAAAATTGGGAAAAATTCCCATTTTGACCCCACCGGTCCGCGGCCAATGAAAGTGTGCCACGTGGCACTCTGGGGTGGCGGCGGGTAGTGCGGAAGACCCTTGAATTTTGTTTTTTTTTTCCTTTGAGGAAAAGATTTCAATTTTATCTGGTGGCCCACTTCTCCACCTTCCTCTCAGAATCTTTCCCTTAGCGGGTGCATGAACCCACACACTTCTTTCTCCCTTTTTCCCCTTTGTGGCGCAAAGCACTAAATCCACTGCGCCCCCTGCCCTTCCCTTCTCCCTTCTCCGCTCGACGCCAAGACTTGATACGTGTCCCCTAGGGACTGTGGGGGCACAAAGTGTTTTGTGCCTTTGAGCCATGCATTGGGAAAATTTCCCAATGCCACCCCGTGACCCACCAACCCGCCCTAGGTGCATTCCCCCTCCTCTTGCCACGTGTCCCTCTAGGGAAAATTTTCCCTAGAAACTCTGCCCACTCATAACTTGAGTTCTATAAGGAGTTAGAAGGACTTATTTATATCACCGGAAAGGTGAGAAAATTTCCTATCCATTAGGAATGGTTTAGGGAAATTTTGGGAGCATTATGTAAGAGAAAATATAGTTGAATCTCTAAGCCTGTTTGAGAGTAGGCATGGGGTAAGATTACTCCTTGAACCTAACTAAAACATGTAACCCTAAAATTTGAACCTTGTAAACTTGTTATAAGTTAATAAAGGAAACTTTTGTTTTGGTAAATAGGATTTTTTTGGAACCTATTAGTGAAAATTGATGTCTTACAACTTAGTTATAGACACTTCAAATAAAAAAAAATTATCCCATAATTTTCTAGCTAACCCTAGGTTGTTTCTTTGGTCTCAAGTGGTTGTTTAAACGGGCACTATAGTTTGGTATTAGAGCAGTGGTTCAAAATCTTGGACCATTGGGAACACTAGAAAACTTGAGACATGAACTATAAACCTAGCACACTCGTAAATCTAGAAAACAACCTTGTTGAAAATTGAAGAAGAAATAAGTATGAAGAAATATTACATTACTCTGTTCATTTGAACTGCCAGAATTAAAATCATAATAAAAATGACAAGTTTTACGAGTTGTTGTGCTTGCTTAGTAACATTTTTGAACACAGGGGTAACTAAGAATGTTGGATTAAATTGATTTTTGGTGAACTTCTAGTATAATGGAAAAAATTGGTTCCCTTTTGAAACGTGTTGTTTTACAAGTCCTAAAATGTGATTTAATTATATGATACATTAAGCCCTTTATTGAGACCCTTACTTATGGGAGTTGTGAGAATGATGAGTTGTATGATGTGATCCTTGTGGTTGGACAGTAGTGGTTGTTTTCTGGGTCGGGAAGAGCTAATTAGAAGTTTTGTAGAGATTCCTTCCTTGAGTGGTTAAGAAAGAGGGTATGGTTGTCAGTTTTCCATGTTGTTACCTGTATGAGAGGGTGGACACTAAGTCTAGGTGTCGTCTAGGTACCAATCCTATGTATGTGTTCTTAGAACTAACCTCGAGGAGGAGTACCCCTATTAGCGGCCATGAAGGGCTGCATAGTGAATGTGGTGTTTACTTTTGTGTTTTACATTCGTAATCTTGTGTATTTTATCAAGGACCAACATTTTATTTTATGATTGGATTGAAGAAGCTCTAAGGATATTTTATTTATTTATAATTTTTCCAAGAATTTTCAAACTTTGCAATGCAACTACTTAGCCACTTTTATTGATTGCCGATGTTTCTTGGACTTCATTTGATTGATGACTCAGAGCTCATGATGTTGTTGGCTACTTGGCTAAACATTACGTGGTTTCCTTTTTGCATGTTGTTGATTTGGTTATATGCTTCATGTATGGTGATAATTGTCGTATGGGGGTACACCTTGGGTGTCTCGAATGTCTTTTAGATGCTTAAAAGTCATGCCTTGGCTATGGATGCATGGAACCTTGAGTGTGTCTAAGGTCTTAGAGCGACCCTTTTTGTTGCTTGACCTAGCTAGAAAGAAAGTTTGATGTGTAGTGTGTTCTAGAGGGCAGTGTGACAGGGGTAGTGGTGATTCTATTTCAATCTGGTAAGGGCTTGACACTCATTAGAGTAGAAGTGTTTAATTATGGGCTTTAGATTTTGTTAGGATCGGATTGCCTTTGGTTGATTAGTAAATGCTACTGAAAAGTGTTTGTTTTGAGAGTGACTTTTCATTAATGGCATGTTAAATTGTATCTTGGGTTCCTATTTGCATCATAGAACATTTTCACTCATTGAATGTATGCATCTTGGTAATTATGGATAGATTTAAGCCTTTCAAGCAATGTGTTTATTTAAGTGTACTTGTTTTTCTCTCTTGACTTATAAATAAGTTTACCCTTACCTTAAATTTCCTTTACCATGAATAACATTCTATGACCTATTAATCCTTGGGTTACTTGGAAACACTTATGGATGCTTTGGGTCTTTTGATCTTTCTCTTAGAAATGTTATTTTGGTAAATTATTTGGTTGCCCCATTGCATTGGATGCCTTTTAGTGTGGATGTGGTTCCTTGGAGTAAAGTTGCATTGTCATTTGGTTGCTTGGCTGGTGTTATCTTATGGGGACATGAGTATTGATTGGAAAACCTTCTTTGGTTATTAGAGGAGTAAAATGTTACCATCCTAAACCACAAAAAAATTGTTAAACCTTAATAGATTCGTAAAAGTAAGATTATACCTCTTTAATGAGCCTTTCTTGAAAATTTCTTGTGAGACTTATGGAGACCCACTATGAATGTTTGATGATGCTTGAAATTATTTGGTGAATTTTTGAAATCTTGGTGTGATTGATGTTGGTTCATTGTTTCCTAAGTTCTTACAAAAATTAATAATGAGTTTTCTATGTTGAATGTCTCTTGTTCCTTTAGAATCAAAATGTGGTGTGTTGATTTGTATCTCCTTCCCATGAAAGTAATTTTGTGATGTGTTTGAACCATCATTCTCATTAAAATTTGATTGATAAGATGACTCAACCAAAACACCATAAAACTATAATTAAGGAGATTTGACCTTGGAACTTAACTGGAGCATAGAAAAAGGGAAGTGATCCTTGTTATACCCTTGGTAGATTAATAGAAGAAATAAAAACCATGTAGAAGAATAGAAGGGAAATCTTGTCCATCCACATTCCTTACAAGTAAAATAAATGATCTCTACCTATACAGAATGGTGAGACATCATGCCCACCTTAGTGGTGCTCCTTATAATGTAAACTGATGATGTCATAATAGAAGGAAGTTTGTAACTAAGGAAGTATGAAAGGAATGTTCTTATCAAGCAAAGCTATAACTTTTGACTTAATAAGTTGATTTATAAAATGGGTAAAATTTATGTGTATTGAGTGTAATACATAGTGGAACCTGTAGTTCTATCGCCTACCTAAAATTGTGAAACACCCGGTGGATAGTAATGTGTTCTAGTTGCTTATTACTCCTTGTCCATAGATGTATGTGTTGTTCTTGTGGGATATTTGGGTCATCACACCCTTATCATCCTGTAGCTCGATGGATGTGAGTTGTGGTCCTTTTGGATTGAGACCTATCTGTTGTTTGAGAAGTAACCTCCTTGCGTGTTATCTTGTCCTTGGAGACCTAAGTATTGTAATTTTAAGGCAACATATGTTAAGGATATAAAATAACTTTGGGAAGTCTTCTTTTCTTCATATTTTCTTGGGTCACCTTGTTGTTGTAGCCCTTTTTCCCATTAAGATGGAAAGTGCAAGATGATGTTATTCACCCTTGGATTTGATTGGACCCCATGTTACTTGCTCTTCTCCCTAGCAACCTTGAATGGTCCTTGGTGTTTCTTATGCTCTCTTTATAGTTATTCCGAGCTTGAGTAGGAAATAAGATAAATAGTCCCATTGTGATATAAGGTATGGTACTTGTATTGTTATGTTAGTTACTAAGGGAGATATAAATATATGTACATGTTTTCTTTGGCTAGATAGATGACTTCTCTAGTTTGGTTGTTTGGTGTTCTCGATTCGTAAAACAAAAAAAAATCAGACTATAGGAAAACCTTGTGGTCTTGACTTCACTTGCATTACCATGAAAAGTTAATTGTGCCCTCTCAAGTTATAAAAGTGCTTTCCTTGAATAGTTCCTTGATTGTAAATGTTCTGCTGATTTAGGTGTCCTTTATTGATTAACCTCATCTTGTATGACCTCAAATTGTGGACCTTGAGTAGACTTGTCCTCGTGCAAATTTGGTCATAGTTGATTTTGCTAGCCTTGTCTAGGCAACAAACCTTGAAATCATGGCTTAATCGTGTAGGAACCTTAACTTTTATTAATGTGGTAGGTGTATCAATGAGAAACTATGTGGTCATCTCAAGTTTATGTTAATTCTCCCTGTAATTCTCTTACTTGGTGGTTACTCTTAATAGTCTTTTGGAACTCTTCTCGTCATATTGTTATGTGTTGTATCTTGTTTGATAGAGTAAAGTTACTCCTTAGGTTTAAATACTCGTAGCCTTGCATGCAGAAAGTTTAGAACTCATCCCTTGCAATCTCCCTTCTTCTTGTTAAATTACATTGGGCCAAACTGGAGTTCGGTAGATCCACACTTGTTTGAAGCAAGAAATCCCATAATGGGAGTGATCCTTTTTCTATTGCAGTTATTCCTATCTCTCTTTCTGTGACTTCCAGGAGGAAGTTGAGTCTAAGGGGAGGGGGATGTAGTGCCCACTTCCCTTTGGCACCTTTTATTACCGATCATGATACTGTAGACTATATGACAAACATTTTAATAGTTTTGATTTAGTATGGTGTTAGATGTCAGATCCTGGATTATTGTTGAATCTGATTATATATAATGCATGGTGATTATTAGAGACACTCATATGTGGATGATGATATACTATTGACATGGATGTTTAATGGAAGTTATTCGAGACAGTGATTTTTGGAGATTATGAGTAAACCTAGAAAAGGGAAATTATTTGATGATGATATAATTGCTGAATAAATTTACAAATGATATAGTTGTTACTTTGATGTTGCTGATACATATTGTGAGTGATTTTGTTAAATTGCCTTGATGTTGTTGTGATTCACATACTTAGATGATTTTGTGATTATTTTATATATTCATTTTGGACGTTCTGATATGGCCATGAGGCCGAAGGAGGTATTTGTATTTTGCAGGTTAAATATATCACAACAAAACATCGGGGATCGAGACCAACCAAAATGGAATTCTAGGTGAATTCAACACGGTCACCATGGCAACGTGTTTTGTGTGTGTTTTTTTGTTAGGGATTTCCATGGGGGGAATCACCTTTAAATGTGACCATGGGTTTGTATATTTTATTAATGTGGTTACTTTTTATTATTGTTGTATGTGTTTTATTAGTGATGTGTTTCCTTTCTTTATTTAATTATGTTGTGGAAAATTAATGTGAGAAAACATATGGTTAAAAGATAAATAAATCAAATTGGGATATGGGAAAATAATTATAGAAGTTGTTGTCTTTGTAATAAATTTTAAGTGATGTGTAAGTTGTGTAAGAGCTTGTGTAAGTCTGATTTTGGAGTATGAAACACTCCACCTCCATGGAAATTCGAATTTTTCTTTGGGGGCTGTTTTTGGAGGCTTGTGGGACAAGTAAAACTTGTCCCATACCTCTCAATTTAATTTACCAACTATGCCTATGGTTGGAGGACTGATTTTAGACATTTTTAATGTATTTTATTAATCATGTTGCATTGTTTTGATTGCACTCTCTTACATTTTATTTAATTTTCAGTCCTTTGGGGTGTGGGCTTTTTGGAGTGTGCAAGTAGATTGTCATATTTTGACCCACCTCTTTATTGTGCATTGGAGTTTGGAATTTGACTTTAGTGTTGGAATTGAGGATGTGTGATGTGGCATCCTACATGGATCCACATCATCCCCTTCTCTTCTCTTTTCTATATAATGAAAACTCTTGGCTTGTTTTTGGGGGTTGAAGCATTTTGTATGTAAGCTTGGGGCACATTTTTTTCTTGTGTTTGGAGCTCTTACCTTGGAGCAGCTTGGGTGAAGTTTTTTCTTGGTTGTTGAACCTTTTTGCATTCTTCCTTGGGGCGCATTTTCTTGTTGGAGCTCTTGTTTTTGGAGGAAGTTTTGGAGAAAGCTTTGCATGCTTGTGAGTTGTTGTTTTGGACTATATTTTTGACATTCAAAGCTTGTTGTGTGGAGAAAATCCTTCCATGGGGAGGTAGGAGTTTATTCCTTCTTTTATTGTTGTCATTTCTTTCTTGTGTTGTTGTGAATGGTGAATGTTTTGCATGTTTTATGGGCTGTTTGGGTAGACTGCCATAGGAATGGTGTAGGAGAAGGCTATGGGGAATCCATGTGGGGGCATAAGGGAATGCCATTGGCATCAAAAATTTTGTGGAGGGAGTTTTGGGTTTGGGATCCACCATGGAAAAGAAATAGCTTGCATTTCTTACTCTTGGGGGGCATAAGGGATAAACTTTGGGGGGGGCATAAGGAGGGGTTGGGAGATATAAGGTTTATGGGGTATGATATGTTATATTGGTGGTATGATTATAGGTGGATGCCCAATTCCCAATTGGGAGGCATAAGTAGCTTCCCCCATAGTCCTTGCTCCTTTGGCTTGCAAGATCAAGCCTGAGTTCTATTTTGAAATGATTTTAAATGCAGTTGTGAACTGTTGTTTTTGTGTTGAATTGTGTTTTTTTAAAAGGAAATGTGTATGTGAAAGAATGTTGTGTGTGGGAGCCAGTTTGTTGCCATGGTTGAATTACACCTTCTATTATATCTTGGTTGGGGCTCGGGGCCAATGATGAAGGAAGGCTTCTCCTTTCATTGGATATCTTGGTTGGGTGGAGAGCGTTGCCTTTCCCCTTCTTTTGTTGTGATCAAATTGGAAGAAAATGGAAGTTGCATGCTGCTATTTTTGCATAAGAGAAATGTACAGTTTGAAAATCCCTTGTGGAAACCCATTCCTTTGTAATCCTTTCCCACATGATGTGGATGAAATTGTAATAGTTATGTTATGGAGAAATGATGTTGTAATTGATTATGAAGTTATATATTTGAAATGTGAAAGACACTTGCATTCTATTTTGTACATTGAGAAAGAAAGAGAATTTTGTTATTGTTTTCCAACATTGAAAGATGTAAGTTGTATAATTGAAGTCAATAGAGGATTGAAAATTCATCTCTCATTGCATTGTTGTTATTGTATTGGAACATCAAACTGTGATGAAATTGGAGTATCAAATTGTGATTGGAATCCTTGTTGTTTGGAAAATGGAAAAAGGATAAACACTTAAGTCTACCATGGATTGAATTCAATGTTTCTTTGTATGGCAAAATGAGATAATTAAATCTCTGGTTGAAAGGAAGAAATGGCAATTAAATCCCTCAAGAAATTGACCTCTGCCTTAAATTTAAAACTGCAATAATTCATTTAAAATGCACAGTTTGGACCTGCACTTGATAATCCACTAGAAAATGATATAATCTAGCATGCTAAGACATCAAGGAACTCAATCCAACAAAGGAAACACTTAGGGAAACAATTAAAACATTGCAGAATTGAGCTCAATCTCTTCCTCAACCGTTTTCTATCTTTTGTTGAGCAATTCAATTTTGAATCAATTGAACAAATCAACTTCTCTAAAACACTTTAAACCCTCCCTAGATCAATTCTCCATGTATTTTGGCATGTTGAGTGATGGAGGAGATCTAATTTAGTCAAATTGAAAAGTTGAAAATTTCCAGTTTGCCAATTAAAATCCTGCAGATCATTTTTGTAAAATTGACCCTTTAAAACTTATTAAAAAGTAAAATTTATGCTTCTTGTGCAAAGAGGGCATCAAGATCTTTCCAAAAGTCCTCGTTTTCCCAAAATTGAGCTTTCTAGCTCAAGTTATGGCACTTTGAAGTTTTTGTGCCTTGGTGGGAAAATTTGGGAAAATTTTCCCTAGCGGGCCCGCAACCCAAAAATTTCCCGTCGAATTGCCTTAGAAAATATTTTGAAAATTTCAACTTGGGAAAATTTTCATCTTTTCCTCTGTTATCCCACATAGCCAATCAGAGGCTACCACGTGTCCTCTAGGGGCTGAGGTGAGGCGCAGGTTTTTCTTCACCCTTAAACCTTTTGAAAAATTTTGGAAAATTTTCACTTTTACCTCTGCCGGCCCACCAACCAGAGGGTACCACGTGTCCCCTTGTGGCTACAACGGGGGGCATGTATTTCCTTTTGGACTTAAATTTTTTTAAAATTTTTGGGAAAATTCTCATTTTGACCCCATCGGCCCACGGCCAATGAAAGCATGCCACGTGGCACTCTGGGGTGGCGGCGGGTAGGCGGAAAACCCTTGACTTTTTTTTTTTTTTTTTTTTGGCCTTTGGGGAAAAATTCTCAATTTTCTCCCGCAGCCCACTTCTCTACCTTCCTCTCGACTCTATCCCTTAGTGAGTGCGTGACTCGCACTTCTTTCTCCCTTTTTCCCCTTCGTGGTGCAAAGTGCTAAATCCACCCGCCGCCCCGCCCTTCCCTTCTCCCTTCTCCGCTCGGCACCAAGACTCGACACATGTCCCCTATGGACCCGCGAGGGCATGGAGTGTTTTTGTGCCTTTGAGCCATGCATTGGGAAAAATTTCCCAATTCCACCCCGTGACCCACCAACCCACCCTAGGCGCATTCCCCCTCCTCTTGCCACGTGTCCCTCTAGGGAAAATTTTCCCTAGAAACTCCGCAAACTCATAACTTGAGTTCTGTAAGGAGTTAGAAGGACTTATTTATATCATCGGAAAGGTGAGAAAATTTCCTATCCATTGGGAATGGTTTAGGGAAATTTTGGGAGTGTTATGTATGAGAAAAATCTAGTTAATTCTTTAATCTTTTTTGAGAGCAGGCATGGGGGTAAGATTACTCCTTGAACCTAACTAAAACATGTAACCCTAAAATTTGAACCTTGTAAACTTGTTATAAGTTAATAAAGGAAACTTGTGTTTTGGTAAATAGGATTTGTTCTAAAACCTATTAGTGAAAACTGATGTCTTGCAACTTAGTTGTAGACACTTCAAATCAAAAAAATATATCCCATAATTTTCTAGCTAACCCTAGGTTGTTTCTTTGGTCTCAAGTGGTTGTTTAAATGGGCATCAAGGAGGATTCCATGGATGAGGTAACTACGAGAGGAAGGAGTGAGTTCCCATGAGGGACATGTTTTAACTGTGGATCTATAGAACATTACAAGCGTGAGTGCCCAAACTTGTTGCAGTGCTCATGGTGTGGAAAGAAGCATAAGTATGAGGAATGCCCGGAATTATATGAGCATATGAATCAGCAGCACCAAAAGGACAAAGGTGCTGCAATGGTCAACATCAAGAAGGAAGACATACAATGGATGCCTTGGGTAACACGAGATGAAGGTTTGGATCCTGTCTTGGTAACAACAAGGGCAGAAGCCACATGCATAAGGGAGATACCAAGACAGAAGAACCTAGTTTCAAGGGAAGAGGTCATTCATGGAAAGTACCCAAACCCCATGCATCAGAAGGAGATATATCAGGACACCATGGATGTTATTCAAATCTTACAAGGGAGATCCAAATGTCTAAAGGAGAAATCTAGGAAGGAGGAACAAGGAAGGAGAATCGAGTAAGCGGGGAAAGATGACCTGATGAGGTCAAATAGGTGTGCAAAATTCTAAGGCATGAGAACATCGTCCCTTTGCTAGGATCTTGGTTGAGAGAGAAGGTACCACATGCCAAAGAAGAGTACGAGAGACAAGTCTTGCATGTGAACCTTCCTCCTCACAAATTCAACTATGACAAGGATATTACATTCAATGCGATTTGTAGATGGATGGCTCCTCAAAGAATATACTCATTGACATTGGTACAGAGGTTAATGTTTTGACTTTGGATGCATGGCATCAGATGGGGAGACATGCGTTGCAGCCATATTCAAATGTGTTGTATATGGAAAACAAGACTAAGGCAATGCCCATCAGTGTCTTGAAGGATGCAGCTATTACTATTTAAGGAGCCAAGTTTACTGGGGACTTCGCAGTCTTGGCGCTTGCCGAGGCAAACAATTTCCCAACACTACTTGGGTGCCCTTGGTGTTACAAGAAAAATGCGGACCTTCGGTTCAACAAAGGGTACATCAGTTTTGAGAACAAAGAGGATCGGATCATTATACCCCTAGATATGGGAATTAAGCACCCTACATTAAACCATTGGGAGAAGAGGTTCTAGACAAGATTTATGTGCACTCAATCGGGGACACGAGATAGTACACCCTATTAATGGGGTTATCTAGTTTGAAGATGCTCAGTCAGTGAGTGATACCACCAGTCTAGCATGTGACAATTGGGCACATGGGACTTACAAATTAATGGGATGGTAGTTGAGAGGTTCCATGACCAAGGTAACAAAGGCATGCATGGTTCAAAGGCCTTGGAGGAAAAGAACTGCGCCAAGTACTCTGTGGAGGAGCCTTCCCGAGATCTTTTATAGGAGATAGAAGATCGGTGGAAGAATGAGAAGGAACAGAAGGAGATGTTGAGTTACGTCTTGCTCGGCATAGCAGCTTGTTGGTGGGCCACACATCAGGAGAGACTTTTAGAATGGCGCGAGGTAAGAATTACTCTCTATCAAATTTTCTAGAAGTAACATACCCACCATCATCAAGGAGTACCATGGGAAGGAGCTCACTTCTTTCCATTTCTAGGAGTGTGAATAGGTCTACAGAGAAGGCGTGGAAGCCTTGCCACCATCGCTCCGGGTGCACAAGTTGTATTCTACATTACAGGGTTATGCATGTGCATGGTACATTCATTTAGAGACACGCCGCCAGCAGACAGGGAATTGGCAAGATCTTACGGCTGATCTTATTTAAGCCTTTGAGTATCGAAATACCAAACCTTTGGTTGATAAGGCCTTAAGGTATCAAGCACCTTACCATGGGGGATAGTTCTAGAATGGACGAGAGGATGTTGGAATTACTAGGTAAACCAGGATTGGAGGCGCGCTTCGAAGAGATTGAAGAAACATAAGAGTTACAAACTTGAGCACATGTGTTTAGAGAAGGATAAGGGAAAGTTAGTATATGTGATTGATGGAGAGGAATTGAAAATTTTAGATGTTATCCATTCGTGGGGACACGTGAAGTAGTGGATAGTGCGAGATGCTCATGTGTATGCTTACCATGAGCCATTAAAGACAAAGAAAGTTAACATCGGTTCAGGAGAAGAACCTAAGGAAGCTATTATTAGGGATTATTGGATGGAGAAGGAAGTATCAAAGATCATTGATCTATTGCGTGAATTCAAGGATTTATTCTTGTGTGGGTACTATGAGCTAAAAGGCATCCACCATTCCTTAGGGGAGATGAGGATAAAACTAAAGGAAGGTGCGCGCCCGAGTTAGAAAAAGGCCCTATCGGATGAATCCCAACTTATGCGTGAAGGTTAAGGAGGAGATAGACAAGATGATAGCTTCTAGGATCATTGAGGTAGTAGAAGAATTGAAATGGATAAGTCCGATGGTAATTAGCATCAAGAAAGATGGGTGGATTAGGATTTGTGTGGATTATAGGGAACTGAATGCAATATGTGTCATTGATCCCTTTCCAACCCCCTTCACGGAAGAAATTTTAGGAGTCGCTAGGCGCGAAATCTATTCCTTTACCGATGAATTTTTAGGATACCACCAAGCTCAGTTTGCAAAAGGAGGACCAGGAGAAGACAACTTTCACCACCGAGTGCGTAAGTTTCGCATATACGGTCATGCCCTTTGGGTTGAAGAATGTGCTTGCTATATTTTCGCGCATAGTGGTGCAAGCATTCTAGGACTTCATTCATAAGTTTCTTCAGGTTTACTTGGATGATTGGACAATATATGGTCTAGTTAAGGACCATTGTGACAACTTGAGATTAATGTTTGAAAGGTGTAGGTAGTTGAGGATATCCCTCAACATCAAGAAGTGTGTGTTCTTACACCCTTTGGGACTTTATTGGGGCATATCATATGTAAGGAGGGCTTGACTGGTAGATCCCACTAAAGTTGTAGTTATTATGGGGTTAAGGGAGCCTACTAGTGTGTGGATTCCTTGGGCATATGGGATATTATAGAAAATTCATTAAGGGGTATGCCAAGATCGCTGTGCCTTTAGAGGAGTTACTTAGACACAAAAGTACCTTCCATTGGAGAAAGGTGCAGCAAAGGGCATTTGACACCTTAAAAGATAGGCTTATTACCATGCCTATTTTATGATTTCCCTCTTGGGACAAGCCCTTCCATGTCCATGTAGATGCCTCAGAACTGCCATTGGAGCAGTACTTGCACAACCAGGTGAGGGGATTTTTGATCATCCTCTTTGTTTCGTGAGCAGGAAGTTAACACTAGAAGAGAAAATTATACCACAACCGAGTGTGAGGAATTGTCAATGATCTATGCACTTTTCAAATTTTGATAGTATCTGTTGGCAACACCCTTTGTATTCTACACCGACCACATGGCATTAAAGTATTTAGTGAACAAGCCCATTCTTCAAGGGCACATATGTCGATGGGTGTTGTTGTTTCAAGAGTTTGAGTTCACCATTGTAGTGAATCCTAGAAAAAGCAATTGTGGACCTGATCATCTATCAAGAATTGATTTAGGAGAGGATGCGCAAAGTATTAAGGAAGCAATGCTAGACATGTAACTATTTAGATTACGGCATGCGCCCTTGGATTTGGAAGAGATTGTTGTATTTTTAAAATAAGGTGTGGCACCAAATGGAATGAGGGCATTGGAAAAGAAGCAGTTGGCCATATGCACCGTGCCCTACATGTTGATTAGTGGAGACTTATACAAATTGGGACGTGATGAAGTTTTGCATAGATGTGTGTTAGAACATGAGTGCCTGGCCATCATGGAGGAAGCACACAAAGGAAGTGTGGGTGGGCATTATGCAGGTGATGCCACCGCGTGCAAGATTTTAATGGTAGGTTTATGGTGGGAAACCTTGTATAGGGATTGTAGGGATTATTGTAAAGCATGTGACCACTGTCAGTGCATTGGCAAACTAGGAAGGAGAGATAAATTCCTTTGCATCATATTCCTAGCGCGAAGCCTTTTGAAAAGTGGGTGATAGACTTTGTAGGACCTATTGCACTGGTAGCACGTAGGACTAGGTCACGTTATGTCATCACTTACATAGATTATCTCACGAGGTGGGCAGAAGCAACCCTGACTAAAGATTGCATGGTAGCAACAATGACACGGTTCCTATGGGAGAACATTATCACTAGGTATGGATGCCCTTTGAGTTTGACCAGTGATAGGGGTACACATTTTCTAAATGAGATAGTGAGGATCCTACTATCTGAGTTCATGGTGGCTCATCATAAGACTATGCCATATCACCCATAAGAAAATGGAACTGTGGAAGCATTTAATAGAATACTTAGTCTTACCTTAAACAAAATTTGTGATGTTAGAAGACAGATTGGGATGACAAGGTATTAGCTGCTTTATGGGCTTACAGGACTATGTATAAAATACTAAATAAAGCCACACCTTTCCAATTGGTGTTTGTACGGAAGCTATTTTACTAGTTGAATTTATGTTACCTTCTCTGCGAATAGCGTGCACAGGAGGATTAGCCTGATGAACAAGCATTGGAAGAAAGAATTGATGAACTAATGAAACTAGATGAGAGACGATCACTTTCCCGTTGGAGCCAAACAACAAAAAAAAAGCAAAGAAAAAGGCTTGGCATGATCACCATATTAGGAACAAGAAGTTTGAGGTTGGGAAGATGGTGTTACTATATGATTCTAAGTTTCTGCGCCATCCTGGGAAGTTGAAAGTCCATTGGTTAGGTCCCTACACAATCTCGTACATCCTTGATTCAGGCGCATGCCAATTATAAGCGCTGGATGGAATGAAGTTTCCTGGACACTTCAATGGCAGTAGGCTGAAGCCCTACTATAAATAAGTCTTCTTGGTGTTTGTAAATAAGGTAGTTTTGCCAGTTAGTTTAGAATTTTCCCTTATACATTTTCTTTTCCTTATGTTTCCCTTTCACATTGTTGTTTTGTTTTGCACCTTGGGCACCGGTAACCTTATTGCTATTTTTGGAGAATTTATGAGTGCACAGAGGACCGTGCATTGTTTATGTGTGGGGTGAAGAAAAGTGAAGAAGTATGTGATTAAAAGTACCGAGGAAGTTGTGTTGAAGAGCCTTGTTGAGTAGCTCGATTAAAAGAGACATGAAGAGAAAAGATAGAATGGTTGGTGCCAAGGTAAAGCTACTTGTAGATCCCACGTACAAAGGAAAAATAAGCGCATTTAAAGCAACACGAGGTAGGTGAAAGAAAGAATCTGGATAGAAGAAGTGCCTTCAGCATAGGTTGAGCACACGTAAGAGTCTCCTATCAGGTTGGTTTGGTTACGCGCCAGAAGGTTGGAGGAGTTTTCACTCAAGAAGGGCACGTGAGGTAAAGAGGAGTTTTTACGTAGGAAGGGTGCAAGTGAAGGCGCTGAAGATGGGATTTTCTTTAAAAATCCGCATTAAATGAACAAAGTATGGGGTAGGTAAAGTAGCATTTAATGACCAGAAAAAGGAAAAACTATAAATAGAGGGTCGGGGCACTCTCATTTTACTTTGTGAAAATGAAGAGTTGGGAATATAAACGAGCACTATAAGCTAGGGTTTTTCAGATTTGATCAAGTGAAAGATCTGTGTGATTAAAAATGTGAAGATCCAGTTTGAGATTGTGAACTAGAAGGAAGGAATTACACGGGCATGGAGAGAAGTGAAAAGATGTTGTCTTGTGAAGAATTTATCAAAGATAGGGTTCAAAAAACTAGGGCATGGGTTTAGAAGAATTGTATCATGGATCTGAGATCAAAGGTTGGGAGAAGGAAAGTAGAGTAACAAGGAGAGGATTGGAGTGACACAATTACCTCAACCATGGCACTGAAGAAAGGAAAGGGCAAAGCGAAGGCTAAACAACCAGAACCCGAGGTAGATACAAACGAAGAATGGTATGCAGAAATGTAGTACCCTAATGGAGTGATGATGGGGAAGGAATGGGAATCCCATTTGAGAAGCATACCAATCAATGACTATAATCACCGCACCAAAGACCTTTGCAAAAACATAAATGGCATTAGAATTGGTACGCCCAACCAACAAGCGAACACCTGAAGGGTTTCCTATCTATAATGATGACGTAAAGGTCAAGCTAGCGAAGGCAGGGTTGTTGCAGCTCTACGAGTTGCCTTATTTTGGGAAGTCGAGATCACTTGTACTAGTGGTTGATGTCTCAGTACACGAGGACTACTTCCACTTTGTTGGGTGCAAGATGCACGTAACTCCCTAGCCGACCGCATAGTTTACGGTCTCATATGCGAGGGAGATAGCTTGGAAGATGACCTTGGTGACAAGGAGGCTATTCAAGAGACTGTCACAGAGTATGCCTGCAAGAAATGGTCGCAGTATTATGACATCTTAGACATCAAGGACCCAGTTATGAAGATGGCTGCACACCTGGTAATGAAGTGAATGGCCAAGAAAGATGGATGCAATTCAACAAGCCATGGCTACATGTCTATAGGAAGATTACAGAGGGGACTATTTACAACTTATCCACATACATTGCCAAGGAAATTGTAAAGTGCACGAGGAAGGGGACAGGATCCTCTTTGGAAATGTCCTACTCACCATAGTGTTTGTAGAAATTGGAGTGTTGGATGCACCAGATAAGTTTGTGTGGGAGTACCCAACCGAAGACCCTTCACCCATGAAGAGGTTTGAAAAATATGCATGTGATACAATGATAGCTCCCCACAAATCGCAGCTCAAAAAATGGTATACGCACTTGAAAAATGCATTCGGGCGAGTGGAGGATCCCTGAACAACTCCTAGTAGCCACACAAGGAGAAGCTGAGTTCGTGGTATACCAGCACTACTACTTGGGTAGGTTCTAACTTCTTAACGAATCATGGAGCCCTTGGTGCAAGTTCCCTTTCACGTTCACTTCCCAATACTTCCAAGCGAAGTGAATAGATTTAAAGAATCAAAGAAGCTAAGGCTAGAGCTAGGAAATTTGAACCAGGAGCACAAGGATATGAGGAAGAAACTAAACTATCCCGGAGGTAAGCATGCATACGTGGAGAAGTACATGTTTCATGAGATCCACATGACTAGAAAAATAACACTTCATATCACTAGAGGATCCGTGACATGCGTAAACATGCGCATAAGGCCAAAGTTTGAGAATGGTGTTTACTTGGTGGATGAGATCTCAATACCTAAAGATCCTTTGGGAAAGAAGAAGCTAGTGTCTAAGAAGAGGGACAGAGGAGAGGAAGGAGCACCAAGTATACCAACTACTCAGATAGTGAGCATGCCTTCTACGAGCACCAAGCTGAGCACCTATGTCCCGAGAAAGAAATCTCCAGTAAAGAAGAAGACACCGTAGAGCGAGGCACCTGAACAACCCACCACCATGGAGGAGTCACAAGAAGAATAAGAGAAGGTAGAATCTACTAACCAGAAGACACCTCTCAGGAAGAAGTAGAAGGTATATGAAGAAGCTGACTCGGAGGTGACTGACAGCTTGGAGAGATACCTAGGAGAAGGAGAGGATGAGAGTGAAGGAGGTGGCGATGAGGAGGAAGAGCCAGAAAAAGAAAAGGAACCTTTGAAACCTCATGTATTTAGTGTTTATGACTTGGAAGAGAGTGGGGATGAAAAGAAAGAGTTCGTATTCGTGTGACAAAAAGGCACACAAGGTGATGAAGGCACTGAAGATACAAAGGTAGATGAGAGGGATGTCAAGGGAAGAGAGCCACAGATTTTACAAAGGAGCAGATAACCGAAGTGGTAGAGTGAGAAGTGAAGAAGATGCTTGAGGCCCTTGTAGACTAGGAGTTAGAGCGTAGCGTAGACATAGTGCTAAAGGAAGGGAAGGAGGAGAGCATTGAAAAAGGACATGACAGCCTAGGAGGCCTGCTCTGATAGTTAGCTTCCCCAAAGGTGTGCGCTCGGGTAGAAGACCTCTAGATGTAGAACAGAGGTAGATAATGGGCTACGTGGATGATTCAAGGAAGGTGCTATGCACATGATTCTAGAGCACAATACCCACTGAGAGACTTATCGCCATGGGATCGTTTGAAAAGGAGGCGCATACCCTAGGACCAAGAAGATGCTTTCTTGGGCATTTGAATCCCACGTCGACGAGCCAGACTTTGAAGTCTACCAAAAGGCACTTATCACGCTACCAGAGTCTAAGGGAGACAACCCCTTAGTGAATGCCCAAGAGCTCTCAGATGAGCAAGTCTGCAATGCTCTAAACAAGGTCGTGTGGAAACAGAGGTGAGGCTATTTGCACAGAATGACAACATAAGGGCTTTAGAGGGAAAGCTCACCAAGAAGGAGGAAGAGTTGGCTAAGGTGGCCAGAAGCTTAAAACAGGAGGAATTCATTAGCACACAGCTAAAGCACGAGCTCAAGGAGGAGAAGGAAAAGGTGCAGGAGGTCTACAAGAAAGTAGACTTAATAAAAAGTGCCATCATTTTGACACACCCACATCTAACGCCTATCCTCTAGAGGTATGCATTGACGCTGGAATGCCTAGAAGACTTAACACACATCCTCACCATGGAGAGGCAACCCTTGGCATTGGAATATGTGGAGGAAGTGGTCGTGTTCCTGAAGGAGGAGGACCAGTTAAAAGTGATAGCACTTATTTCCGAGTACAGTCAAGTACTCACAGAGATCAAGGTCACTGCCCAGTCTGTAGAAGCCACATATGACACATGCATAGATCGAGATAAGGTGGAAAGCTCTTTGGTTGCCACACTTGAAGTAGAGTTGAAGGAGTTCTAGGAAAAGAACAAGGGGAACAGGGCAGAAAGGGACAAGGTTACTGGCCAAAGTAGAAAAGAAATCAGAGGTAATTGAGGCTTTAAGAAGCTCAACTAAGGCCCTTGAAGGAACTGTACCCCCAGATTACAAGGAGAATGGACAAGCTCACGGACCTGGGCAAGGAAATGGAACAAATTGTGGACACCTTGGGCACCTAGGGAGCTAGTCTAAGCTTTGATGAAGTAAGCACCTTGGTGGGTGACCTATGCCAGAAGGCAAAGGGTGAGGTTGAAGTATGGAACAAGCTGGAGGTAGATCTACGAATTTAAATTTCCCGACCTTCCGATTTAATGTCCCCCATTATTCATTCTTTCCCCTATTCTTTCATTCCTTATTCATTTTTGTAATATTTGTCTACATCTTGGTTCCATTGAACCAACTTGCACCTTGGTCAAGTAGAATGTTTTTGAGGGTAGAGAACAGGCGTAGTGTGGGGTGATGTTGGGCCCCGGAATATTGACTAAGTATGAAGGCGCATGGGCACGTGGGACCCCAGTTATAGAAGGGCACACAAGGAAAATGCACGTATGAGGAAGAGTTAAGGAGGCATATGGTTCACGTGGCGTGTGAAAGGAGGTTCGGGACTTAGCTGATTTAAGCAACAAAGGTAGAACACGTGAAAAGTGTGATCAGTTGTGCGTGGATAAGATGCCAGCTTGACAATAGGTGGCCTAGGAAAGAGCATGCCAGCGAAGGAATCTTCTAGAAGACCATCATGAGATGGAGTGGAGAGCTCAGGCCTGAGGAAACATGCTTGCTGAAGGACCACATTCGACACTTGGTGACAGATCTAAGGGTGTGGCAAGGTGAGTTGGCAATGCGGAAGGTGATAAATACAAGTGCCTGCAATAGGAAAAGAGAGACAGAGACAAGAAGAGGCTGAGATAACATACAAATGGGGATATAGAGATAGAGGAAGGGATATACACAGAGAAAGAAAGATAACTTATGTGAAGCTCTGCATATTACTGTAAGTGGAAATTTGATGTAGAAAGGAATGTACTAAGCTTAACATTGTAATTTCTTTTTCTTTTTGGCATAATTATACAAGCCTAGTGAGTTGCACGACTGCGGTCTACTCTTTATGGCTCTTTGTAATGAAATGATGAATACAATGAGGTTACCTATTGCAATTAGATATGAATATCAGTGGGTTTTATGTATAATTTGTTTATAGGAGTTCTCTTTTCTTTCATACTATGAATGAATGATTATATCTTTCCTTCAGTTATAATATATCTTATGGAGTCTTTTAAAACACTCGGTCTGAAGAAACTACAAGGATCTGGAGGCCATTCTGAGCCCTATGATTTTTGTATGTCTAAAATTATTTCCTAAATACTCTTATACTACTCATAGATGAATTCTTCCCACTAAAACTCACATAAAAGAGAGACTCAGACCCACGCGTGCCTCGGGTGAGCACTCGGCCTTCCTGGGGTGATAGGCCGGCGTGCATGGGATTCCTTCCTTTTATAGTGGGAGTAAATTTGACTACAATACACTTTTACCTCCTTTATTTAATATTAAAAATGATACAACACATAGAATAATATTGAAATCCACACTAATTCAGATCAAGTTTCTTTATTTCTTCTTAACTATATATTACATAGCAACTCTTGACTATCACAACAAACTCTCCTTATCTTCTTATTGACTTTCACATCTATTTCACGTTATATCACCCCTATTATTTAATTTATTAAAGATGATAAACCTTGGAGAGGAATATATCCATGTTCTAATATTATCATATAGTTTATATTTTCAATCAACTACTCACAAAGGTGTAGGAGATTGTTTCTCCATTATTAGATGCAAGTTACAACTATACTTTGACTTTCTAGACTACTCATAAGCTAAAAATATGAATCATGTATCCTCTAACACCTCATTACCTTTTACACTTGCATAAAACATATTACATATGAAATTACATGATATCACTCAATTCAAATTTAGAGGTTTTGGAGGGGAAGGCTTCCCATAAACCCAATTCAACCAAACAACACTCTACTAATTTTATTTATATCATCTTGTAGCCTTGATGGATTCTTTAACCTATAAAACATGAAAATCGGTGATGATCCTACATCAAAATCACTTATCTTTATTGAGAAAAAATATATGTTTCACCAAAAACTTCTACTATTTCCATGTATGCATTCACATGTCTTTGTTATGAGATTTGCTCATTGTTTTTCACTTTCATTTTCCTATCTAACTGGTCTCTAATGTGATCGCCATGATTTATACATGATGGGTGACCGTTTGGGTCACTCTTACATTTTAATTTCAAATGCTTGACCCCTATGGGAATCCTCCATCTATTAAGTTTATATTTTAAATGTTATAAATGTTAGTCCTTGGTAGTTTTTCATTAAGAAAATTTCTCGCTAAATATTACAACCGCAAGACTTCCCCACTGAATGTTATGTAGGGAAACATGAAAATTTTCCTTTTTCTCGTAAAAGGAATTACAATCGATAAATCATGAAAAATTAGGATATCATGTAAAAATATAATGCTTGTTTTAAATAACACGATCAAGTTACCTTTTTGTACAAAAGGAGTTACAATCCATAAAATATCTAAGTTATTTAGGCTAGCATGTAACAAAACATTTATTCTCAGTAGATTTGGTAACTCTATTGTATACTTTTTTAGTGTTAGAACTCACTATTGTAGTATTCCATGAAATTAAAAAGTCATCAACCAAATTCAATTGTTCCACAATTTTTAGAAAAGATATGGTGCATTGCTTAGTGTTTTGTGGACTTCAAGAAGCCATGGTACAAAGTAATTTTTTTGTAGTTTTTATAAAAAAACAATAGTACACTAGAAAAAGAATAATTATCAAGATAAATTGATTACCTATGAAGTCTTACATAATATTATGGAGTTAAAAAAATCTCATATCTAATGTTTCACTGGTATTACAAGTAAACTCACATAAAGTGATAATTTACTCAAACAAAATGGAAATAGTATAGGGATATTTCAATTGACACAATCAGGATGATAAAGGTTGGCATTGGAAAAAGAGCTGGCATTTTAAAAACCATGTAAAACATGTTCATTCCTCTTTATTTCACCCTCAAGGGAAACTCTGAAAGGTCAAATCTAAAATAAAACATGCTCATATGATTCATAGGTGGAGATAAAAGTCATCCACATGATCATGTGAGTCAAATAACATATGCTCAGTTGATTCAAATGTGGAGATCAATTTCATCCACATGACCATTTTAGCCAAAATATGAAATTCCCAACATAGCACGGAATTTGCAGAGCTTGTATTACACAATGGTTTAGTAAAAATGTATGCAACCTAATCTTCAAGTAGAATAAATATTGAGATCAATTTCACCATTTAGAAATTTCTCCCAAATGAAGTGCATGTGAATCTAGATGTGTTTGGTTATTTGATGTTGAACTAGATTATTTACAATATCAATGCAACTTTGGTTGTCACAAAGAGGATGATTACTTCCATTGACACCCATATGAAGTTCATCCAACATTATTTTTAGCTACAAATATTGATTTTTTGCTTCCATATAACTTCTATACTCGCTTCACAAGAAGAGATAGATATTGTTAGGTTGCTTCTTGCTACTCCAAGTGATTGCACCTGTAACTAACTTAAAAACATATCAAGAAGTAGATTTTCTATCCAAAATATCAACAAAGATGGTCCGAATCGAATAACCAAATAAATTTTCATCATCAAAATAATAATAATACAAGCCATAGTTTATTGTACCTTTAATATAACTTAGAATCATTTTTTCTTTTTCCAATGGTCCTCATAAGGATCCTACATAAATATAGAAATAATTCCAGCTACATATGATATATCGGCCTAATGATAGTTAAATAAATCAAACTACCAACAAGTTTTCTATATAATGTAGGATTAAATTTACCATTAACAAGTTTTGGATCTAATTTATTTCCAATTTCCATAGGAATACGACAAGCTTACAATCAATCATTTTAAATCTTTTAATAAGGTTAGTAGCATATTGTGATTGAGATGCAAATATGATTTTGACAAATAACCATGCATAAGAAATGATTTAGCAGCCCTAGATTAGTCATTTCAAAATATTGTCTTAACTTCTCTTTGATTCTAAGATTTAGATTATTATCATTATTAGTAATCAAGAGATCATGATGTAGGAGCATCATGTACATAACATAATTTTGGATTGATTTTTGGAAAAACAATGGACTTATAGGGGGTGAATCAGTCCTTACAATTTTAATTTTAATTGCATATCACTCACATAAACCATTAATAAATTATCCATCCATTAAAGTGTGCACAACAACATATAACATTCATACAATTAATCATGAGCAAGAGAAACAACACAAAGAAAAAAGGGCAAGAAAACCCTCAAGGGAAAAAACCCACTTGAATTTTTTTCTGATATTACACACAAAAATACTCTGCGTGAATGTTACACATCATAAGAGATTTATTTAGTGAGGCACCAACCCCACAAGGAGCACCAAACCCCAAACCCTTGTTGATATTACATGTAACAAGATACTTGAATGAATATTACAAATCACACAATATTTTTATGAAGTATGACCACTAAAAATATTATGATACCATAACTAATAGTGATCCAAATATTCAGCTCCAAAACCTTGCTCAAACCCTAGGTCTTCAAACTTGCATAATCTATCTCTTTCTTCCCTTCTCAAGATTTAAAATCTTGTAAAAATATTTTCTGATCTTCCTTGACATTTCACACACCTAATATAATATCAATTCATGCTCACACACTTGAAAAAACTTTGCCTAGGTTACACTTCTTACACACACACCACTAGCTCCAAAAAGCACCCAAAACAATGCTTTTATAAGCTCCTCTTCATTTCAAATTTAAACATAAACCTTTTCCCTCCTTTGGATAAACCCATACATCATAAAAATATCCCAAATTCAAATCATAACAGTCACAAATCACCCAAGTAGGTCGGCCAAGCCAAAACCTTTCATGCTCCAAAATGTTCAAATCCCTATGGGCACAAAGAGAAAAATTCCCTAACATCAAAACCATACTTATTCATGACCCATAAATCACCACACATGTTTAAAATAAAATTTAAACATCATACATGGTCAAAATTTATCTCAACCAATAAAATTATTTTGTTTAATGGGCCCATTGTTCTTTGTACTTCTCAAAACAGTTGTTTCCTACACCCTTGAACCTTGAAACTTTATGTATGCCACTAAATCACTTAAAAACATCCAAACTATGTCATATAACAAATAAATTTAAATAGAATAACATTTATAACACTTTGTTATAATTCATGAAATAATCACCTCCTCAAACCTCAGCCACTTTTGTCTTCACCAAATCAACCTGCCCAAAAAGTTATTTTCAAATATGAGTTAGTTTACACCCTTCCAAGAACATTAAAAACCTAAAATTTGATTAATTGTATGAAAAATTCATCCCTATTTACTCTCCGTGTGATAAAAATCATCACATAATCCATCTCATGCCTTAAACAACTCAAAACTTCCAAAGATATCTAGTCATGTCTTGTATTGAAAAAATATTCATGTCCAAAAACTTATATGGAAACCTTATCAAAAATAATCATAATGATAAAAATCTTATATCACTATAAATATATATTAATCCTCTTTCCATCACAACTTTAATAACCTTCAAAATCTACATGTAGCTCCATTTATGCTCACTTTACTGAACACTACTTTTTATGGCCTCAAAAGCCCTTTGACCAGTCAACCTAAATGGAGATCATTTGACCATGTAAATTCATCATGTCCTAAAAAATATTTTTAAATCAATAAAAACTCACATACATTCCACAATGTCAATTTAGCATGTTACTCCTTTGGACAACCTTGTCCCAAAACACTCTTCTTCATAAATTGACTTGTTTGAGTGGGGCCCACTCATCACCATGACCTCTACCATACCTTTATGGAAATATTAATTAGTCCTATACATTTTAAAATCATAATACATGCACTAGGAAGAAATTATTTCCACTTAGGAAGCAATTCTTTCATACCGCTTTCAAGCTAGGGTTTCAAACTCATAAATAGTTATTTACCTTCTTAACATTTGTTCATAAAAATTAACAATGAAATGACCTCATTATTTTTGTGAAACCTTATAGACTCAATTTATAAACATCCTTTAAAGTGATAAGGTCCCATGTAAAGCACACAATTTAGGGTGAGCATTAGAAGATCAAATTTGAGCTGGAAATGCATTAGTTCTTAACCCTGTCTCACCAAAACTAACATATCTTGCAAAATTCACATCATAACATCCTAAAAAAATTTCTCAAAGCACCATAAAATCTCAAATTATCATAATTTCATCACCACCTCTCAAATTATCACCATAGAATTTAGGGTTAACTGGAAAAAAATTTAACACATCTTGAAAGCACTCAAAAATACCAAAAATACCTTTTACACCATGATATACCTGAATACATGCATCAATGAGCTCATATAGCTCCAAAACTCAATCTCACACCTCCTAGCATCCATACCTGCTCCAAATGAGCACTTGAAACATAGCCAATCACCTATATCTACACCCTACAACTGATTTGAGTGCCCAAGAACTCTCCAAACCTTCTATCTATCATTACACATGCTTCTCAAGTAACCAAGAAGCTCCTACCACCATGCAACATCACTTAGGTACCTAAATGGGCTTGCAAGAGAAAGCAATCCTCACTGAATCTCCATGTATCATCATGAACTCACCTAAAACATCATGTCAACATCATCCACAACATCATATGACCATACTCCATCATCCAATTTTTCATTAATGTGGTTTTTCATAAATGACAACACCTATAGGACCACATGCCAACAATCTCTCCCTTTTTCATCAATGGAAAACTACTTAAAATTATCCCCATATTTAAATTAATGACAAAGGAATATTATACCTACATAATCCTCATCTCCCATAGCTTCATAAGCAACATGCTTTGGTTAAAAACATTAACCAAAGATTTCAAACAAGCTCAAGATCTTGAAATTTAGACAAAAACTAATTTTAACCAATGATGTGTGATGTATAGTATATAATATAAGAATTTTATGTATTATTTATAATGAGGATTATGTGATGCAAGATAGGAGTGTGACATATATATAATGAAGACCGATATGATGTATGATGTCTAGACGTGCAAATAGTGACATGATGTTGACTAAATGTAGAGTGTATAATGTTAGATATAAGATGTATGATGTGAGATGTATGAAGAGTCGCAGTGTGTAGTATCTATTGTGTAGTGTGTAGGGTTCATACAACAAGTGTGAACTGAAGCAAAACAATGTTTCATCGTGTAATGGTGATGTGTAAATGATAATGTAATATAGATGACTATGTAAGTGCCGAATGCGGATGCATGTAAATACAAGTATGAGACATATGGTGATGTTAGGATGGGGGATGTTTGAATGCTATGTCCCCAAGTGTGGAAGATGAAGAATCGATCATGTAATATCATCTAAGAGATTGTCAGTTTCAGGGTCAAATTCATATGGATAAGCATTAGAGACTTGATAAGAAATAGTTTCTGGTTGATCATGTAATGAGCCATTGAGGCACAAATTATACATACCCATGGCATATTCCTCATCAGTGAATGGAGGAAGTGGAAAACCGTGCGCATACCAATGAGTGATATTTTGTGAATAGCCAAGAAAATAACTATAGAAAATAAAGACACGATTAAAGGGCATGGAAAAAATATGTTTGTATGGTCTAGATATAGAGCACCCCCAATGTAATCAAGCCATGGTTTCACTAATGTGAGGGGAGAAGAGTGAGTAATTTGCAATATATAGACTATAATATGGAAGACATGCAAGCCATAAGTAGAAGTAATAGTGATGAATCCATAGTATAGATGAGGAGCATGAGTAGGAGGATAGAGGTCCTCAAAAGCAAAACCAAGTCAAGCTAGACCCTCATGTGATTAAATGGTTTCATCAAAAGTAGGATCAAAAGGAATATGTTCCCAATATGAATCATTCATGAAAAGTATGAAAGTAAATAGTGTGTGTGCTAGTGGAGGTGGTACATTTGAAGGTGTAGGTGATAGAGTGACATTTATAGACCTGGAAAAGTACATGATAAGGAATCATAGTATTAGTAGTAGGTGGCATAGAAGATATTGCATCTATCACACAAATTAAACCTTCAAGTGGTGGAAAATGAGGTAGTTCTTCCATTGGTTGAGGGTCATTTATAGTATCAGTGCATGGAATATGAAGGGTAGTATTAGGATCTCGGTCACAATATTGGAATGCATCATGGTCATGAAGTACAATATATTCAATACCTTCATGTATGAATTTGACACAATGATGTATGGTAGAAGCAATGACTTGCATGGCATGGAGCCATGGTCTACCAAGTAAACAGTTATATGAGACTGGAAAATCAATGACAAAGAAAACAGTGTTGAGGGTTTTTGGTCCTACAATAATAGGAAGAACAATGTGACCTACACATGGGCGGACTGAACCATCATATGCATGGAGTGAGAGGGATGATGGACTAACATTATGAGTAGAAATACCTAACTTTTCAAGGAATGACATAGGACATAGATTAAGTTCATATCCATTATCAATTAAAGTGTACTTAATACCCATATTGAGAATGTGAATCATAATATGCAAGGGTGGATCATCATCAAATGTGTTTAAATCAGCGGAAGATTATATTTGAATGATAAGTGGTGAGAAAATGCATCTACAAAAGTTTTATGCAATCGACTTAAGCTGCATATCAACACAAATGTGGGTAGTAGCTAGAATATGTTAGACTCTATACCTTACATCAAGATGTGTAAGCAAATAATCGAGTGATTGAATACTCATGATGACTAGACTCTAGGATGACAAGAATGAGGATGCTAAAAGCGTGAAAAATTTTGGGTTCACCAAAATGATTAACTAAAATGTGGGATTATTATGTGTTAATCTAATATTAAGAAAAACAATAAATGACAAATGAATGCATAAAGGAAATGACCCAAGTAACTAAGAAATTAGAAATATATAACCCTAATGTGCAAAGAGAGTTAGAAAGAGCTTAGCTGATTCGTATATATGCTATGAGTTTGTTGGAGAGAAGACCAGATAAACAGAATGTTAGGACGACCACAAAAAATCTCCAGAAAACACATATATGGAATGGTAGGTTAGATTAGGGTGCGTGGAGAGGGATAGAGCCACCTGTGGGCTCCCTGGTTTGAAAACTAGGTGTCTTTGTCTGTGAAAAATCTTTGTAACCTTCTTCTAAGGTGTTGTAGAATGATTACCTTCCTTCGCTTTATGTCGCACTAGCTTCATTGGACTGCACAATATGTTGTTGGAAATTATTGATGATGATGAGACATGTAAAACCCCAAGATAAGCATCAAACCCCTAAAAATAGATGCATATGAAGGGATCAAACTATCCTCAGAGGCCACAATGGTAGACTTACTAACTGAGCATTGCACTACATCTCATACCTGATGTAGTTCTATTTGTGTGTGTAATCATACCATAAGTGCTCTTGTGTCGGTCACACTTTATGAAAGTATCAAAAATAACTATGTGTAAAAATGTAATAAAATGGTGGACAAAATAGAATAAACTTCCCTCCTATGCAGTGTGATGTAGATGAACCATCCTTATGCCTTGTGATGGAGCTAGATGGATGCAAATGGAGCCTTTGGTGGATGTAACCTTAGATAATGATAGAAGTGCTTAGTGCTTGGTCCCTGTTATGGTCTCATAACTTTATATTTATATGGTTCTCTTGATCTAATTTCATAATGAACCATGAAAAGGTGACCATTAAAAATATGGAAATATCAAATGGTTAAAAAGTGCCTAAGAAGTGGTGGGAAAGTGTAAAAAGGATCGAGGTGCCCTAAATGGGACCAAGGCACCAGGGCACCCTAATACGAGACCGCTTTCTCGATTGAAGATAAAACAACGCCAAATGGTAGAACCGACCGGGCAAGTAGATATGGGTGGTCGGAGGTGACAATAACAAGCAAAGTTAAATGGCCAAAGGACATGGGTTAATTATTACTTTCTTCACTCAAAAACCATATGAATAGTAGTATGATACTAGGACTAAATAGTTTCTTATGTACATAATTTTGTCACTACATTTTCCCCCACTTCATGTTCCTAAGCAGAAATCTCGGTAACATAAATTAGATAGAGATTTGTTCCTGATGATCCATGTAGAGTGATGTATAAAGTGTTTCGATTAGAAAAAGAGTAGAATGAGAAAATAGTGGAGCATGGAAAATAAAGATGTAAAAGTTCAAAAAGGTCAGTAAAAGTGAACCTAGGGCGGAAACGTGTGTGTAGTTTCGATGTGTGTGATGTACATGCATGTTAGTATGAGATGTGTGTTGTTGTAGAATTTTGTTGTTGTTTTTTTAATGAATTTGTTTTAGTTGTTGTTGACTACTTTCTTATCATACGGTCGGACACATGAACGATAATATGATCAAGTAGTAAAATCCACATGTATATTTAAAAACTACATGTATATAGTAAAAGAATTGTAAATTGAAGTATTAAGAATGTAAAAGGAACATGTGTACCGATCCACGATGAGAGAAAGGGCATAGAGAGGATATCCTGTAATACAAGTTTTTTGGGTGATCTTACGCCACCCTGGCCAAAGAAGTGTAGGGATAAAGCTGCATTATTCTCCAACCTCAGTAATCGCTTCCTTGAATATGTATGAAGAGATCTTTGTATGCCTAGTTTTTGGTGATCGACATCACTGGCTAAAGTAGTGCACAGAGGAAATCCATTGTATCCTTTAACTTTTAACTTCTCCTGAGAATTCTAAGGACAACCATGTATGGTAAAATCTATCATGTGTGGGGTTCATAGACTGGTTTGAACCCACTCATTATATAACCAATAATGTCAAGGATGAAAACTGAACCGAATTATACCGGTATAAAGCATTGTGTAGTGTGTAAAACCCCAAATGATGCCCCCCTCTTATGGTGCGAATACGAAATTTTTGATAGGATAATGTGGCCCCAAAATGGGACCAACCACATAATTTTTTCCCTACATGGGGAAGGGAATGCACTTGGTGTAAACCAAGGAGCACGTAAACAAGTGGTTAGAAACAAGTGTTAGTACGAACAAGCATGTATGTAAAAGACAAGTGTAAGCTAACAAACAATGTAGAAGCTAGAAATCTAGTAAACATGCAAGAAGACAAATCATAGACCACCAAAGTGGGTTGTAAACATGATACATCACTTATGGTGTCATAAGACACTCAAGGCCACAATGGATGCATATAAAAAGAAGGGTGTACACCAAACAAAGGAAAAGGCCTGCATACAATAGCAATCAAAGACAAGTAAGTACAAACAACAAATATCCATGGAATAAAATAATCCTACAAAAAAATGTTGCACATGAAGCACGCATTAGGATGTTAGAAAGATAACCCATATGTCAAAATTGTGTATAATCAAGAATGTAAAGTGCTAAGTATAAAATGAAACAATATCACTTGTAAGAGATGAATTTGGATGCCCCTAGTGACCATTGTAGGATTGGTAGGAGGAGAGCATCCATGTTGCATGTGGGAGACCTATATCTGCGATCACAACTAGAAAAGGATGTGAACACACATGTGTGTATGGTAAATATAATGACATATAAGAGATCTAGCTATCATGTGTAATAAGCAAACATAAACAAGAAAATGTAAGCAAAAGTAAAAGCAACCAAGATATGAAATATGTTGTGGATGGATGGAATGGAATGCAATATGGATGATAGGACCCACATGCCCCCTGAGTGAATGGAGTTTTATGCAATGAGGTTCATTTAGTTTTCCCCTCAGTACTTAAGAATGAATTGTAAACGAGAGTGTGTACTTGGGAAATGGTTGAATAGTGTGTATTTTGTCTAACGCTTTTGTGATGAATGTATATGTGTAGTGATAATATGTGACCTAGAGATGAAGTATGTGTGTGACCCTATATCTCGAAGCATATATCATAAAAATATGAGCATAAGAGTGATGATGTATCCTAAAGCATATATCACTACCAGATGAATATAGGGAGTGGTGATATAGCCTATAGCATATACCACTATAAGATGATGGAATAAGTGACCATTTAAGCTATAGTGTATGTCATTAACCTAGTAATGTCACATGATATAAGGTCACATGATGAATGTGTGTGTATGATAAGGTTCATTTTATTTGTAAACCCTCGGTAGTCGAGTATGGACCGAGGAACTAGAGTGTATCATAGGGTAGTGAGTGCAGTGTGTAGAAGAAGATGTAGGATTTGCGATGATTAAAGACAACCATGTGGTGTGCAATGTATAGTATGTAATGTAATAGTGTTATGTATTATGTAGAATGAGGAGTATGTAATGCAAGATAGGAGTGTGACATATATATGATGAAGACTAATATGATGTATGATGTATACACACGCAAATAGTGACATGATGTAGATTAAATGTAGAGTGTATGGTATAAGATGCAAGACTAATGATGCAAGATGTATAAATAGTTAGAATGTGTAGTATCTATTGTGTAGTGTGTGCATTTCATGTGTATTATTCCCTCAACATTCAAGTGTGAACCGAAGCACAAGTGTGTGTCATCAGGTAATGGTTATGTGTAAATGACAATGTAATATAGAGGACTATAGGAGTGCTAGAATGTGGATGCATGTAAATACAAGTATGGGACATGAGGTGATGCTAGGATGGGAGGGGAATGTTTGAATTTTATGCCCCCAAGTGTGGAAGATGAAGAATAAATCATGTAATATCATCTAAGAGATTGTCAATTTTAGGGTCAAAGTCATATGGATAAGCATTAGATACCTGATAAGAAATAGTTTCTGTTGATCATGGTGAACCGTGTGCATACCAATAAGTGATATTTTTTGAATAGCCAAGAAAATAACTATTGCAAATAAATACACGACCAAAGGAAATGGGAAAATATATGTCTATATGGTCAGGTTCTAAAGCACCCCAATGCAATCAAGCCATGATTTCCCTAATGTGAGTAGAGAAGAGAGACAAATGTGTGATAGATAGACTATAATATGGACGACATGCGATCCATAAGCAATAGTAATAGTGATGAAGCCATAGTATAGATGAGGAGCATGAGTATGAGGATAGAGGTCCTCAAAAGCAAAACCAAGTCGAGTTATACCATCATGTGAGAAAATGGTGTCATCACAAGTAGGATCAAATGGAATATGTTCCAAATATGAATCATTCATGAAAAGTGTGCAATTAAATGGTGGGCATGCTAGAGGAGGTGGTGCATGTGAAGGTGTAGGTGATAGAGTGATGTCCATAGACTGGATATGCACCCGATAAATAGTCATAGTAGTAGTAGTAGTAAGTGGCGAAGAATATATTGCATCTATCACATAAATGACACCTTTATGTTGTGGAAAATGAGGTAGTTTTCCATCTCGTTGAGGGTAATTTGTAGTATCAGTGTGTGAAATAGGAAGGGTAGTATTAGGATCTTGGTCAAAATATTGGAATGCATCACAGTCATGAAATACAGTATATTCAATACCTTCATGTATGAATTTGACATTATGATGTATAGTAGAAGAAACGGCTTGTATGGGATAGAGCCATGTTCTACTAAGTAAACAGTTATATGAGACTAGAAAATCAATGACAAATAAAATTGTGTTAAGGGTTTTTGGTCCTACAATAATAGGAAGAAAAATGTGACCTACACATGGGTGGACTAAACCATCATATGCATGGAGTGAGAGGGATGATGGACTAACATCGTGAGTGAAAAGACCTAACTTTTTAAGGAATGACATAGGACATAGATTAAGTTCAAATCCATTATCAATTAAAGTGCGCTTAATACCCATATTGAGAATGTGAATCATAATATGCAAGGGTGGGTCATTATCAAAAGTGTTTAAATCAGTGGGAAGATTAGATTTGAATGATAAGTGTTGAGAAAATGCATCTACAAAAGTTTGATACACTGATTCAGGATGCATATCAGCATGAATGTGGGTAGTAGCTAGAATATGTTGGAATCTATACCTTACATCAAGATGTGCAAGAAAATAATCAGTGATTGAGATACTCATGATGACTAGACTCTAGGATGACAAGAATGAGGATGCTAAAAGCATGAAAGCATTCGGGTTCACCAAAATGATTAACTAAAATGTGGGATTATTATAGGTTAATCTAATATTAAGAACAAAAATAAATGAAAAATGGATGCATAAAGGAATTGGCCCAAGCAATTAAGAAAGTAGAAATATAAAACCCTAATGTGCAAGGAGAGTTAGAAAGAGCTTAGTTGTTTTATGGATATGTTGTGACTATGTCATAGAGAAGACCAGATAAATAAAATGTCGGGATGACCACACAAAAGCTCCAAAAACACAAAACTATAATAGTAGGCACCTGGTTTGAGAATCCCTGGTTTGAGAACTAGGTACCATGGTCTGTGAAAAAAATATGCAACCTTCCTCTAAGGTGTCACTAAATGATCACCCCCTTAGCTTCCTATCGCACTAGATTTTGGACTTCAAAATATGTGGCTAGAAATTAGTGATGAAGATGAGACTTGCAAAACCCCAAGACAAGAATCAAACCCCTAAAAAAGGAAAGATGCATATGAAGGGCTCAGATTGTCCCGAGCGGCCACACGTAAACTTATTAATCGAGTGTTGGACTACATCTTAGACCTGATGTAGTTCTATGTGTGTGTGCAATCATCATCCCTAGGTGTTCTTGTTCCAGTCATACTTTGTGAAAAGTAGCGAACATTAACTATGTGTAGAAATCTAATAAAATGGTGGAAAGAATATAATAAACTTCCCTCTTATGTAGTGTGATGTAGATGAACCATCCTTGTGCCTTGTGATGGAGCTATATGGATGTAAATGGATACTTTGATGATACAACCTTAGATGATGATAGTATTGCTTAGTGTTTGGTCCTTTATTATGGTCTAATAACTTTATATTTATATGGTTCTCTTGATCTAATTTCATAATTAACCCTAAAAAGGGAAACCACTAAAAATATGGAAAGCTCAAATGGCTAGAAAGTTCCCAAAAAGTGGCGGGAAATTCTAAAAAGGCTCAAGGTGCCCTAAATGTGACCATGGCTCCAGTCGAAGATAAAATGACACCAAATGGTAGAACTCCGACTAGGTGAGTAGATATGGGTGGTCGGCAAGGATGACAACAAGCACAAAAATGGCCAAATGACATGGGTTAATTAGTACTTTCTTCACTCAAAAATCATATTAATAGTAGTATGAGACCAGGACTAAATAATGTATAAAGTACGTGATTTTGTGACTACAATTATCAAAACTCAAATCCCTTTGATAATATAAAAATGCATGCTCGGTAGTAGGACTTGCCAGAGTGGAATTCTAACCCACGTTCTTTGAAATATGTAGTTGATGTCAGACATGAACTCTTGTGGTGCTCTCTTGATGGTAGTCAATTTTTCCACTAATGAAATATGATCTGATTTATCTTCAAATTTCTGCAAAAACTTATCCCACCGATCCCATGTACTATTGAAATTTACAACCAATCCCATGTACCATTGAAATGATTTTCCTTTAAAAGATGCTTTTAATAACCTAACCGCAACATTATCATGACTAATATGAAAAAAATAATATATTGACCACATCTATGATGTGTTTTATGGGTGTAGCTTAATTTTCTCCAAAGAAACATGAAATACTCTTAAGAGAAGAAATTGGGATATCATCATGTTGTGCAAGCAATAGTGGGATTCCATAATTAAAGGGGATTAAAACAAGATTTCTTGGGTTGGTCATTTTGAGATTCAGATTGAATTTGGGGAAATTGAAAATTAAACTCTCATTTTGTGGGATAGACCTATTTCTACTATATGTCTTAGAACTCAAAAATATCTTTCTCTTCGCTGAATTCAAAGGTAACTCAATGCAATAAAATGGAATACCTTTTTAAGATGATATATTTATAACTTTTACATGAAATATGTAATGATCTACTGCCAAGATATGCTTTGAACCTATAGATTCACCATATGTTGGATGAATGTTTCTGAAACACTGATATTTAGCAAGAACAACATCAAATCTTTAAAAAAAATTATTGTTTTATTCCATCAGTGTGCCATCAAGGTGGCTAGAATTATTGCAATGGACCACTTTAAAAATAAGACCAAAATATAAACAAAGTGTCCAACCATGTGTACCATAAACTTTTATCATGGATGAATTCACCCTTTGGGGAGTGGTGTGATGAATCCCCTTCCAACTAACAAAATTGAAACACTCTTAGGTTATGGGTGACATGTATGTTGGAGTGAGTCTCTATAGAGAGTTGTTTCCCTAGTGTAACACCTAAGACTTACTTCTATGCTACTGCATGAAATGGGAAAAGGGAGAAGGAATTAAGGGGAAAATTGAAAAGATGGTGATACACCAAAAATTTTGAGGATCTCAAACTTGTTTGAACCACACAAATGGACCACATGAACCACACACACCATACACAACTTATAATGGATATGTTAATGAAAAAGTGTTTCAAAGAATGGTTTGAAGCTATGAAAGAATAGAGAAGGGAAAAATGGATTTGAAAGGGAAATTTGGTAAGCTCCACAATAAGATCTTGCACACAATTATTAAACACAATATATGACTTGAAAATTAACATATAACTGTATAAAGGCATTGAAATCAAACTAAAAATCAAGGATACAACAATATCATGAGATGAAATCCTCTTAAAAACACAATATTTCACAATAAAGAGAATATAGGAAGGTAAAAATAGTCCCTTTATTGATCCAAGAGTTGAAACCAATACAAAATATTATTCATGGCCATTTCTCTTCCACTCATAACACTAAATAACTCCATATAATGAACATAAAGTGTCTCTAGATTTCCTTAAAAATGAATTCCATGGATTTTTATATAGAAAATGAAAGAAATGAGAGGAAGAGACATAGACATGCAAGTCTAATCAGTTAAAAATAAAAAAAAGTATGAGAGCATTGCATGTTCATTCTACCCTTCTACTCCATAAATAGTTGATCTTACTTGAAACAAATGGATTTGTACACGTCGAAGAGTAATTTATGTTAAACATAGGAAATATCACACTCCTCATGCATTGATGTGGGATTGGATTTAATTACCATCTAGAAGGTTTTTTTGGAATGCAGCTCTGAAATAGTTGGAAAAATGTAGAAGTGATTATGCATGCATAAAAATAGAAATTAGCATTCTCATGTATGTTCTCCATTAATTTTAGTGTCATGTGTATGATCTAAAAGTTCTTCTTATATGAAAACCTACTAATCTTAGCCCCTAAATGATAAAAATGGATTCTTGCTTGCATGAAAATACCAATATTAGCCTTTACATGATCAAAATAGCAAGCTTTTTGAAGAGAAAATCTAAAAATAGCAAATTGGGATGTTTTTGGGCCTTGTTCGTGCCTTTGGTCAGGCAGTATAGTGATGTGGAGAATGAAAGGAATGAGGAAACAATTCCCTCAAACATAAACTTAACCAATGCTTGTAGATATGGTGGAGAAGAAGGGCATTTAGAAAACAAGGGAATAGTTCCTTTGTTCCCTAAAACACCAAATTTAACGATGCTTGCAAAGATAGTGAGGAAGATGGGCACCGACGCAACAATGGAACTATTCTCGCAATTCTATTGTTGTTAACTTAACCAACTACTCCCATTTCTTTTCTTTTAGTGTTTGCGAGCCTTTGGGAACCAATGGAACACTGGGAATGTTCCCACAGATTCCACAAAGATTCTACATAACCAATAATTTCCACTTGTTTTCGAGGGATCAAGTAAAGTGAAGGTTCGAGAACTTGGAGAATGGAAGAACAATGCTCATAGTACCCAAAAACCCAAATTTTCTTATTTCTTAGTGTAATGCAGCCAAGGCAAAGATGTAAGGAACGTGATGAATGGAGGAATAGTTCTACGTGTTCCTCTAAAGGCTTTTTTTTATTTGGCCCAATTTCGACCCAATTTTTCCTAGTTTATAATCAACTCCTTGATAATGAGACTTAAAAATAGGGGTAACAATTCCCGAAAACACTAAAATTTTCTTGTAACATATAAAAAATGAAATTTCCCGATCTAGAACAACACCATAACTTGTCAAAACACCAAAAATGGCATGAGGCTAGTTTTGGATAACAATTTGTGACCTCCATGGGACATATACCTACTACATGTAAATACTAGTTGCCTTGAATTATCCATAGGGAACATAGTCATATCAAATTATTGTGACTTCTTGAAACCATGTGAACACTAAAAATGCCTTCCTCATATGACACCAAAACTATGCTAGAGAACTTATTAGAAAACAAGTACACCAAAAATGCACAATGCACACATTAAAAGAAAACTAAGACAACAATGTGCAAAAACACTTGGGCGAAAATGAAAACAACAACCTCTTATGTACAAGGGTGAAACACAACCTCAATAATAGATTTTGAGGTATATCCCCTTAATTGGGATGGGTAGCTCATCACCAGTAAGCTTAGAGAGATGAAAATAATTTTGTTGTTTGTAACCTATAATCAGATATGGCTCACTCTAGAAAGAGTCAAACTTAGTGTGTATTCTAGGCTTGGTTATTTCTTTATCCCATTTGAGCATTATGTCTCCTTCTCTGAAAGTTCTTGAAACTTATATCTTTTCAAAGTATCTCTACACTTGAGTTTGATGAAGCTCCATGGTACCCATTACATTGTTTTTGAATTCTTCTAATTTCATTAACTATGTAATTCTAACTGACATTGAATCCTCCGACATCATTTTCATCTATTTTATGAGATATAGAGCTAGTAATTCATAATAAATAGACAATAATTCTTTACCATATACAATTATGGAGGAGAGTTACCAATTGATCTTTTATGAGTAATCCTATCAGCCTATAAGGCTAATTTCAGTTTTGTGTGTCATGATATTTGATTCTCCTCCATAGTTATTTTGATAATCTGAGAATATTTTTGTTAGTTAATTTTTCTAATCCATTCCCTTGAGGATAATAATTAGAAGATGTTGACAGATGAATTTTGAGATTGACTTCCCATGTACTGATTCTTGGTACCAAGGAAAGATAATGCATTGTCTGAGATAATTATAACAAGGACACCAAACCTTGTGACAATACTTTCATAAAAGTCCAACATTAAAGTTTCATTTGCTTCTTTTATAATTATTGCTTCCACCTTTTGAAATAATTTGTAGCTATGAGAATCCATTTATGGCATGCACTAGAAGGTGGGTTAATCATGCCAACAAAATCCAAACCCCATTTCATGAAAGGTTGATTAACCTAAATAGGTTGAAGAGGAATACATGTTAACTTTATTTCCTTCTTTATTTTTTCACAACTTCAAACCCTTCACTGAAACACCTTGCATTGACATATTCATTCTAAGATATGTATGGCATGTCTAGCTCCTTTGGTCCATCTCTCGTGGTTCAAACAAGTTTGAGATCCTCAAATTTTCTTATGTATGTCCCCCTTATTTTTTCATTTTTTCTTTCTCTCTTTTCCCATTTCATGTAGTAGAGTAGAATCTAATTTTAGGTGTCAAACTAGGGGAGCCAACCCTCTCTAGAGATTCAATCCAACATACATGTCACCCAAAACCAAGGAGTGTTTCAATTTTTTTCATTTGGAAGGGTAATCATTACACCACTCCCTAAATGGTGCATTCCTCCCGACAACATCTACCTCCTTGGGGCACCTCATATTCCTATACAAAATCTCTCTATGTGCCTATTCCTATAGTCACTATTACTACTACACCTCCTATCTATCATCGTTATGGCTTGTTTACATCTTCACATAGAACACATGCTCTTAATTCCCTTTTCATTATTTTCAAGAAAAAATATTACAATTTCAACCAGTGACTCTCAAAATTATAATGTTATAGAATCTTCACAATTATTGCATAATCAGTAGCACCTAAAGTTGTTTCATATATTTTTCCTATTGGTTTTATTGTACGTAAGCTTCCTATCTATGATGGCAATGGTGATCTATAATAACATCTTCAATATTTTCATGTTTATTTCTTTCACTATCATCTAATGATATCTTACCTACTATGTTATTCCCTAGGATCCTATTGGAGCTCAATATTGCACTGTCCTAAATTAGAATGATCTAAGGATTTGAGGCAACATGGGATTTTCTCCAAGTTGTGGGACCTTGTACTTGAGATAACCCTCTAGAGAAGGTCGGCTTCGTTGTTTATTTCTCTTTGCTAAAACTATTTCTAATAAGGGAAATATAATTATTTAACTCTATTATATAATTCCAAGGGACCAAGGTGAGAAGTAGATGCATACAACTAAAATCCTAAACTAAGGAGGTGATAGCACTAGAAATAAGGGGATGAACACTCTCATATGAGTGAAACTGAAAGAAAATGTGTAAAATAATGGCAGAAATGTGTGCCATAGTCCGAATCAAATTCAAAATCTCATTTCCATATAGCACAATAGAAGAGAACCTTGTAAGAGATTAAATACATGCACAACATATCAACACTACAAAAGAAGGCAAGTAAATGAGATAAATCATGAGCTAGGGAAAATAATATCCATAAAACACAACTTCTACTACTTCCAATGAATGCACAGTCGATTATAATTGTGGAAGGATGAAATAATCCACACACAAAGGCCCAAATCTAAAGCATATAGCTCAAGATGCAAAGGAACACTACTTTGAATAATGTTCTTGCAATCCAAGAGGGTCCAACCTTTACAAATGATCATTATTCAATAATATATAGAAGAATAGGAGAGAAGACAAGGGAAAGAGAGAGGGAAAACTCATATTTTCAATCATGACCACAAACAACATGTAATAAATGCTTGTAAATACCCCTGTAGCTCTATCAAATCTACCTACTCATGTCATTTTTCTTTTGGAAGAAGGAAAGAGGCCAAATCCCATGAAATCTAGGTGGTTGAGTCAACTAGAAGTGTGCATTAATGACTTGAGTCACATTTTCTCATTTTACCTATCAAAACCTACCAAAATATGATTTTGAAGCACCTAGAGTGTAGGCCACATAAGAAACTTTCCAACAAGACCATACGTGCATGCTTTTGAGCTCTATAGAGTAAGTTGAAGTGATTTGAAGTTTTACATGGTGCAAAAGGAACACACAAGACACGTAGCACAACTTTGATTGGTCGTGGGAGTCACCTGATTATTTGTTTGTTCTATCTTTTCCACGTGTCGTTGATCATCTAACATAAGGATTTTCACATAGTTGGAAATTTATATTTTAACATGTGAGTTACACTTTATCGACAAGTCTCGAGAATTTGACACGTAGCACTGAAAGGAATGATAACCAGATCGTACCAAGCCAAGAACACATATGCTAATCAAACACCACGATCAATAAGATGAAAGCAATTTTCCATAATAGCTTTACATAAAACCTTTGCAAACAAATGAGCAAAGTAATATCATATATTATTATGGAACTCAATGCAATACATTGAGAATGGGCCTTGCTTAAATAGGAAAGGAATAACAATCTAAGAACCAGTCAAGGTCGTAGATCAAGCCATAAATCAAGGAAATAACTAGTCAAGACCATAGATTTAGGAGAGAACTAGACATCAAGGATCTAGTCAATACCATAGATCAAGGAAAGAACTATACCTAACAACTAGATAATATCTCCTAATATCTAAATAAGATAAAAGAAATATCCACACACATAAGTGGGTGAGGATAAATACAATAAAGGTAAATAAATTACCTAGGTGAACATGAGCTAAGGTAAATACCTACTCTAACACCCCCCCTCAAGTGAAGCTAGGGGCCAAAATAGATGTGGCATGTCCATAATATGAGTCCCGGAAACTAGGCCTGATGAGGTACTCATGTACAATAATTGGGAAAAAGGGACACCACAAGGTACCCAAAACTAGTAACAACAAAGTAAAGAGAGTAAAGACCTGCTCCAAGGCATCCCAAGAAGCTCGGCTCAAAAACTCGTACAATGCTAAAGAAGTTTGGTGTGCACTATGGTTTGAATCCACTGCTCGATCACAAAACTCAAAAACAACTGACACTAGGTTTCACTAGAATAGCTCCATACAAGGAGACTGTCAACGGAGTGATGTCAAAAGTGCAAAAAAATACCAAACATAATTCAATCAAGTGCTGCAAATAGGTGTGCCACGATCCAAGAACAATAACCAAAGCAACAAGGTAAGGACACAAAATCCAGTGTCACGATCTAAGAAAATCCAAGGTAATAAGGCAAGGACACAAAACTCGAAGAAGCAAGATCAGCACCACACCCTCCCATACTATTGAATGGGTGGAGTGGCACTATAAATCTGTATGAGTTGTCAAAACAACTACTCAAACACTGAAAAACTAACACTGGGCTCCACTAGAATAGCTCCCCCACAAGAGAGACTGTCAACATGCCAAAAGTGTCGAAAATACAAATACAAAATCTCTCAACAAATAAGAGAGATACACTACACCTGCTAAAGAAAAATACTCAAAACAAGAAGCATCACAATGCAGAAGGTATAGAAAGTGGAGCAAGAGGCCGAATGGTGGAGGAGCCACACATGTAAAGTCCTCTCAATGAATGCCTATGTCACCTCCACGAGTGATCAGATATCCACCCTAAATCAACACGGATGGATGAAGAAGATTCCTGCATATGACTTGGTGCAAAATGCACAATGGGTGCATGTAAAAGAACATCAAAATGTGTGTCAGGTTGATCATGTATGACAACTGAAATCTCAGGTTTCTCAAGCCTGAGTGAAGATGTAGAACTCATGTGTTTCTCAGGATCCTTAGAAAGAGTCGAGCGAACAAAAAAAGGAGCTCTGTCAATGTGTGATCCCAATGAAATATCTGCTCGAAAACCAATGTCATGACGAGAATTCCACTTAACATGTGGAATAGAGGAAACAATACCCTGTGAATGTCTTCCAATGACTTTGTTAGAGAGACCCATAGAATAGAGCATGCGAGATCTAAATGCAGTGGTATGCTTATCAAAAAAGCCATACAGCTGAGCAGAAATAGGATACACAACATGTGGTACTGTAATAGGCACATATGTGGAAGATCATGCAATAACAAGCTTCACATGTTTAGAAGCATCAAAAGCAGGAACATGCTCAAAGACTAATAGATCAATGTCAGTGGGTACAGGAGCAATAGCTGCAAGTGGACTAGGAGCATGGATATGGCTGTCCACAATATCATGGTGATGTTGTAGGCTAGCAAGTTGTTGCTACAGGGAGTGGATTATTGTATCCTTATCATGAATGAGTGATTGTAGAAGATAATTTCACTTCTTGAGTGATCTATTTTCTTCCACAAATTTTACAATATCCTCTTGAAGTCCACATACTTCAAAGAAAAGCATATCATTCTTAGAATCCATGATAGAGAAGAATGTAACTCCCAAAAGTTTAGGACATCGGGCTCAGCTGAAATTATGTCCACAATTGATTACAACACTCCTCCATATTTGGCACTTTATAATTATAGTGAAAGTCTCAAAATAAATAATTTCAATTGAAATCACTTTTGCAAAAAAAGGCACTCAAAATCGAGTTACCAAAAAGTTACAAGCTTTTTAATATTTTACTCTGTTATTTATTTTAGTTGCCACTAAAACAAAATAAATTGTTGTTGTCTTCACCACATAAATAAAATTAAAGGGGCCTGAAGATAAGCACCTACTAGTATGAATCACAATCTTTAAGCCCTCATATACTAGTTAGTTAAGTGCGCCACCCCCATAGTAGTTCTGGGATGGGTGACCTCCTAGGAAATTCCCAATGTCACTTCCTCCTAATGTTGTTGGGCTTGATTGGGTGTATACCCAGCTCCATCGTGTGGGAGGGTATTGGCGTAGCAACTGATTAACACGATGAGATCCCTCTCCACCATCAGTTCAAGCTTTTTTTTGTGTGACGGCAAGTCGTGTAGCTACTCACGATATTATGAAAGGAACAATAATCAGATCATACCAAGCCAAGAACACAGATGCTAATCAAACACCACGATCAATAAGATGAAAGCAATTCACCATAATAGCTTTACATAAAACCTTTACAAACAAATGAGCAGCAATATCATATATTATTATGGAACTCAATGCAATACATTGAGAATGGGCCTTTCTTAAATAGGCAAGGAATAACAATCTAAGAACCAATCAAGGTCATAGATCAAGCCATAAATCAAAGAAATAACTATTCATCAAAGAACTAGTTAAGACCATAGATTTAGGAGAGAACTAGACATCAAGGATCTAGTCAATACCATAGATCAAGGAAAGAACTATACCTAACAACTAGATAATATCTCCTAATATCTAAATAAGATAAAAGAAATATCCACACACATAAGTGGGTGAGGATAAATACAATAAAGGTAAATAAAGTACCTAGGTGAACATGAGCTAAGGTAAATACCTACTCTAACACCCCCTCAAGTGAAGCTAGGGGCCAAAATAGATGTGGCATGTCCATAGTATGAGTCCCAAAAACTAGGCTTGATGAGGTACTCATGTATAATAACTGGGAAAAAGGGACACCGCAAGGTACCCAAAACTAGTAATAACAAAGTAAAGAGAGTAAAGACCCGCTCCAAGGCATCCCAAGAATCTCAGCTCAAAAACTCATACAATGTTGAAGAAGTTTGGTGTGCACTGTGGTCTGAATCCATTGCTTGATCACAAAACTCAAAAACAACTGACACTGGGTTTCACCAGAATAGCTCCACACAAGGAGACCTCATCAACGAGTGATTTGAAAGTATAAAAAAACACCAAACATAATTCGATCAAGTGCTATAAATAGTTATGCCATGATCCAAGAATAATAACCAAATAAAGAAGGTAAGGACACAAAATCCAGAGTGTCACGATCTAAGAAAAGCCAAGGTAACAAGGCAAGGACACAAAACCCGAAGAAGCGAGATCAGCACCACACCCTCCCATACTACTGAATGGGTGGAGTGGCACTACAAATCTGTATGAGTTGTCAAAACAACTACTCAAACACTGACAAACTAACACTGGGATCCACCAGAATAGCTCCCCCATAAGAGAGACTGTCAACATGCCAAAAGTGTCGAAAATACAGATACAAAATCTCTCAATAAACAAGAGAGATACACTACACCTGCTAAAGAAAAATGCTCAAAACAAGAAGCATCACAATGTAGAAGGTATAGAAAGTGGAGCAAGAGGCCGAATGGTGGAGGAGCCATGCCTATAGAGTCCTCTCAATGAATGCCTATGTCGCCTCCACGAGTGATCAGATATCCACCCCAAATCAACACGGATGGATGAAGAAGATGCCTGCATATGACTTGGTGCAAAATGCACAATGGGTGCATGCAAAAGAATATCAGAATGTGTGTCAGGTTAATCATGTCTAACAGCTGAAATCTCAGGTTTTTCAAGCCTGAGTGAAGATGTAGAACTCAGGTGTTACTCAAGATCCTTAGAAAGAGTTGAGAAAACAAAAAAGGAGCTCTTTCAATGTGTGATCCCAATGAAATATCTACTCGAAAACCAATATCATGATAAGAATTCCACTTAACATGTGGAATAGAGGAAACAATACCCTTTGAATGTCTTCTAATGACTCACATTAGAGAGACCCATTCAGAGCATGTGAGATCTGAATGCAGTGGTATGCTTATCAAAAAAGCCATGTAGGCCGAGCGAGAAATAGGATACACAACATGTGGTACTGTAATAGGCACAGATGTGGAAGAGCATGCAGTAACAAGCTTCACAGGTTTAGAAGCATCAAAATCAGAAACATGCTCAAAAACTAATAGATCAATGTCAGTGGATACAGGAGCAATAGTTGCAAGTGGACTAGGAGCATGGATATGGCTGTCCACAATATCATGGTGATGTTGTAGGCTAGCAATTTGTTGCTACAAGGATTGGATTATTGTATCCTTATCATGAATGAGTGATTGTAGAAGAAAATTTCACTTCTTGAGCAATCTATTTTCTTCCACAAATTTTACAATATCCTCTTGAAGTTCACATACTTTAGAGAAAAGCATACCATTCTTAGAATCCATGATAGAGAAGAATGTAACTCCCAAAAGTTTAGGACGTCGAGCTCAGCCAAAATTGTGTCCACAATTGGTTACAACACTCCTCCATATTTAGCACTTTATAATTATATTGCAAGTCTCAAAATAAATAATTTCAATTGAAAGATCACTTTTGCAAAAAATGGCACTCAAAACCGAGTTCTTGATCAAAAGTTACAAGCTTTTTAATATTTTTCTCATTATTTATTTTAGTTGCCACTAAAACAAAATAAATTTTTGTTGTCTTCACAACATAAATAAAATTAAAGGGGGCTGAAGATAAGCACCTACTAGTATGAATCACAAGCTTTAAGCCCTCATATACCGGTAGTTTAGCACGTCAGCCCCATAGTAGTTATGGGATGGGTGACCTCTGGAAAATTCCCGATGTCACTTCCTCCTAATGTTGTTGGGCCTGATTGGGTGTATACCCAGCTCCATCGTGTGGGAGGGTATTGGTGTAGCAACTGATTAACATGATGAGATCCCTCTCCACCATCAGTTTGAGCTTTTGGTGTGACGGCAAGTCGTGTAGCTTTGATACCATGAAAGGAACGATAACCAGATCGTACCAAGCCAAGAACACAGATGCTAATCAAACACCATGATCTATAAGATGAAAGCAATTCACCATAATAGCTTTACATAAAACCTTTGCAAATAAATGAGCAGCAATATCATATATTATTATGGAACTCAATGTAATACATTAAGAATGGGCCTTGCTTAAATAGGCAAGGAATAACAATCTAAGAACCAGTCAAGGTCATAGATCAAGCCATAAATCAAAGAAATAACTAGTCATCAAAGAACTAGTCAAGACCATAGATTTAGGAGAGAACTAGACATCAAGGATCTAGTCAATACCATAGATCAAGAAAAGAAATATACCTAACAACTAGATAATATCTCCTAATATCTAAATAAGATAAAAGAAATATCCACACACATAAGTGGGTGAGGATAAATACAATAAAGGTAAATAAAGTACCTAGGTGAACATGAGCTAAGGTAAATACCTACTCTAACAAGCACACTATGATTGGTGTGTGATGTAGGCTAGAATTTACCGATAACACCATAGTCACGTTGGCACATCACTCAGCCTTCACCGAGTGCTTGCCTAAAATACGCAAAAGTACCAAGTCCCTCTTTAGGGTTGTTGTAATAGGATGTTAGCATGATGAAGGAAGAAACATATAGATTCATAACTAATCCATCATTCTACAATGCATGCTACCCTTAAATCTATGAAAGATCAAGCTTAAATAGTAATCATGATTTAATTAATAGCATGCACTACTCAACTTCACATAGAATGAAACTTAGATTCATCCAATATCTTCCATCTATTAATAAATACAGAAGCTCCTTATAGTATTGTCAATTTATACCAATGTGTGTATGGATCTGATACAGTAATTCAGTCATATGTGTATATCACTATACCTCCATATATCTATTACACTTTCACACACTTTGTATATTCTCTCTTACACACACTTGTATATTATCATTACACATACACCCCTACTATGTACCTAACATCATATATATAGGGTGGGTACTTGCCCTTTTGCCGCTTATCTATTCCGAGAAATAAGTTGCATGCTATTGATAGCCACACGTCGTTTACGAGACATAGCCATACATGCAAGTGTGTTATCTATAGTCCTCTTGCGATTAATCAAGTGTCAATCCTATTCTTAGCTTGTCTCCATGTAAAACGCTTCGATCCACTCCTCCAAAGATAGACAATGCATGGCATGCATGTCTCTGCATCATTGGTGTGTTCCACACGCCATCTTCTAAAAATAGGTCTTCATGCTCAAAATCAGCTAAGTCCGGAAGTTGAATTTGTCTTCCACGTGCGGTTCCTTCTTGTCCTTTCACACCCTTGGTTCCTGGGCCTTCTATCCCATGTGGACTCCTTGTGTGATCTTTGACAAGTATTCTTTGATCAACAATGTGGAGGGTTGCATCCTTGGGTGCATGTGCGAGGCCAGGAGGGAAGGAAGGAAGAATGTAGAATTCTATGGGTGTCCGCTAGAGGGTACGTGGGGGAGGAGGAGAGGTTTATATTTTCTAAGGCATGCAAATATGCAAGAAGGAGGAAGATCTGGTAAGGGGAAGTGCGAGAATCTTGGAAGAAGGTGGCATGCTTGAGACATGCCAAGATAAAATAACATGTGTGCAATGTAAGGGTATGTAGAAGGAAATGCAAACATGCAAGGAAGGGAATGTGAGGGAAAATGCACAAAGGAAGAACACAAAGGGAATCTGCACACACATAACGATGCGCGAGACTCGGGAAAGAAAGGTATGTGCACAATAAGAATGGAATGGAATTGTAAGAATGTAAGGCAAGTTCACATACACACACAAAGGAGTTTGCAATATCTAGAATAGAATAATGAAATGCGTAAGGAGTGCAAGCGAAAGGGAAAGGACTTGTAGCCATGAAAGGAATAATGAAAGCATGTGAAGTGTGCACAGAGGAAAGGGAAGGGAATAAACATGGAGAGCATGGTGGGAGTGCACGTTAGAACTTTCAACCAAGGAAATGAAACAAGGAATAAAACCAGTGGTGTGCACAATTTGGAAACATGAACCAGAGATAGAATGGAACTGCATGTTACCAAAATAACTAAGGGGGTTTTTTGGGAAATAGTTTGGTGACTTTTGGGGACATTTTCCTGCTAGATGAAGATGATCAGTGGCCTTAAATCATTCATTAGGCATGGAGTTATCTTGAGAACATGAAATCGATATAAAACTTGAATAATTCACCCCTGAAGTCACATGAGGCATTATTTTTACTCTACAATAAAATGTGGGAATGTGCGCAAGAACTATAAAATACTGCCCTTATTTGAACCTAACCATGTGAGCATTGGAAATTCCATCCCAGAAGAAACAAAATATCACGTTCAAGAGCATGCGAGATTAAGGAAATCTACACTACCGAGAAAAACTTTGTGTGCGAGGTGAATTTAGAGGAATTAAAACTACTCTAATATGTACATGATGTAGAAGAACTTAATGGAATTTCTTGAAATAAATCACATTATTTGGGATTGATAGTACATCTCCATAAAGGTGAGATAACTCAAACGGTGTGGCCTCCTTACAAACAAAGATGATATATGGCCTACTCTAAAGTGCGTCAAACTTTTAATGTCCCCTGTTTTAGTTTTGTCAATATCCCACTTCAAGACCAAATCACCCATTTTAAAAACTTGAGCCCTAGCCTTCTGTCAAACCACTATTTGGTTGATTTTTGATGTTGTTCTAATTTGATCATGGCAGAATTTCTTAATTCTTCAAGTTTAACTAGCTATGCCATTTTTATTTCCTTTGACCAACACCCTCAAATTCCATTTCTAAGATAAAGGAATCCTAGCTTCCTTATCATAGACAATTTTATAAGGATAAGTACTAATTGCCTTCTTCACTATTATTATTTTTCAGCCCAGAGTGCGCTAGATACCCTTGTATGCCACTTCCTCTAGTTGATATTCATTTTCCTCTTCATGGTTGCGATCAAGTTCGTATTAGTGGATTTTTCCAAACCATTGCCTTGAGGGTAGTATTTGAAAGAATTTTTCATGTAAATTCCAAGACTAAGAGATCAATCATAAATTTTAATACTAAGGAAGGATTTTGCATTATCAGAGATAATGGTTTAAATAATGAAACACCTTTTCACAATACCTTCAAGAAATTCAAGGATGACTGACTCAATTTCTTCCTTGAGCGCGACAACTTTTTCTCATTTGGTGAAGTAATTTGTGGCTAATAACACCCACTTTTGACCATCTCTTTAAGGAGGATTAACCATGCCAATGAAGTCAAGACCTCATTGGGAGAATGGCTGATTCACTTGGATTGACAGAGGGAAGTGGGTTAATTTATTTTTAGTTGTGAAGAAATTTTATTCTCTACATTTTCGACCCACTTGTGTGCATAAAAAAACAATGTAGGCTAAAATATCCTACCTTAATGATTTTTACTATTATATCTTTGGCAGATAAGTGTCCTCCCGATAATTCATCGTGAAATTATTATAACAATTTGTTGACATGCGTACCATCAATACATCTTAGCGGTACATAGTCGATGTTCCTTTTGAAGAGAATGTCGATAATTAGTACATAAGGGATATACTATAGCCTCATATGTCTTCTCTTTTCTTTATCACAGACAGGAGGGTATGCACCATAATATATGAATGTTTTCATGATATCGACCTAGTTGGGCACGCTTGCATTTTCATTTTACACAACTTCATCTCATAAAGGCTCCTTAACCATGAATAAAGAAGTGTCATGATCATTCCGCGTGTCCAAAGAAAGTTTCTTGCATATCATGTTTCCTCTAAATATTTTATTAGATTTTATATTCACATCATACTATGTGATTTTGGTCACTCATCCAGCTCTTTTCTCACTGATTTATACTCCCATAATGAAGTCCCTCACACTAGAGTGTGAAACTAGAACTTTGACATGATTAGTGGCGAGCATACTCTTAAATTTATTCAACGCACACATGATGGTGAAGACCTATTTTATTTGTGATTGTATTTCAATTCATAATCCTTCAATGTTTTACTCAATTAATCGAGTAGCTACTCCATTCCTTGTTCATTCTCTTGATTCAAAACAGGAAAAACACTGGTATCGGCTCCATATGCATAAAGGATGAAATCCTTAGAATAATTGGGATTGATAAGTATTTGGGTGCGATAAATTCCTTGCTTAATCTTATTAAAGCTTTACTTTCCTTATGTTTTCCACTTGAATATTGCATCCTTCTTAAGAATGAGAGTGATAGGCCTAACTAGACCTGTAAAGTTAGGAATGAATTTGTAACATCTACTTTTGTCACTTCACTTCTAGGGAAAAAAATTAACTTTATGCTTCACAATTTAAATACCCATATATTTAAATCCAACATAAATCTTAATGCAATCCATTCTGATAACTGTCATAAACCATGTACAGCCGCATGAGATTATACATATCCTACTCGATCCCTCTCAATGCTCTTTGCAAAGCCAATAAACAAGTGTATCCTTTGGTCTTTCCTTTATCAAGAAATGATAATTAAGTGATTCTCTCTAAGTGTCTACTTGGGTTCTACCATGGAATCCCACCAGGCATCCCTCAACTTAGATCTTGGTGAAATCACAACAGTGTAATCAGCAGTTACACTACTTTGATCAAAGTTTCAAAGACATGTATGCCATGCTCGGTTCCATGATGGCACACTCACCATTGGGAACTTTTCATCTCACCTAATCACTTATTTAGTTATATGGATTAGCATTCAACAATGGTTTTATAAACTTGAAACATTGTTTCTTAATTAATTTACTCATGACATGCTACCTTATATTACATGACTCTTTCACCACGAATGAATCGTACCTAGGGTCCTACATCATTGTATTCCAATAGGTCAAATGTAGTTCCTATAATTACTTTACATTATTTTCTACCTATAAATTCCAGATATAAGTTTAGCTCACTGCCTTAGTATTGTACTTCCAATCCTTACGGTTACACAAATAATGATTCTTTTCCAAACTGTGTAAATGATTATCTCTCTTTATCAAGTGAGTAAGAAATTATCAATGTTGTACTTTACCCATATCTATAACATATAGGGTTAACATGTTGTTTATTAGATATGATAGATTGTATCATTTTCATTTAATCAACATATATTCAATCTCATTGAATCATGTTGTCTAGATGTACCTTTGCACCTTTTTGCCAATCAATATCTATCATACATGCATTTGTATCATCCTCTACAATAGTTGTCACCCAAGTTAGTGATATACTAATCCTCCTGAGTGTCTTATGTATTAATCTCTATGCCAAACTAAGGTTCATTTCTTGAGATACCTTCCAATCCCTTCATTTGTAAGGTTACCACCAATAAGGCAGCCTCATTGATCCTAATGGATCTTCCTGTCATTTTCTTTGACATCTATACTTATCCAATGGAGTGCAGGTCTATGTTTACCATTTCCATATAACAGTTATAAAATGTCCATTCCAAGTTACTAGGTTTATAGGTCCTCTTACCTATTAGTATTCATGTCCTCCTCCTTGAGTCAATATCAACTACAAGGTCAATTGATTATACTTGAAATAAGAATGTACATCAACATTGCTCTAATCATAAGGCACATATATGTTAGATCCTTTTTTTGCAGATGCAACACTCTTGGATCATGATAATTATATTTCTATATTGCAATGGTGATTGATCACCACTTGGTAAGTTGATGTCCCAAAAGTCACAGTATGTCCATACAATTCCTTTCTTAGACATGATTGTATTTTAAGTGTATCATATTCAACCTTTTTATTGAATTCCTACAATTATTTCATTGTACTTGTAACCCAAATTAATCTCATCATATCTAAGTCTTTTATTAAGGGATATATATATTTTTTAAAAACATTTAGGAGTGAGGTTTCAATCCTCGGACCTGCGGGTTATGGACCCACCATGCTTCTACCACTTAATCCTCTTATCTTAATATTGAGATTATAAAGCACTAATAAGATTTAGTTTAATCTATTAACATGTCCCGCCATTCATTAATAAATCATTATTATGTTACACCCTTTTTCATGCTATGCATATAATAATAGTCAAGAAGAGTCTTAAGTTAATCACAGGCACATATCAAACTCAAGACTTTATAACAACTTAAGCATCTCATCCATTAGTGGTAACACCTTAATACAATAAGTGACCATTTCCATTAAAATGGTCCAATACAGTGTATAGCATCCCTTTTTACTTTTGAAGAAAATAAAGAGAGCTTAATAATAAGAGAGTACATGATCTCACCATGCATCCCAAAGACATTTCATTTAACCAAGGTAAGGTATTCACTTATGAAGTATAGGTTAATACTTAATAGGATTTAATTAAATCCTCAAAACAAACCTTACTTCATACAACTTAACTGTAAGTATTGACAAGTATGTCTTATGTTTCATTCAATATATAATTTGGAATGGTTTTACAAACACCATAGGACATTTATACATTTACTAGTTGCAGCAATTACAAATTAGTATATAATGTATTCAATCACGATAATTATAACAATCTATTTTTCTTTACAAGCTTCCAAGATAAGTAAACCTTTCAGTTCAAAACCCTTCTTTTAAAACTTTCCAAAGTAGATAATGCTTAACATGTAAAGAACACAATCATTTCATTTTCTTTCAAAAATAAAGATAATAATTAGGTTTTCATTGCCTTCTTTCACTTAAAAAGTACAAAAAATTTTCTCAATCACAATCTTTCACTTAAGAAATACATTTCAACTTGATTCAGTCAAATCAATAGATAATTTCCTTCATCTTCCTTCGCCATGCAAACTAGATTAGATCATCTGCAAAATTGTTACAATGTCAGTTCAACATGAACTGGCAAGAAAAACCCTTCTTTCCACTTGAAAACTCTTTCCATTTGGTATTTGAATTAAGGATTTAATGCAACAATTAAATGATATCATCAACATAATAATGCAAAGGTTAGTATACTGATTCATAGAATAATCTAAATGGCATTCTAAAATATTTTATTTCATTATTTATTTCTATACCTTAGAAGATAGAATAATAAATAAAGATTCAGATCATAAATACAACAATCAGGAAATCAAGTAATCAAGTAATCATGTATGATCTAATAAACATTATCTTATACAATACTTTAAGTACAAGTTGTTCAAATACTTGTTCGTACATTCAGTTTCTAGCTATGCAGACAATAGTCTGATATAACAACCAAGTATAGTCCATGCAAACAATACTTATTCAGGGATCAAGTATAAGCTTATATCTTTTATAACGTGATCACCATTCCTTATAAATTATACACATCAATAATTCATTGTTATAACCCAAAACTTATTCGAACATGGCCACGAGTCTATATGGCCAATATGGCTATTCAATACATTATACCTAAGGGTTTACTAAACCATAGGTAATATCACTTATCTATGTTGCTACGGCTAGTAACTTCCTGATGATAAAGATAAGACTCCATATACCTTTTTATCTTCAAATAAGTGCAATATTATATAACCATTTAAACAATGATCAATTCCATGTCCATGGTTTAGGCTCTATTATAATCTCTCTTTAACGATTCATACTAATTCAAAACCCTTAAGAAAAATTCATTTCTCAAATATGAATTAGGGATCTAAGAAGTAGGTTAGCTTTAACAATTAAGAACATAACTATAAAATAGGTCATCACTACCTATCCACCCCAAGGGTCTAATCTTCACCAATACTTCGTGTCGATTCAATGTTGACTGAATTCATTTATTAAACGCATAAAACTTAATACTGATAATGGATAATCTATTGAATTGTTTGATACTAAGGCTCAATTCACTCCTACATCTTATTGTAATAAATTCATGAGATTTCAAAACATTAATTTACAATCATGTGGAAACATAGTATAAGTTGAAATCGTCCATAGGCCTTTCTAAATAGATTGTATCATAATCAACAGGCTGATAAGGAACATCAACATATAGCCATGCCATTTTACATCCATAAATACAACAAGAATCTAAGGTTGTTGCAAACAACACCATAATATATATACTTAGCCAACAACCAAAATCTCCTACAAAAATTACAGAGTCCAAAGATCTGAAAAACTAAGGGATAACCCTATGTGTTGTTCATCCACACACAACCCCATATCTCTTAGAAGCATGAATACCCAAATCAACCCTTGAGGTGAGCATAACTATGAGGTATCTATACGAATACCCATCAAGGGTATCTAACCGGCCATTGATAACCAATAAAAATATGCAATAATAAGAGCAGCATACAGATGATGTCACACAAACCATCTCACTAGCTCATCCTCATAACATTCAGGTTTATTTAAATGATAAATAGGAAAACCCAAAACCTTTTTAGAGTCACAAATCCATACTAATGAACTACCTGAAAACTACAACATAGATTTAGTACACTTTCGACCTTATTTAAATAATAGCAACCCAAGTTTACTAAGGATATCGCATAGTAATAGCCTCAACTTTACAAAGGTGGTTGAATATATATCATACACCCATAATAACAAGTGATAACTTGTACATGATTTCCTTTCTAATCCCACGCTTAAGTAAGGTTATAAGGATAAAACTACCTGAGTGGATTTCATTTATAGAATCCCATTTCTACCCGTGTTCAAATCTAATTTAACATAGAAGTCCCATTATAGAATGGGTATTCGTAGAAATGGAAAAATGAAAATGATGATTGTAAATGCTTTAGACATAACCCACACTAATAAATGGTGATATCACTTTAATACCAAAATTACAAGAATCGATAGTTCACGGATCTAGCATAATAATATAGTCGTATTATTCTTAACAGAATGCCAAGCTTATTGGGTGAATTGATTAGGTAATTTCCATAACTTCATAAATAATAGAAAACCATGCAAGGATTCATTGTTGTAGAACGTATTTAATGCAAATACAAGAGAGATAAAGCTATCAAGGAGAAAGAAGAGTGTTTCTTTTCTTATTCTCTTGTAAAACCCCTTTTAAATCTTCTCCATTTTCCAAAATTTGAATCCTAAAATTGATTCGTTAACCAGAATCCATAAGGAACCTCAATCTTATTTATGGATAATAGTTTGTCCAAGTTCCCTCATAATAGCTTCCAATCTAGTGGTTGCATAACATATGCAACGACTTATAAACGACATTCAATACAATAATGAAGAAATTCGTATACATGCAAGCTTCACACTCAAATCCTTTGAATGAATGAAGCCACAAAACCCCACCATCACCAAATCCTTCCATCGACTCTCCCATGCCCCAAGGTCCGGGTGTTTTTTAATGTAATTTAATTTTTGTGAGGAAAACACATAGTTCTCCTCCTAATTATCATCTTAAGCCTCAATTATCTATACTAAACTTTCAACAATTTTTCCAATAGAAATAGCGATATTTACAATTCAACCTTATTCATTTACGTAAGGAGGGTCATTATAACCATATAAAAATAACCAACTTACATGCAAGAGGTTACCAACTTTTCCAAAGATAAGTAGGGTAACTTCATACTAAGGAGGTTGATTATATTGATATTTATAATCATTAAGTCATACACATAGTCATGGAATCAAACAAAACCCACATTACCTTTTTATTAATAGATTAAAGTTATTATTTCCTTGTTATAGCCCATTATACTCCCATCGATTGCAGTCTTGGTCCATGTTATGTCCTTTAAGGTCTATGTCAAAAAATTGGCTCTTAGTAATGACTCCCCTTAAATAATTCATGGTCAATTCGACCGATATGCCATACTTATCAACTTATAACCAATACACAAAACCCTTACTTGCATGATTCAAATAGTCATTTTGATAACACAAGCTAGTTGCATGTTTATTAAATCATTTATTCAGCATATAATGATTAAAGTTAGTTACTAATCTCCCATAGGATAAATTTACTAGGATAAGGTCTATAGACTAATAGCCATAATATTATTTCAGGCTAGTAATCATCATTAACCTCCAGGTCATAAAGTCACAAGATCAACCTTAGTTCATAATAACCATATTATTTCCTTTGTCATGTTTTCTTAACCATTACTAAAAACACTTGTTTCTTTTTTTCTTGATGTCACGAGCAGTCAAAGATGACGATCTTGTTATAATATTGACTGAACTTTTAGGGTGTTACGAGAATCTTCTAACGAAGTTTATTTTTCCAAGGAATTACAGCAAGGCCTTCTTGTGAGCTAGCAAACAAAGAGAGAGGATGGATGATATTCTTTAAAGATCAATAACAATTTCATATTCTAAAATAGAATGACCCAAAATCTTTCCTTGGGAAACAACAAAGTTGCACTTCTTGGGGTTAAGAGATGACCTAAATTCTCTACACCTCTCAAATACTTTCTCAAGATGCATGATGTGATATGCACTCTTCTTTTAGAAGAAATTAATGTCATCCAAGTAAACTAGGATGAACTCATTAATGTATCATTTGAAGGAAATTTCCATTTCTCTTTGGAAGGTAACACCTACATTTGAAAAATCAAAAGGCATTTTTGATAGGCATATGTTCCCCATTTGGTTGTAAATGCAATCTTGAATTGATCCTCTTCCTTAACCATGATCTGATTGAAACCTGAATAACCATCAAGCATAGAGAACCTTTGCATGTCTATCATAGTCTCAGTAAAATCTTCTCCATAGAAGGAAAAGGATAATGATCCTTCAATGATGCCTTGTTCAAATATCTAAAATCAACACAAATTCTGATTTCACCATTATTCTTTCTTATCGGAACAATATTTGCAACCCAAGTAGAGTACTTTATAGGAATTATTATTATTCCTTCAATCATTTAAAATAAATTCTTCCTCATGAGGAGATTTATCTTAAGATTGACAGCCTTTTATTTTGTCTGATAGGCTTGACATTAGGATTAATTTCATTGGAGTTTTGAGTAACAATTGAATAAAATCCTTTGATACCTTCATAGTCCCATGAGAATATGTCACTGTATTTTTGACACAATGAGATGAATTCTTTTTCTTCTTCTTTTACGCATGCCTTTCCAAGAATCAACTCTCTTTTGTGCACAATAGTGACTAGTTTGGAAGTCTTTGTGTTTGGCTGTGATTTTATTTTATTCACCCTTGAACTCATCATCAATACCAAATATATGCTCTAAGGTGACCAATCCTTTTGGAAACTTGTATGTCTTCATTTAGATCACTTCATCACCATAGTTGTCATGCATATCAGATTACATTTTTGAATAAAACTCAACTTCATTTTGAATGAATTACACAATTTTGCATCAATTTTGAACACCTTCCAACTAGTTTCATTATCTAGAATGGATGGCCTAACCACCATTTTGATATGTTACACATTACCTTTAAAAAATCCTCGAGTGGTAAGAATTTTGAACCAATGGATTTCATATGATCATCTTCTTTGTTCAAATTCCTTGTTACCACTTACATATTGAGAGCATCAAATCTCTCCAAGGGGTCCCAAAATCTGTGCTTATAAGCTTTCAAAATATTATTATTTGTTTTGCATTGATTCCTTACTTGGTGGATGAATATTTCAGTGTCCCCAAAGATGTGTTGTACCTTAATTTTTCTCTTTCATCAATAAGATACCGTTCCCTAACTCTTCATAATCTACTAAATTATTAGAGCATGTAAACTACAACCTGTGTGTGAAGAAGAACTTCTCATCCCTAGGAGAAATGATAACATCACATGCACCTACACCATTCCTACTACTGAAGCCATTAAAGAGAATCTTCCATAGTCCATAAGTATCATTTCCTTTTTCTTGATCGGGGTAGGTAAATTGGATTCTTCTTCAAGAATGCGGTATGTTCCAAGTCCGGTTTCTATAGTAGTTTCTCCTCTTCTTGACATAAATTGACATCTTGAGTTATTTGAATAACTAGATTATTTTGAGGGAACTACACAAGGGCTTCATGTAGATGGTCGTGTTGTGATGGAATAGCTAGAGCATCCCACATTGTTACATTCACATTTGTCTTCTTCATCTAGTCAACGATGTTAAATAGAAGACCCGTGGAATTGTGTATTTGAGGCATATCATTCTCTTTTCTATATTTTTAGGTGTTAAGACGGGTTCTTTGGGTTTCACAATAGCTTGATTTTCAAAAGTAGGAGGTGTGCATGCAACTTCATTTGTAACCACATGCGGAACCTTGCATGCATTAGCATTCATGCGAACTACTAGATGCATTTGTGTCATCATTTTGCTTGTAAATGGGGTCATACGGAATGGAAGAGGATGAAGGTTGTGTGTTATCTTCCAACCCTATTTTCTTAGACCTTGCGTTATCTACAACTTGTGTGTGTAGAAGCCTACTTAAACTATCAATGACTTGATTCATTGCACAAAATTCATCAACCCTAAAGAACATAAGGTTTATCTCTGGAATGACTTCTTATACGTCCTCATTATCGGGCTCACATGCGCTCTTGGATGGATCATTACTAGAAGCATTTTGAATTTTGAAGGCTTATACGTACAATTCATTTACAAGGAAAGCACCACTTTATCTCTTAAATCATATTGTTACTCGACCGGAACCAATGTTTTCCTTGAGTTAGGCATTGGAAGGGGTTGCACAAGAGGAACTGTTTGAGAGATGTGCACATTATGAACTTTCCATCTATCATTATGTTGATTTTTTCCATACTTCTAATTTGGATATTGATTTCTAAAGAGATGATGGTTTTGATTGAATCCTTGATTGGAATTATTCCTAAAGGATTGTGCTGCTATTTTTCTAAAGATATAACTTTTTAGACAAATTTCTAATCAAGGCCTTCATTTTTTCATCTTCCTTCTAATTTTAGGGAGAATAGGATGTGGAGGAAATGGGTTGGGAACTTTTCTCAGGAATGGGAGCAATGGAAGGATGAGAAGCTTGAGGCAATTCAGGAAACAAAGGCATAGGAAATCTAGGGCTATTTTTCCTACTTGGATTAGATAAATATTTACCATAATGGCTATAGGATAGGCATTAGAAAGTTTTATAGCACCCATGGATTGTAGAATAACAACAATATTAGAATTTAATGCTCTTAAGAAATAAAGAAAAGACCTTTGTGGAGTTGGTCTTAAGAGAAGAGGAATTTCATCCCATGTTATCTAAAATCTAAAATTGAATTCAATGATGAGCTTGTTTGGAGCTCTCTTGATTGTTGTGAGTTGTTCTAATAAGGATATGTTATTTTCCTTCTCCTCAAACTGATTGCAATTCACAAGTGCCATTGTGAATAGAGGAAATTCTTAGACTTATCTACCATTTAAGCACTTTGTTGTTGAGTGAAGAAGTTAAAACCCTTACGACAACATCATCTTCTATGACCAGATGAACCGGGAGACATTTGCAATGTCATGAATATGATAAACAATGGTAGTTTGATTCTCACTAGTGAAAAATGGAATACTCGGAGTGCACCCTCTGGTATATCATGTTGCACACCAAGGGCCAAAGGACTACCATTGGTGAAGCTATCAAAGAGACAATTTCCCTCTTGCTCCATGATGATAATGGTACTTAGGACTCTAGATGAGCATGTAAAATGTCTACCAAGTGGAGGAGTATAAATATCCATGTGCACGAGAGATGTAGACCTACACACTACTCTGGTTCTTCTTCTTTGTGGAGATAATCGTAGATATTCAAATGCTTCACCAAATGTTGCACGCTTGACTAGTTTGAAACCTTCTCATGAAAGAGGGTGTGTTAAGTCATCGAAACTAGTATATGTGGATGTTGGGAGTTTTCATATGTGTTGAAAAATCCTCCAAAGGTTGGAAATCACTAAGTCACACACCAAAACTTAGAAATATTGAAATGTGAGCTTTCAACACTTGTCCCATCAGGAATACCAAAACCTGTTGGAGCTCAAAATTACACCCATCTTAAATCGGGATGATTTAGGTATTTAAGGCAACATGGGGTGTCTCCAAGTTATGGGACCTTACGCTTGAGATAGAATTCTAGAGAAATTATGATTCATCTACTTATTTCTACTTTTGCTAAAACTATTCCTAAGAAGTTAAATACAACTATTTAACTCTATTATATCATTCCAAGGGACCAGGTGAGGTGATAATACCAAAAGAAGGGGATGAACACTCTCAGATGAGTGAAAATGAAATAAAATGTGCAAAGGAAGGGTGGACATGCATACCATAGTCCAAAATAACATTCAAGCTCTCATTTTCATAGAGCACAATAGAAGATGAACCCTACAAGAGATTAAATGCATGCACAACATACCAATATTACAAAAGAAGGCAAGTAAATGCAATAAAACATGAGCTAGGGAAAATAATATGCACAAAACATAACTTCTATTGCTTCCAATGAATGCACAGATTGATTATAATGGGTGAAGGAGGCAAGAATCCACACGTAAAGGCCCATATCTAAATCCTACACTCAAGATGTAAAGGAACACTAATCTGAATAATGATCTTACATTCCAAGAGGGTCTAACCTTTACAAATGAGCATTATTCAAAAATATATAGAAGAATAGGAGAGAAGAGGAGGGAAAAAGAGAGGGAAAACTTATATTTCTAATCACAATCACCAACACCATGTAATAAATTCCTACAAATCTACTTGTATCTCTACCAAATCCACCTACCTACATCATTTTTCTTGTGGAAGAAGGAAAGAGGCCAAATCCCATGAAATTTGGGTGGTTAAGTCAATGGAAGTATGCATTAATGACCTAAGTCATGTTTTCCCATTTTACCTATCAAAACCTGCAAAAATATGTTTTTGAAGAGCCTAGAGTGTAGCCTGGTCGGTATCTTTCCAACAAGACCAGGCGCACATGATTTTAAGATATGTGGAGGAATTTATGAAGATTTGAAGTTTTAAATTGTAAGAGGAACACGCAAGACATATGGCACAACCTGATTGGTCACAAGATTCGATTGATTGTATGTTGGTTTTATCTTTTCCATGTGTCATACATTTATCTACCATAAGGATTCACACACACTGTCACTTTTTTTTTGTCCATGTGAGTTGAAATTTATCTAAAAATTCCCTGAATTAGACACATGGCATAGTGTGATTGGCATGGAGGGTTGTAGCCTTGGGCGGATGCCCTAGAGTAGGAGGGGAAGAAGAAAGAATGCAGAATTTTGTGGGTGCATGTGAGAGGGTGCGCGGGGGGAGGAGGAGAGGTGCATATTTTCTAAGGCATGTAAGTATGCAAGAGGATTGGAAGATCCAGTAAGGGGAATCATAGAAGCTTGGAAGAAGGTAGTGCATGCAAGACATGCCAAGAGGAAATAGTAGGTGCACAAAGTGTAAGGGTGCGCGAAGGAAATGAAAGTACACGATCGAGGGATTGTGAGGGAAAAACATGCAAATAAAAAATGAAAATGGGAATGAGTATGCATGTAGTGATGCATGGGACTTGGGAAAGAAAATAATGCATGTAAGAATAATGGTGGGGACTTGCAATAATGCAAGGAAATTGTATAGACGCAAAATGCACAAAATGTCTAGAATAAAAGAACAAAATGCACGAGGAGTGTGTGCAATAGTGAAAGGGAAAGGACTTGCAGCCATGTAAAGAAGAATGTTAGCATGTGAATCATGCGTGGAGGAAATCAAAGGGAAGGGAAGAAACATGGAGAGGACACATGAGCATGTACAAGAACCTATAACCAAGGAAATCCACCGAGGAAGAAAACTAGTGGTGTGTGTAATCTGGAAATATGAACCATTACAAGAATGGAACTGCAAATTTTCAAAATACCTAAGGGGTTATTTTGGGAAACATCTCCTTAAGGAATTTATGTTGCAATCACTTTACAATCTCCCCACACATTTCATGTGTTCTTTTACTACATGGGTAAATAAATTCTTGACACATTTTTAAAAATTATCGGGGACAAGTTATCTTACACATAATTTTCCCAAATCAAACAAGTATCTCAAGAACATATTAGTGACTATGTCTTGCATTATAACACAATAATTACTAAAATGAATAATATATTAGTTGATAGTGAATTGCAAGACCTTTCTTCTAAATATTTCTTCCTCCATTGTAAGAAAGCAGTCATATTCACCAATTTTAAATCTTTTGACCATATATGCCATGCACCGAAAGAGTGTGAAGCTAAGGTAATAGATAGGAATAAACTCAAGTATGTTTCTAAACCCTCTAATACTTACAATGCCAAGTTATGAAGAAAACCTACTTTCAAAGGCAAAACTCATGACCCTAAGATTTCTTCTAAAGACATTGTCAACATTGTTTCTCTATCTAATAAGCTCCAACTTCAGCCTACGACATGACAATTTACATGGTTACCTTGTGTTCCATGCATAATATTAAAGCAAGTACTTGAATGAAATCTTGTGTCTCTCCCTTAACTATTTAAGGTTGATATGAGTAAGCCCCAAAGTCATATATTTGTTGCTAATGCTTATTGTGAATGTAATAGATTCATTGGTCACTCTACATATCATTATTTTAAGTTACGATACATCATTTAGGATCTTATCGACTGTAATATTATTTAATGGGATGTGCCTATTGAATCTTCCAAGCCTGTCAATAACAATGCTAAGTTGAAAATATTCAATGACCCACTTCCTAAGAATACTAATGATCCATCTACCTTGGAATTTCATAACACACATCATGTGGTGCCATCACCTCCTTATGATCACCCATTAGATGTTATGATTGGCACTATTTTGCACACACCTCCTTCTACACCAGTAATTTCTTTTGATGATTATGATATAGATCAAAAATTAATCTCTAATACATTATTTATTCATCATATTCCCATTCATGGTATTTTGGTTAATCCACATTGTACATATAATATTTGTGTATGAACCTTACTTCAACCTCGTGGTATCTCTTTTAAGAGTCTTGTGCACGATTCTCGATCCACATTTTCAATGCATTACACTACCAATCACCGTTAGATCTATCACTACACATACTTCATTCTTAGTTGTTAAATCTATCACTACTATGGTATTGCATTTAGGTATCCCTTGGCTATGTGCTCTTAGGGATTTCCCATCCATCATTCATCATTGCATCAATTTTATTAGTGATTATTAGGTTATCATTATCCACATTGTTGCTTTTAGGAATTTATCTCCTCACGTGCCCCACTCTCTTGTAGTTTCCACTTTGCTTCCTAGTGCATATACGAGATATGTGTACTACTTCAAATACTACCTCACATCACACTAGTCCTCATAGGTCTCATCATATGTTCTTGATTACACACACATATTCAAGTAATTCTAGGTATATTGATGGGACTTTAGTTACACATCTTATATCACATAGTTATAGGGCCTCTAGGTCTCTACCTAGGCCTTCTTCGTGCACATTATCTCACATAGCTCATAGCTTCATCCTACCTTACATAGATATTATAGCTTTATGGCTCGCACTACTACTTCTCATTTGTCTTCTAGGATTTCCCATTATTCTATTCCACCTCACAAATATGACACATACATTCAACTCAATGATATGTTATTTCTAGTTTGCCTCGTAGGCCTTTTTGTGGCACATATCACCATCATGGTTCCACTTGCACTTGCATCACATTATATGACACATTCGAGGCTTGATCATATTTGGAAATTTTTTACCTCCTTATAATATTATCTTGGGTTAGTTCTCATACTATCCCTCACTTGTTTCTCGATGACATACTTTGTTTATATATTTAACTTGACTATTGAGGGAGTGGTTCTACTCCTGAATCTCACCTTGCACCCACACATTGGGGGAAATATTTATTCCCATTCTTTTCTTTCATCATTTATATCTATTCCCCTCCATGGGGGAATTATTGGATCATCCATACTTATCTTTGGATAATGGGCTTTCATCTATTCCCTTATGGAGGTCCTAAAACACAAATACATTCAAATATTTGCAAAAATACAAAATCAAGACCTATTTTAAAGCATACATTGTTTACACTTTACATTATATATGTTGTTTACTCCTTTAGTTTGATAGATAACATTTCTTCTTTACACACATGCATTCATGTGGTATATGAGCATGATGCATGACATATATAGAGAGGTACACAATGATAGGTGATGGCATGTCCTTTACCCGATTGATAACTTCTAGGTGAATATTCCTTTTGCAAACTACATCCAGTGCTAAATTTCCATTATAGTTCCTTTATTTCCTCATTACGTTTGTTTACATATATATCTTGTGTATTTTCTATCTAGGGAAATTTTAGTGGCTAATATTCATAATTTGGCTATTTTTAGATATTTTGAAAGTCCCATTTGTCTATTTTTGCACCATATGCACTCCTAATATTCACAAAAATAATCACAAATGTTACTAGTTCCCACTCGCATAGAAAAAATAATTCTAATATCAATATGTTTTTTTCAATGGATCACCTTTAAATCAATAGGGATTGTGTGTGTGTGTGTGTGTGTGTGTGTGTGTGTGTGTGTGTGTGTGTGTGCGTGTGCGTGTGCGTGTGCGTGTGCGTGTGCGTGTGCGTGTGTGTGTGCGTGTGCGTGTGCGCGTGCGCGCGTGTGCGTGTGTGCGTGTGTGCGTGTGTGTGTGTGTGTGTGTGTGTGTGAGTGTGTGTTATGATATGATCAAATATATTAAAGGCACCAATTCAAGTAACCATATATTTAATTAAAGGATTATCTAAGCTTAAAATTATAATATGGATTGTATTCTATGAGATGTGATTTAATTAAGGAATCCTTCGAACCATTTAAGCCATAAAAATGTATTGTTTTCATCTTGTTTGAATAGTTAAGATAAAATACATTTAGAGCCTTCACAATGGAGGTGTTTGTAATTTTTCCTTTGGGAACTATCCCACATTTCAAATATTATAGATCCAAAATAGCATAGGATGTTGACACATTGCAAGAGATTGACAGATGTGATATAATTTTGGTAAGATTTTCAAGGAAGTCTTGAGAGATGACAGTTTACCTAAAATTGAATGAAATGATGACATGTTGTCAATGGATTAGTGGTCAAGGTTTAATCCTGGGAAGGATTGGGGAAAATGGGTCCAAATTTCATAACTCGATAATTTTTTTATTTAAGGAATGTATATAATGCACTTCATACCATCAATAGATTAGAAAAATGAAATCTAATTTAAAGAGGAAAATTGAAATTCATCAAAATAGTTTTAAAATTTGAAAAAAATTGTAAGAATCACCTTTACATAGACAACCATTTTTATGATATATTCTATTTTTTCCATAGTCACAATAGCCATTTTTGTAAGATTCACCATCCCAATGAATATTTCTTCAACAAGATTCATCACCCTTTCTATAAGTTTTTTTCATGGTTTCCTTAACAATTTCACTGATGTTATATTTTGGACTAACAAGAATAACACGTGTCTTATGCAGCATCTACATTATTGCTAGATTTTTCACATATCATATAATTTACATCACATATTGTTATGATCATTTTCATCCATGTTTTCTAGTTGTGTGTGTATGTTTGCTTCCTACTCCGATTATGGTTTAAGGGCCTTGATTATCTTGTGACACCATGGGTGTCCTATGTTTATGGCGTAATATATTTTGCATGTATGTTTATATATTATTTCTAGGCTCACATGCCTTGATTATCTTGTGACACCATGGGTGTCCCATGTTTGTAGGCATTTTTTCCTTTTTGTGTGACATTTTTGACATATTTTGCACTTTTTTTTACATTTTATGCACTTGTTTTCTACTAAAACATTATCTTATCTTTTTATTATTATTTTTATTACTATTTTTTTGCATTAACATTGTCCTTTTATCTTGCTTCTTTTTTATTGTTATTGCTTTGCGCCTGGTTTCTACCATGTGTGTCCCCTTTTGCAGGTACAATTTCTTCTTGGTGGCCATCACATCAGTCATTTTAGAGGGTATATACAGATTCTTGGACACTCATCTATGGGTGTTAATTTTTTATTTTGAGCCACGCACTCAAATTTTGTATCGCATATGCCTCAAAAGAGGAGGTAAATATATGGGGTTTATTCTACACTTCTAGCAAACATAGACAATTTTTTTGCACAAACATATGCAAAGGAAGACAAAAATTCCTCATAATCATATTCAAATATATAAAATTATCAAAAGTTACACATGTTCAAAACCACACATTTTTGTCAAGACCGTATGAATAGTTTTGACCCTATCATACATCTAAGGGAAAATTACTCCGCATTTATCATCATTATTGCAACATTTTCGATGGTTTTATGCTTAGATTAACTCAACTTGACATAAATTCAGGGGCATGAAGTGTTTCATCCTATTTCTCAATGGTACTCAGTATCACTTCTAGTTTTGAACACATTGGGGGCATGTATTGCCTTTCTCTACTCATATTTTGGCATGCAATCAATCCTATTTAGCTTCTACTCGGATACATGACACATGGGAATAGTATGAGGGAACTTATTTGTCTTTTCTATTTTTTGTTTCAAAGTTACAAAATTGGTCTTATATCCATCTACATCGGTGTTTTCAATGGGGTTATGGAAGCCAATGAAGTAAATAAGTTCTTTATGGGCAGGCTTTCATATCTTGTTTATAATTAAGGGGAAGATATCATAGTTAATAAATGGTTTTGATACAAATTATTCCTCTTTGGAAGGGGTTTTTGGCTCCTCTTTTTGCTTTTTATATTTGGCATTTGTGTGTTGGGTTGGTATACATAGTATATCAACCTCTCAAAAAAATTGGGGATTGATCATCCCTAATCCTTCATCAAATTTTGGAAAATTCAAATCACAAGAATAGGATTACATTCCCTCTGTAATAAAAAAGAAGTGTATTCCTTCCATGTTTTGCATCTATTTTGGCATTTCTTGTTGCACATTTATTTACAAGTACTTTCATTACATTTTGAGTTAAATTTTAGTTTCCTATTTTAGGCATTGACTACACTTTATGTTGTAAGTTTCATTTTGGAGTGTGCCAACACCAACACAACATGATACTACAAAACAAATTTATCGTGAGAAAATACAAAGTGTAATATTTTCCTTTAAGCATGCAATTTTCATTTCATACTTAAAGGGGGGAAAGATGTAGACACTCAAATTTGGAAATCTATCATTTGACACTACTAGTCTTGACATTGCACACTTACATGCACAAATACACCCTCCTCACTCTTGCTTAACACACCCTAATATCCCTTTGGTCACTTGTTTATATTTGTATAGCTATCTACCATAATTTTCTCATGTTTAATTACATAAAACATACCTAGAAACATCTATCCCTAACTCCATGAAGTCAAAATCAACTTTTTCCTCCCGGGTTAAACTATCGCCTTTGGTCAATTTGTCAAAATCTACAAGTCGACCCTAGTGTATGGTTTTGGATTGACACATTGTGCACTAAAAATTTTAATTCCATCATCTTCATGTGGACTAATATTCCCTCTTTTTTTCATTTCATGACATAATAACCATGAGAATCCTATATAAACAAGTCAACATTTAAGGTCCTAGAACTTTAAGAGCTCCTCATGTAAAAACAAGCAAAAAAGGAACTCCAAGCTCCCAAAACTATGAAATAACTCATGCAAATCCATTAAGGAAGTAATTTTTATAGGTATTAATTCTCCTACCAGTCCATGAGTCTCCATATTCTCTCTACAAGTAAGCAAAGTGACCCTTCCCAAGTATTTGAGAAAGTGTGAAACTCAAGCAAGGTATTGTCAAATCATATTTGTTAAATTTTGATTGCACTATGGTAGATATCACATGCTAGGAGAATGATGTGTGGTTTAATCCCTCTTTGGAGTAGTGGCAACATCGGTGATGTACAAGGGTTCCCACAACCAACCTAATTTTTTTTTACATGAACTTCATCTTGCACTATGAGGATTTGATCATAGTTACAGAGCCATTCTAAAGAGGAGTGAAGAATACTGACACACACAACATACCATTTTTAGGAAGGCAAAGACACACCGAAAGTTACAAAGCTATAATTCAAGTAAGTCCAATATCATATACGAAGGTTGAGGGTGTATAAACATTTTTGACCTAGTTGTACAGCTTTTGAACATGTACAATTTTAGGAGTCATCTCAACAATGAAGTACTTTAAATCCCATATTAGCCTATTTCTACACTCGATCACTCAAAGTCTCACGAGATCCTCATAAAATTAGCTAATTACAATTTCTCTTTTTTTTATAGTTTCTAGGTCAATAGTCACTTTGTAAAGCATTATTCTAATTTGGGAAATTAATGTTGGAAGTTAATTAAATCAAAATATTTGATTGTTGCATTATTTCATCCTTTTTATGTATGTTAATTAAAAACACATTAAAATATTAAAAGGGAATGAAATAGGAAATTCACAAAAAGTGAAATCACCTCCAAAGTTTGAATGCCACTAAGATACGCATCAATATTAGTGAAAGATGATCAAAATTGAGTTATAAGTAACTCAAATAGTCCCAACGGACATGATAAAAAAATTCTAGTTGATATTTCACTCTTTATTGAATCTAGACTCGTACCTTAGTGAAATATTGAAATACCTTCAAAGTGTGGGACAATGGATCCTTCAAGGTCAATATCCAGAGAAGGATGGTTCCTTCTACTCTAGCTCATTGCAATTGTACTAATTAGTGCTAAAACTACTACAAACTAATCCTAATCTAGGATTTCCAAGGGACCACGGTTAGAGATAGAATGTAGAAATAAAGGGGGATCATGTACCAAAATAAAAACAGGGTTTGATTATGGATCCAATGACATAAAACTTTGAATTTGAAGGTATAAAATAATGTTCACATAACTATGAGATAAATAAATAGAATACAATTGAAATCATGCAATAAGATAGAAATATTCACATCAAACACTAACACATTCAAAGGAAATAATTTAGACTTGTATATATTTTCAAGATTTTTCCATTTATAACTTCACAAAGTAAAGGCACATGAAACTTTGTATATTCATTACAAACGTACACAAGTAAAACCTTTGGGCTCAAAAGGGAATGGCTCTCGAGTTAGTAGAAAAATCCCCTTTTATGTGCCTTCGCACTTACAATTATAGAGAACTAGAGAGAGAATCGGATCACATCCTTGAATGAATGAACCCAGCCACCTTATTAACCACTAAGGACCAATCTTCATATAATTTTAAGGTTAGGTATGGGTACGTGACATGGCTCCAATAGCACAACATCAAATTTACTAAGGAGGGAAGTGTCATTCAAAATTTAATGTTGGTTGTTGGGGTGGTTGGGTGATCGATCTATGTTAGGGAGCCATTGGTGTATTCTATGGATTTGAGGTATTACGTTACTTTGTTCTCATATCCTCATATTCTCACATTATGTGACAGACCTTATATGACCTACAATTCTATTTCTAAAATCCACCTTAATTCACGATCATCTCCTTACTTTGTAACTTTGGTTCATGTATGCAAGGGAAATTAACACACAATAGAACATAAATAAATAAAATAAACAAATTATACATTCACTATAATCTCTTGCAAACCTTGAGTAAGATTGTAGAATCTTTAAGCTTGTGGAATCTTGTGATTTTGATTTTGGGTGCTCTTGATTAGCCTCTCCAAGGTGGATTAATGTCATGCTACAAGCATATTTCATGAGGATTCAAACAACAAATGAGTAAAGCTTTGTTGCATTTTATTATGGATTTCCAAGGATGATTTTGTAAAGGAAATGGCCTACTTTTATAGCTAAGGGTAGGACCATGAAAGGTGGATGCAAGTTTGACTAAGCTCCAAGTCATAATTGTAATCACCTAGGAATAAACAAGAGACTTGGAGATGATAGTTGTAGATTTAAGGGGCAATAGACATTTGGAATGTAATAAGTTACATCTAGAAATTGAATTACATGTACAACCCAATTTCCCCGCACTTTTAGGAATCTAGAAGTGGAGTTCAAGTTGAGTTGACTAGACTGGTGAAGAGAATTTCAAGTGTAGTTAACTAGAATGAGGAAATGGAGTCCAAAAAGAGTCTAAGTGGCAGTTTCATTAGGAAAATAGGTGTATTTTCCTAATTAGATAACTAATTTAATTAGCAATAATGTGCAAGATAAATAATAAATCATTTATTTAATAACTCGACAATTATTCTAGTTAAGGTGTATTAGAGATTAATTTAATTAATCCTAACAAGGTGAAATGATTAATTAATTGGATTAATCAATCGTAAAGGGATATGAACTAGGAAGTGAATTGGGATAAGATGGAAACAAGTGTGTAATTTTAGGGTGTCTACAGTTTATCCTCCACCACCTCATCACTTCTTCAATATGTGGTGCATATTACATTATGGAGTCTTTTACATTTTTGCATCTTTTCCCTCATACCGCAGATTTTAGTTTTACGTGGTTTTTATTTTCCTCTCCGACTCCCTTTATCACTCCCTAGTGAGGTGTATCATTGATTCCCTTATTTGCTTCATCCCAAAAATATCATCTTAATATTCATTCCACATATTTGTTTCGTCCTTCGCCATTTACGTCCTTCTTTCTATCTTGTGGTGTTCTACAAAGATTCTTTCTTTTTATGATGTGTATACCTTAGTGAATTTTCTTATGCTTCATGACTTTTACAAACTCATTTTTGTGCCATTTTGAAAATGTCAAATATGATAAGAATTAAAGGTAAAATTTTCTTGCCTTTTGGGAATATTTTAGTGCTAGAAGCTACCGTACATCCTTTAGAGTGTAATGGATAATTTTTGGCCCAAAATAATATGATTATTATAACTATGTAATGTGTGTAATTTATTGTAGTATAACTGAGTTTATTTTAGATATTTTGTATATATTATTTTTGGATTATTAAATAACTTACCATTTTCATTATATCTAATGCAAAACAATGTCCATGTATGTGAATTTTAACATGATTCAATTGATTGATTCAAAGTGTAATCTGCTATTTATCTTATGTAGAGTGGGACCATCTAGAGGTCATATGTCTATGCCATGTTATTTGTAAGCTATGAAATGTGCCAACATGTCTTGATTGCTTAATAAAAACCTTGAAATAGTGACACATGTACCTTATTATTACTAATAGGAGAGATGAAACTCACTCAAGAGGATGTTTGGGGTTTCTATGGAGTCTAATCATAAGTAGGTGAATGGAGTTCGAGGAGATCACCCAAGCTATCTAAGAGGCTATTTATATTTATTTCATGTGAAATTATTTTTATCCAAAAATTCCTGCAAGGTTATTTTTGGCTTTAACAAAGTTTAAAATGAACTTATCTATTTTTAAGAGCTTAGGACAGTTAAACAGCCATCAAATTCTCTTTCCCAAATGCTTCAGTTGTTGGCATTCAAAAACCCCTGAGAGACTAAATCTTAAAGCATTGGTAGGTTCAAAATATTAAATCCGTGGAATAAAGGTCAAAAGGATAATGTTGTGCAAAAATATTAAAGTCATGGGATGAATGTCGAAGGGTTAGTTTTGTGTGGAAAATATTAAAATCCTCGTACAAAGGAAAGTAAGAGGACACGCGGCATAGATCAAAGACATTAGAAGAGACACATGGATTCATTCTGAATTTCCTAAAGAGATTGACTCATCCGGACTTTAAGTCCCTGGAGTTAATCACAATTTATATTTCTTTGGATTTGTCAAGATAGATGAAGTCCAAGGACAAATGGCAGCCAACTTCAAAGCCAAAAATCCTCTAAGTCCCAAGGACTTAGAAATTTTGTTGTGAATAGATACATTGAGCCATTTCATTATCTCTCTTTTCACAAAATGACAAACGTGAAGCCCCATCCAATAAGAGACATGCACGAGGAATAAGGTCTCGATAAGTTTAGACACTATGGAAATGTGGAGCTTCCTCATTGGTTGGTGTTTCACAGCTTTTCAATGGAGATCAAAGAAAATATTGACAACACGAAGTGCGTGGAGATTTCTCATTGGATCACACTTCGCAGCTTGTAAGATAATACTATCAATATTTTGACACAATGTAGGGGTGTGGAATGATTTTATTGGTTGATGCTTTGCAAGTGTTAGAAGGGAAAATCAAAAGAAATGACATGCAAAGTGCATGGAGCCTTCTCATTGGCTCGTACTTTGTAATGGTCACCAAATGGAAAATTGTGAAGAAAATGTTGTTGTTTCTCATTATATTGTGTTCTAAGGGACTGAAAAGGGTCTGAAATGTGAAGAAACGTATAGCCCTCACATTGGTCTAAATTTTGTAATTATCAATCGGAAGCTAAGGATAGTTTTTCATCCCAAAAAAATGTGGTAGGGACTTACTGGTCTCGTATTTTTCAATACAAAGGATCATTTTAAAGCCAAAGCAAAAGCCAAAGAAAAGAAAGGAAGAAAGGGAAGTAAAATCCCACATTGCGACCCAATGAGAGATGGACACATCGAAAACTATGAAACGATACACACGTAAGCAGAGGGAAATCCCGAGCAAAACAAAGGTCGCCACATGTTAGATTCATGTACATCTCTAAGCATGTAAAATATTCAAATGATGATATCTTTTGATCTCCTACTCCAAATTACACAAAATTGGTCACGTTCAAAGCTCTCTATAGACACCAAAATTAGGTCATACTACCCTTATAACCTCGTTAATTAAATAACCATACCTTACCTATTCATATCCCATAGTGTACAGACTAATTGAATTAATTACTTTAATTAATTTAATTAACATCCTCACTTGACCACCTCACTTAGCCACCTCACTCCATGACCCACTCAAACCCCATTAATGACCTAAGACCAAGTCTAAGCATATCCTAACCAAATAGGACTTAGTCTAAACATAGAATTAATTCCTATTAACAAACCAAAGAGGACTCTTACTCATTCTTTTGTGGTCTATCACTCGAGACTTGGATGAATATTGAAGACCATGCCAAAAATAGCAACAATCGGGCTCTTTTTGGCCAACCTAGATATTCTCACCTTAATCGATGTCGGTTATACCTCAACCGATGTTCATTCCCTAACCGTCATCAGCTTAGGTTAAATACATTTCCAAAATCCTTTGCTGATGTTGGTCATTTGATTCAGGATCTCATATGAAAATAGACTTAGAGAACTCAGATTTTTTTAGCACTCGGGAAAAAGGAAAACACATGAGAACATTACCACCAACCATTGGCATCCATCATCTTCTTCACGATCACAAATAAAAATAGATAATCACGAAGGTTCAAACTGTCATGACACAAACACAACTTCTCTTCTCTCTGGATCTTCACCATCACCATCTTCATCACTCCGCACTCTCTCTGACCCATTCTTTAGTAAGTACCTAATATCTCTTCATATTTCTTTATTTTCTTTTAGTTAGATTTATTATTCATCTCAGTAATTTATTCTTCTATACATCCGTACACATACCTTCCTCCGACCAACTTATCACCCTACCATACCTAGACCTTCCACCTATCTTACCCCTATCCTAACCATCTCTAACCTTTATAGACCATTCCATAAATTCACCCACACCATTTCTAGCCTTTGTGCAATCACAGAGAGTCTGATGACCATTTCCAAGAGATTTTTAGTAACTACCCCTACCGACGCTAGTTATCCAACCGACGTCGGTTATCTTCAAAACCGCATCACCACACATCCAAGGTCGGTTACTTATGTCTAGAAACATATCTTAGACCAGAAATCTCACACTCATTCCCTAATAACCCAGAATCACTCCTAATATTGACTATACCTTACCCAGAGCCTGTACCTGACCTACAACCCAATATCAGCCCATCACCTGACCTATTTTGACCTCAATCACCTTTTATTTGACCTTTCTTATTTGTTTTTATTGAGATACCTAAATCGTTCAATTCCAATAAGATTGTTACTTCATGTTTATTTTGGATAGCATTAATATTGTTATTTAAAAAGTGGATTGACATCCTCTTCTGAAGCACCACACTTCCCGAATCTAGCTTCTACTAGGCAGTCCACTTGTTGTTTTATTTAACTCTATCTTGTGGTATTGTTTTAAATTTTATAAGTAGTTCCTCCTAGCCAAAAGGAAGTATTCACAATCAGCATTGGATCAAGAAATCACAACGCGTACACAACCTTCAACCGAAATCAAAAATAGGTATTCCTCCTTGGCCTATCACCCTCTAGTATGTTTCATTAATTTATCAAGAATTTGGTGAATCATTTTGGCATGCCCAGTGGGACCCATCTGAGGTTCCTTGCATTCATTCATTCGTAGGGAAATATTTTGTATGCTTTTTTCTTTTCGAAAAGAAGTCAACATTAAATCTTCTCCTTGGGAATATTCTCTTTCCTTTATTTGTCTAAGTGACATTCGTCTTTTGGAACTAAAAAGAAACCTTATTTTTCTTCTTGTTTTACATATAGTCATTTTTACACCCACCAAAGAACAAGGGAATCCCATGTGCATTAGCCTATCACCCAGCGGGCATTGGGTGCTCACCCAAGGCACGTGTGGGTGTTGAGTCTCTCTTTTATGTGAGTTAAGTGGGAAACCATCATCTATATCAGAACTTAATGAATAAAGGTAGAAATGAGACATATAATCATCATAGGGCTTAGAACGGCCTCTAGACAAATGTATTCATTTCAAACAGAGGGTACTCACAGATAACAAATAGAACTATAGCAGAAAGGAAAATACATAAGGATTTACATCTACTTCATAATATCCATGAAAAAAATGAAAATATATAGATATGAACCGAATCAATTACATTCATACTCATTCATGTTTGTAACCTCATTACATTCAATGGATCCATTAGACTACCACAACTTGATCAGACCAAAGTCATACATCACAGCAAGGATCATGTCCTTCATCCATAGAAAGAAAAATTTATAACCTAGCCCCTTAATACATTACTCCCTTATATAGCCTCTACCCAATCCCACAAATTTCTCACAGTATTTCTGCAGAGCTCCACTCTCTATATTCTCCTCTCGTCTCTATTTCTTTCTACTATGCGAGTGCTTGTATATATAGGTTTCTTCAACCACCAACTTGCTTACAGGGGCTACGATATTTTGCCAAGTGTCCAAGTGGTCCTCCATGAAGCATGCTCCTTCGCATCCGAGCTCCCCACTCCTTGTAATGATGGTAATTTGGAATCATCCATCACTAAGAATATTCCTTTCGTGGATACCATGTTACGAGGCTAGCACCTAATCTACTCCTAATTTGCTATCGGGTCACACTTTTCTCATGTCCTTCCCAAAATGCCCAATATGGCTAAGTCCTGAAACCTTAGCTCTGTCTGCGCATGTGCACCATGGGTTTTCTTAAACCCTTCCTTAAACCCTATCTTGTGTGCCTTCTCCTTACGTGCCCTTCTTCAACTAGGCCTTGCGTGCCTATGTGCCTTTTTGTACTTAGCCAATATTTTGGGGTCCCAACATCACCCCACACTACACCTATTCTCCGTCCATGGGAACACTTCTCCAATGAATAAAGAATTATAATAGACTTTCATCTTGGAAAAAGAATAAGGGGATGAAGAATTTGGGAAAGAAGAAAGAATGGGGAAGTGATGGCATTATTGCAATAAGCTAGGAAAATATTTTTGTAAGTCGGCCTCCAACTTGTTCCAGGCATCGACTTCGTTTTGTGCTCTCTAATAGAGGTCGCCGACTAGGGCGCTTACCTCCCCAAAACTCAGTCCATCTCCTTGAGCGTTCATAGTGTCAACAATTTTCTCCAACTCCTTGCTCATGTCTTCAAGTGTGTCCATCCTTCTAGTAATATGTGGGTATAGTTCCTTCAACTGGTTTTTGATTGAACCCCTTAAGGTTTCAATGGCCTCAGATTTATTTTTGACCTCGGCAAGGATTTTGTCCCTTTCCTCCCTATTTCCCTTATTCTTCTCTTGAAACTCCTTCAACTCTACTTCGTGAGTGGTGACCAAGATGCTCGCCACTCTATCCCTATCTGCGTAATTATCATACGTGGCCTCAGTAGATTGGGTAGCAATCTTGACATCTACAAGTACCTTTCTATACTTAGTAATGATTGCTACCACTTTCAATTTGTCCTCCCTCTCCAAGCATGTTGCCACTTCTTCCATAGACTCCAAGGCCAACGGTTGTCTCTCCATGGTGAGGATGCGCGTCATATCTTCTAAGCATTCAAGAGTGGATCCGTACTTCGCACGGCGGTGTTAGGTTTGGATGCTTCAATATAATAGCACTTGTGATAGACTCCACCTTTTTGTATATTTCATGCACCTTCACCTTCTCATCCCTTAGTTCATGCTTCAATTGCGTGCTGATCAACTCTTCTTATTTCAAGCCCTTAGTCTTCTCAGCCAGCTCCTCTTCCTTCTTTTCTAGCTTTCCTCTAGAAATCTTACTCTGTCATTTCTTCCAAAGATCCTAGCCTCAGTCTTGACCATGACCTTGTTGAGCGCATTACATAACTTCTCATCCAAGAGTTGTTGGGAATTTACCAAGGGGTTGGCTCCCTTAGACTTTGGTACTGACATGATTTCCCCTTGGTATACTTTGAACTCTAGCTCGTCAATATGGGACTCAAATGCCCAAGAGAGCATCTTCCTTGTCCGGGGTATGCACCCTCCTCATCAAATGACTCCATAGCTAGAAGTTCTTCCATGGGTATAGTGCTCTGGAAGCGTACGTGTAGCACCTTCCTTTGGTCATCAACATAGCCCATGACATGTCCTCATTCTATATCAAGGCTCTTCCTTCCCGAGCATGTGGCTTTGGGGAAACTCACCATTAGACTGGGACCTCCTCCCACACTGACTTTTTCTTTCTCAATGCTTTCCTCCTTACCCTCTTCCATCACTATGTCAGTGTTGCACTCCAATTCTTGTTCTACCAAGGCCTCGATTATTTTCATTGCTTCTCTTTTTCCACCTCATTTACTTGCTCTTGTGTAAGGCTTGGATTTTTCTACTCCTATGCACCAACCTCCTCACTTCTTCCCATGTCCTAGGTGCCTTCCTTATCTTGGCTACCCTTGCACCGCACAAAAAGGAACCCATGTTCTTCTTCTCCACCCTCTTCTTCTGAATCATGCACGTTGAAGACAAGTGGCTCTTGATCTCTTTCAGGATCATCTTCTTCATTATCATCATCCTTTTCACCTATGTATTTCTCCAAGATCTCAGTTTATTCTCGAGTCGGTCTCCTCTTCTATCCTCTTCTATCCTATTCTCGAGAGGTGACTATTCCGCAGGGGATCCATCCTTCTCTTCTTCCTTTGGTGACTTCTCCTTAGTGAGGGGTTGCTTTGGAACCTCTTCTTTGGGGTCTTCTCATTTATTGGGGATTTATTCTTGCGCATATAGGTGCTAGGTTTAGCGCTTGCCACCGGCGCACTCACTGGCTGGGTAGTCTGCACACTTGGTGCTTTTTCTTCTTCTCTCTCCTTTTCTTGAGTGTGGGCTTTCTTCTACCTATGGGATCTTCAAGTATGGAGATGTCATTCTCCAGGTATGTGCCTTTCTCAAACTTAGGCCTAAAGTGGAGATATACATGCACCATGTACTTTCCTGCAATTATTAGAGTTAGGGTTTCATCATTCTCATTTCATGTGCTACATAATTTTCCACATATGCGTGCTTCTTGGGGTAGACCAATGTCCTGCGCATCTCCCTGTGGTCCTGATCAACTTCACTAAGGTCAAACCTTAGTCTCTTTACTTCTTTGAACATGTTAACTCCCGCTTGGAAGTACTAGGTGGTGAAGGAGAATGGGAGTTTACACCATGGGCTCATGGTTTCATCCACCATCATGAATCTTCCTATGCAAAAGTGCTAGTACATAGAAAACTCAGCTTCTCCCTTTATAAGTGTCGGTAGTTGCTCTAGGATTCTCCACTCTACCCCAAATGCATCCCTTAAGTGCTTATACCACTTGTCTAGGTGTGCCTTGTGGGAGGCTATCATTGTTTCACATGTATACTTTGTAAATATTTTTGCATGCGAGGATATTCAAATGGATGCTCCTAAACAAACTTTTCTCGTCATGTCGTCAGCACTCCTATCTTCGAAAATACAATTTTCAGGAGGATATTTCCAAAGAGTATCTTATCTCCTTCTTGTGCGTTATTGATTATCTCATCTGTAATGAAGGCCGATAAATTGTAGATTGTGCCCTCTGATATTTTTCTGCACACATTCAACTAGGCCTTATTCACCTACGTCCACCTTTCTTGATCATTTAACTTTGTGACCAAGTGCGTGGCCATTCTCATGACGGGATTTGGGATTTTTGTAATATCAAAATACCTTGACCCCTTCTTGTAATCATATGCAACGATGGTTTCTTTGATGGCATCCTTGTCTCTTAGGTCATCATCTATGCTTTCTCCCTCGCAAATGAGGCCTGTAAAATTTGAAATCAGTGAGGGGTTATGCACATCTTGTTCCCTGCAAATTAAAAGTGGTCCTCATGCACGTGTAAAATCAGCCACTGATAGAGGCACTCAAGCTTTCCAAAGTAGGGAAACTCATAGAGTTGTAATAACCCTACCTTCTCCAACTTCACTTTTACCTCATCGCTATAGATGGGAAAACCCTCTGGTGTCCTTTTGTTCATCGGGTGCACTAACTCCAGTGCCATTTCCTTCTCTGTTGTGCTTGTGTGATGGTTATAATCACTCACCGCCATATTTCTCAAATGGGATTCCCACTCCTTCCCAAGCAAAACTCCATCCGGTACTACATTTCTACATACCACTCCTCATTCATGCTTGTGGTGGTTGTTGTTGGCTCTCTGCCCTTACCCTTTCCCTTTCCCTTTCCCTTTCCCTTTGGCTTCTTAGGTGACATGGTTGGTTTCTTGGGTGCCATTGTCTAGGTCCTCTTATCACTTTAATATCTTCTTGTTACTCTTCTCTTCCACTTCTTCCAACCTTAGATCTCAAACTTGTGAAGAGAACCTCTTAAACCCGTGCCCTAGTTTTTCAAACCCTAACTGGATAATTCCTTCACAAGACGGTGCCTTCTCATAACTTCTCTTATGCCCATGAAATCCCTTCCTTCTAGTTTGCAAATCCAAACTAGTTATTCACGCTCAAACTCTTCAAATTTTTCTTCACACGGATCAGTTCTAGAAGCCCTAGTTTGTAATGATGCAAAAGTGCTTCTTTCTTTGTATACGCAAAGTAAATAATGAAATTCCTCAACCCTCTATTTATAGTTTTTCCCACTTTGTAACATTAAATGCTACCTTACCTACCACCATACTTTAACACTTAATGTGGCTTTTTCAAACAAACTTGACTTTAGTGCTTTAACTCACACGCCCAACCTTGTGTGGATAATTCTCCAACCTTCTGGCATGCAACCAATCCATCTTGACAGGAGACTCTTGCATGTGCATAACCAACATCGAAGGCACTTCTTCTATCATGATTTTTTCTCTCGCCTACCTTGTGTTGCTTTTGTGCTTCTTCCTCTCTTGTACGTGGATCCCCAATGTAGCCTTATCCTGACACCAACCATCCTTTTTCACCTTTCCTTACATGTACTTTCTTCATAGGGCCATTCAACCGGGATTTCCAATGCAATCCTTCCTGGTGCTTCACACTTCAATTTCTTCCACCTTACTCCACCCCACACTAAAATGATGTGTGGTCCTCTGCGTAGTTACAACCTTTCAAAAAGTAATGAGATTACCGGCGCCCAAGGCACAACACAAAACAGCAATGAGAAAGGGAAACACAAGAAAGGAAAATGCATTAAAGAAATTCCTAAACTAATTGGCAATACTGCCTTATTTACAAACACCAAGAAGACTTATTTATAGTAGGGCTTCAGCCTACTCCCATTGAAGTGTCTTGGAAATCTCATCCCATCTAGCACTTGTAACTGGCACGCACCTAAATCAAGGATGTACAAGATGATGTAGGGACCCAACCAATGCACTTTTAACTTCTCAGGATGGCGCAAAACTTAAAATCATATAGTAAGACCATCTACCCAACCTCAAACTTCTTGTTCCTAATGTGGCGATCATGCCATGCTTTTTTGCTTTACTTTTTCTATTGTTTGGATCCATTTGGCCAACAATAACCTTTCATATAACTTCATTAATTTATCAATCCTTTCTTCCATTGCTTGCTCATCAGCCAACCCTCTTACGCGCATTATTTGTAGAGAAGGTAACATGAACTCAACTAGCAGGATAGCCTCCACACCAAACACCAATTAAAATGGTGTGGCTTTGTTTAGCCTTTTATAAGTTGTCCTATAAGCCCATAATATGGTTGATACCTTGTCATCCCAATCTTGTCTTCCGACATCACAAATCTTTGTCAGGGTATGACTCAATATTTTGTTAAATGCTTCCGCGTTCCATTTGCTTGTGGGTGATAAGGTGTAGTTTTGTGATGAGCCAACATGAACTCTTCTAATAGGATCCTCATGGTCTCATTCAAGAAATGTGTACCCCTATCATTGGTTAAACTTAAAGGGCATCCATACCTCATGATAATTTTCTCCCACAAAAATATTGTTGTTGTAGTTGTTGTACAGTCTTTAGTTGGGGCTGCCTCTACCCACCTTGTCAAATAGTCTATGTAAGTGATTACATAGCATGATCTAGCCCTATGCATTGCTGGTGCAATAGGGCCTACAAAGTCTATTGCCCATTTACCAAAATATATAGAGCTAGGGATAGGGTGAAAAGGCATTTCATCTCTTCGTCTTGGCTTGCTAACGTGCTAACAATGGTCATACGCTTTACAATAATCCTTGTAATCCTTATACAGAGTTTCCCACCACAATCTTGCCATTAATATTTTACATGTGGTGGCATCACCTGCATAATTTCCACCAACACTTCCTATGTGTGCTTCCTCTATGATGGTGAGGCACTCATGCTCTTATAAACACCTGCATAAAAACTTCATCACGCCCTAGTTTGTATAAGTCCCCACTGATCAACATGTAGGGCACGACACATATGGCTAGTTGATTTTTCTCTAATGTCTTCATCCCTTCTAGTGTCATACCTATTTTAAGGAACACAAAAATATCCTCCAAGTTTGAGGGCGCACACCATAACCTAAATAGCTATGCATTTAGCATGGTATCTTCAATGCTCTATGCATCCTCCCTAAATCAATCCTAGACAAATGGTCAAGTTCGAATTACTCTTGCCTGGTTTGACAACTACCGTGAACTTGAACTCTTAGAATAATAGCACCCACTCGACATATGCACCCTTGTAGGATGGGCTTGTTCACCAAATATTTTAATTCCATATGGTCAGTGTAGAAGATAAAGGTAGTTGTCAGCAAATACTTCTTGAAGTTATGAAGCGCGTAGATCATAGACAATGCCTCACGCTCATTGGTCGTCATATAGTTCTGCTCTGCTAGTGTCAACTTCCTAGTTGCAAAGAATAGGGGTGATCAACAATTCCCTCACCAGGCTATGCAAGAACTACCCCAATGGTCATTCCGGAGGCATCTACATAAACATGGAAGGGCTTATCCTAAGAGGTGAAATGTAATATAGGCACGGTGACAAGCCTATCCTTCAATGCGTCGAATGCCTTTTGTTGCATCTCTCCCTAATAGAAGGCACTTTTATGTCTAAGTAACTCTTCTAAAGGCACAGCGATCTTGGCATACCCCTTGATGAACTTCTGATAGTAGCCCATGTCCAAGAAACCCACACACTGCACTTTGACTAGTTGGCTCCCCCAATCCCACAATCACTGCAATTTTGGCAGGATCCATCAGCAGCCTTCTTTGCATATGATGTGTCCCAACAGGGTCCCAAACGGGGTAAAAATACACACTTCTTGATGTTGATGGATATCCTCAACTTCGACACCTTTCAAACATAAATCTTAAATTGTCACAATTGTCCTTGACTAGTCCATACACCGTCTAATCATCAAGGTACACCTGGAGAAACTTGTGGATGAATTCTGGAAGGCCTACACTACAATGCATGAGAACATAGTAGGCACATTCTTCAACCCAAAAGGCATGACCGTATAGGAAAAACTTCCCCACTCGGTGGTGAAGGTTGTCTTTCTCTAGTCTTCCTTTGCAATCCTCACCTGGTGATAGCCTGAGAACCCATCCGTGAAAGAGTAGACTTCGCGCCCTGCCACTCCTTCCAATATTTCTTCAGTGAACGGGGTTGGGAAGGGATCAATGACACACACTGCATTCAGATCCCTATAATCAACACATATCCTTATCCTTCCATCCTTTTTGATACTAATCACCATTGGACTTATCCACTCTAACTCCTCCACAACCTCTATGATTCTTGACGCTATCATCTTGTCTATTTCCTCCTTGACCTTCACGCGTAGGTTAGGATTCATTCAGTATGGTCTCTTCCAGACCGGGTGCGCACCTTCCTTCAACTTAATTCTCATTTCCCCCAAGGAATGGTGAACGCCTTTGAGTTCATGATACCCATGCGGGAATAAATCCTCAAATTCACGTAAAATATCAATGATCTTAGAGACTTCCTTCTCCAACCAATAGTCTCTCGATGATAGCTTCCTTAGGCTCTTCTTCTAAGCCAATGTTAACCTTCTTTTTCTTTAAAGGCTCATGATAGGTGCGCGTTCTTTCATCAAGCACTATCCATCACTTCATGTGAGCCTAGAGAATGGTTAACCTCCAAATTTTCCATCTCTTCACCATCTATGACATAGACCATCTTGCCTTTTTCTTTCTCTATGCATGCATGCTCAAACTGCACCTCATCAAACTCATTTTCACCAAATTTTTCCTCCAAGCATGGCTCTCCTAGCAATTCTACAAGCCTATCCTCTGCCTTTGTACTATCCCCCATCGTAAGGTGCTTGACCTCCTACAATGCCTTATCCACTCGATGGTTTGGTGCTTCAATACTCAAATGCTTGGACGAGATCATCTGCAAGTTCTTTCCAATTCCCTATTTTGTGACATGTCTCAGAGTGGATGTACCATGCACATGCACAACCTTATAGTGTAGAATACAATTCGTGTACCCAAAGGGATGGTGGCAAATCTTCTACACCTTCCCTCTAGGTTCTCTCACAATCTTGGATGTGGAAAGAGGCGGGATCCTTACCATGGTATTCTTTGATGGTGGTGGGCACGTTGCTTTTAGAGAAATGAACAAAGAAGGAAATTCTCACTTCGATCCATTCCAAGAGATTATACCGATGTGTTGCCCACCAGTGTGTAGCAGTTCCTAGTAGGACGTAACTTAACATCCCCCTTCATTCATTTTCCTCCTTCTATTGAGCTTCCATCTTCTATAAAAATACCTCAGGGACAGCTCCTCCTGAGTACTTAGGTAGCTCCTTTCCCTAGGCACTAGACCATACGCGCCTTTGTCACCTTTGTCACTAATCCTCTCAAATGCCATCTGATTAACTCATAGGTTCCATGCGCCCAATTATCACATGCTATACTAGTGGTGTCACTTACCGACTGAGCATCCTCAAACTAGATAACTTTGTTGGTAGGATGGATTATCTCTGGATCCCTGATTGAGTGCACATATATTCTATCCAGGACCTCTTCTCCCAAAGGTTCAGTATAGGGTGTTGACTTCCCATCAGCCAGGGGTATGATGACCCGTTCCTCCTCATTTTCAAAGCTTATGTATCCCTTGTTGAATCAAGATCTGCATTGTTCTTATAGCACCATGGGCACCCAAGTAGTGCTGGGAAATTGTCTGCCTCGGTGAGTGCCAAGACTTTGAAGTCCCCAATAAACTTAGCTCCCTGAATGGTGATAGTTGCATCCTTTAACACCGATGGGAATTACCTTTGTTTTGTTTTCCATATACATCACATTTGAAGATAACTGTAATCCAATCCTTCCCATCTGATGCCAAGCATCCAAGGTGAGAACATTGACCTCTGTGCCTATGTCAATGAGAATATTACTAAGGAGCCATCCATCCACAACCGCATTTAATGTGATCTCCCTATCATATTCAAGGCTATGAGGGGGAAGGTTTGCATGCAAGACCTACCTTTCACACTCTTCTCCAATGTGTGGTACCTTCTCTCTCAACCATGCTCCTAGCAAGGGAATAATATTCTCTTGCCTTAGCATTTTAACTACTTCCTTGACCTCATCCAAGTCATCTTTTGGTGCCTCGACCTTCCTTCTTTGCTATTCCCTCCTAGACTGCTCCTTTAGACACTACATTTCTCCTTATAAACTCTGAATGACATCAATGGTATCTTGATATACCTCCTTTTAATGTGTAGGGTCTGGGTACTTCCCATGTACCACTTCTTCTTTTGAAACCAAGTTTTTGCCTTGGCATTTCCTTTGCGCACGTGGCCTCTGCTCTTGTTGTTACCATAACAGGTTCTAAGCCTGCATCACATGTTAACCATGGCATCCATTGCATGTCTGTCTTCTTAATTCTTACCACTGCAGCACCCTTGTCTTTCTGGTGCTACTGATTCATGTGCTCAAACAACTCAGGGCACTCCTCATATTTGTGCTTCTTCCCACACCATGAGCATTGCAATAGGTCTAGGCACTCTCGTTTATAATGCTCTGTAGACCCAAAATTAAAATAGGTTCCACATGGTAACTCACTTCTTCCTCCTCCGTGGTTACCACGACCACGGAATCCTCCACAAAATCCCCTTCGCGCATACCTCCATTTGTGCGCTCCTCATAATGGCGGGCATCATTCTTAGAACTACTAGCAATGCTTTGGTCTGGTGCACCCCATGATTAATGGCCTCATGGATCTGGTTAGTAAGCCTACAATTGATGAGGGTCGTTAATCCTCACCATTAATAATGTCAATGGGTTGGTGTCTGAATGTTGTATGCATTAAGAGAAGAAGATCTCGGGAAAGTGGCTCCTTTAAACACAATCCAAACTTGCATAAATTGAAGGCACACATGTGTAAATTTAAAGACACACTTGTAGAAATGTAAACACACTTGCGATAATATAAAGGCACACTTGCATAAAGGAAATCACACTTGCAAAAATGTAAACACACTTACATAAATTAAAATTGCTGAATTGGAAATAACTAAAACATAAAAAGACACCTACAGGTTCACAAAAAAATTGTACTGAAGAAGGATCACATAACATGAAATCAGAAGTTTACAACAAAAGGAAAACTACAGAAATAAAGAAACAAATATTAATACATTGATCCATCTTCCTTAGAATGAGTGGTCTACTCATTCCTTGGAAGAGGACTTAATTCATACTTTTAATTCAGAACTTGTAGAATAACTTTACTTTAAAAATTTGGAAAGAAAGAATAGATCTTTATTTCTTGGGAGAAGAGAATTACATATCTAAGTGTGGAAGGTTGCATTTATAATTCATGCATCCAACCAACTCCTTATTTTAGAAAATACAATCTGATCTTATCTTTATTCCAATCCTAACAACTAAGATCTCCATCTCCACAAAATATGGAGAGAGATATATTATTGAGTTAAAGTCTTATCTCACTTATTTTAGGAAGATTTGCTCCCAAATCTTCTCCTTGCTTTTTGGTAACAAGAATCATAATGATTTTATTCCTCTACATTATTGGAAGGAGGATTTTCCTCAAAATATTATTTTGACCAAATACCTTTCTTGGATTTTCCATTTGACTTTGTTGTTTTTGATTGTGGAACTTTTAACCCTTGTCTGATAATTTTTTCCTCATACTGTAGTTCAATAAAAGTTATATTTATCTTCATTGGTAAAACCTATTACAAATCTGAATGACATTTTTGTTAAAAACATTTCTATGAACAAAAACCTCTTTCAGATTTTCTATTTGACTTTTTTATTTCATTTTATGGAACTTTTAGCGCTTGTCTGATACATTTTTCCTCGGACTTCAGCTCCCTAAAAGTTAGATCTCTTTTCATTGGTAAAACCTATTACAAATCTAAATGAGGTTTTTGTTAAACACATTTCTATGAACAAAAACCTCTCTCATATTTTCCATTTGAATTTTTTTGTTTCTGTTTATGGAACTTTTAGTTCTCATCTGATACATTTTTCCTTGGACTCAGTAACTCACTAAAAGTTAGATATCTCTTTATTGGTAATACTTGTAGCAAATCTGAATGAGATTTTTGTTAAACACATTGCTATGAACAAAAACCTCTCTCATATTTTCCATTAGATTCTCTGATCTTTCACAATTCCTCAAAAACTGTCAAAATTTGCTTAGTTCCGAAACTAACCCCGTAAGTTCCTAACTAGGCCTCAAGTTTCAAACTAACTCGTGAGTTACGGAACTAAGCCTGCAAGTTCTGGAACTAATTCTACGAGTTCTAGAACTAAGCTTGTGAGTTTCGGAGTGAACTTAAAATAGCTATAACTTTTGCATACGATCTCGGATTGAGATGATTCTTTTTTGAACTTGCATAATTTTTTGAGAGGAATCTGAATATGAAATCAGATTTTAGTTTAGATATACCATCCATGATCAATTCCACTTTTCTCAATACTAGCATTATCTTTCCTTTATGGCTTGCATACATAAGACATTGCATCTTTTCCTAAATAATCAATAGGATTAGTCAACAAAATAGTAACAAAAGATTTCTAAAGAATGAAAAAGATATATATCATATATTCTATCTTAAGCAAACTATAATTTCCTAGACTACATTTAAATCCACTTTCAAAGGTAACTTGGAAGGAAAAAATAATGGTAATTTATGGCCAATTTATGGCCTCATCAACAATCCTTAGTATCATGGGTCATAGAGGTGCAGATCTTACAGTAGCAAGACACATTCTTTTGAATTGCACACTGTAACAACGGGCATCTACTTACATCATGGTCCCCATGATAGATTTCACAGTCTACTATTATGGTGCATATTATCTTCTAGGGAAATTATCCTTTACATGCCCCTCTACTTCACAATCTTTACACCATATACCACTGCGAGTCTAATGGGCCGAGTTCGTAGAAAATTCTCTAGTTGCTTAGCCATAGAAGCAATTTGAGCTCCCGAAATGGGCTAACACCAAAGATCAACACTTCTAATAGCTTCAGCACAAGCAGAGTAGCTTCTAACACCTCTCTCATGGTCTCAGTAAATGTTTTATGAGATAGAGCTCTTCTAAAAGGTGTTATCAACCCCCAAAAAACCATTGAGCATGTTGTGAAGGGTGAATTTCATATGATAATTTTGACATGAGGGTTTTAAATCGTGCATCATACTCTCACACACTCTCTTATTCCCTGTTGAATCTCCTTCAGGGTAGTGATGCTCTTTTGTTCAAACTCAAGGATGTGGAATTCTGCCAAGAAGGTGCTCTTCAAAGTATTATAATCCACCATCAATCTACGAGGGTCATATTTCCTATACTAGCTATGTGCGCGCCCTCGCAATGTCGTTGCAAATCGGCTTGCCTTCTACTTCTGTGGTTGTGATCCCTTTATGTTCCATAGCAGTTCACACTTGTGAACATGTTCTCAGTAGCATCTTCAATACCTCTCGTGATCTGGAAAATTCAAATACATCTCAAACAATACTTAAGGAGGTGGGGCCCTTGTCCTCCTAAGCAAGAGCCTTAGTTCCCTCCACCACTTTGGATCCACTAGGTCCTATTCCTCCCGAGCCACCACATCCACTAAATCCACTGTGTCTTATTCCTCTTGACCCACCAGATCCACCAGTCATGTAGTGGTTGTACCAATGGCTCCCAAAGTTCCACCGAATGCGTCTTTGACGGATGCCTCGTGATAATGCCCGCTACCACTAGTGTACCCCGCGCCACTCCCAAATATGAGACTGAAGGCTTGTGTACTTTCTCCTTGTCCAAAAATTCCTCCAAATACTAGAATAGTATGCATAGCCATAGAAGTGGGAAATGAAAAATTGTATCTCTTGGGTACAAATTTGTCACTTCCACTGATACCAACTGGGTCAACGATACTCTTTCCTTGATATGGAAAACCAAGCGCTAGGGTTTGGTCATTAGGTGGGTTCAGATACGTGCTAACAAATCTTCTCTCTCCATGTGATGAACTCTCATTAGAATCTAAAGGGGTATCTCTTATGCGCTTGCCAAGATGGGGTAGCACAAACTGCTTAGGTTCCACGTCCTCTACGTGAACCTTAACTCCTTCATGTAATGTTTTCCTCTGTAGATCCATCACACTTCTGCAACCTCATGTTGTCTAGTAATCTCCCTTTCATGAACTTCACTATACTTGAGCCATCTCTCCTCCCTTTCTTTCTCTATCATAATATCTTCCATCTTCCTCCACCCTAGCTTCCTCACCCAAGTGCCCGAATAATTCACCGGCCATTGAAATGCCTCTAAACTCAAGGTAACAATCAAGATCTTCATTTCCGGAGGAATAACACGTATAAATGATCCTATGGGCTACCACAAAAAACTAAAACTCAGCAATTTATGGACAATAATATGTAAAAATAGCGTACTCCAAAGTGTAGCTAGCCAATACTCCTTTTCACCAATGATCCATAAAGACGAGTCCATGTCGATCTGCATCCTACAGCCTATGGTATTCTTCTTGGGTCCACATGCATGATCTATAATACTATCTTGATCTAGATGCATATGCTAAGAGCCATTCATACAGCTTCTACTGGGAAGCAACAAAAAAATTCATACAAATCATGGTAGAGGTTCTCTTCTACCCATCTATGTGCATCAAACTCAAATCCAGTGTTGAATCTATGAGAAAATTCATCCTCCGTGCTTTTAAACCATGATTCAACACTTTCCAAAGTTAAATGCTCTATCATCACTCATTACATAGATCATGATGTATGTCATTTCCCACTACAACTTTGAAAAGAGGTCCCGGCAACAAAACCAAGATGTAGTCATTTTTACACCCACCAAAGAACAAGGGAATCCCATGCACATCAACCTATCACCCAGTGGGCACTGGGCGCTCACCCGAGGCACACGTGGGTACCAAGTCTCTCTTTATGTGAGTTAAGCAGGAAACCATCATCTATGTCAGGGAACTTAATGAATAAAGGTGGAAATGAGACATACAATCATCATAGGGCTCAAAACGACCTCTAGATAAATGTATTCATTCCAAACAGAGGGTACTTATAGATAACAAATAGAACTACAACAGAAAGGAAAATACATAAGGATTTACATATACTCCATAACATCCATGAACATAAATGAAAAGATATAGATATGAATTGAATCAATTACATTCATACTCATTCATGTTTGTAACCTCATTACATTCAATAGATCCATTAGACTACCACAACTTGATCAGACTAAAGTCATACATCACAAAAGAGGGATCATGTCCTTCATCCATACAAAGAAAAATTTATAACTCGACCCCTTAATACATTGCTCCCTTATATAGCCTCTACGTAATCCCACAAAGTTCTCGTAGTATTTCTGCAGAGCTTCGCTCTCTATATTCTCCTCTCGTCTCTATCTCTTTCTACTATGTGGGTACTTGTATATATAGGTTTCTTCAACCACCGACTTGTTTGCAAGGGCTACAGATCCATCGCCAAGTGTCCAAGTGGTCCTCCATAGAAGCATGCTCCTTCAAATCTGAGCTCTCCACTCCTTGTAATGATGGTCTTCTGGAATCCTCCATCGCTAAGCATATTCCTTTCGTGGGCACCATGTTGCCAAACTGACACCTTATCCACTCCTTATTTGTTGTCGAGTCACACTTTTCTCATTTCCTACCCAAAATTTCCAATATGGCTAAGTCCTAAAACCTTAGCTCTATCCACACATGTGCCACGGGTTTTCTTAAACCCTTCCTTAAACCCTATCCTCGCGCCTTCTCCTTGTGTGCCCTTCTTCAACTAGGCCTTGCACACCTATGCTCCTTTTTGTACTTAACCAATATTTTGGGGTCCCAACATTGCATTAGTGAAATTAATTCTCTTTCCTATTCACTCTTCATTTACATTGAATATCACATTTCGATTTGGGTTCTAAAACTTGCATTTTATACTTCTATGCTTGTACTTTTAGCTCGATTAAAACTGAGGGCAACCTATACACTGGAAGTCATGCCCAACTGATGGTTGACATAATTGAATCATAGAAAGAACTTTCTCTTCTCTCTCTTTTCCAAACTACATAAATAAAAATTCACACATCTTCTTAAACAACACCTTACCTGGAAGAAGTTGTCAATGATCACATGATCAGAGGATTGATAGTGGGCACCCAACTAGTTTCTTTGTCCAGTCATTATCGAGAAAGGACCATCCCCACCAAAACATAACCTCAACCACCTTTAGATTTTACCTCTTCATAGGATGCCTTCCCAACCAAAAATATTTGTTCTGAATTCACAAGTCATTCTTAAATAGCATAAGCTAAACATACAAATTCACTTATAGGATTTCATGTTTTTCTTAGCTTTTTCTTGAGTTGTGATGTTACATGCTTCATTTTATTCTTCCTTTCACACTCTTCCATCATATTTGGTGTATTCCAACTATTTCTGAGTGTGTCAGGACCCATTTTCATCATACTCAGGTTTCTGGGTTGATATTCTATCTGACTTAATTCACAAAAATTGATTTTTCTTCACTTCTCCAAATTTCACAGCCACAAAGGCGCTCGGTCCATCAACTGTCATTAGTTCCCATCCACCCTCATCATTTTACCTAACCGGTGTTGGTTTCTAGCTCTTTTGGTCATTTCACCCAAAAACAACATTCATCACATTTTCTATTCTTTTTGAAATTTTCAGGACATCATCATACTCCTAGAATTTTAAAATCACTATCACATACAATTTCCTTATTCCATTTTCATCAGTTTTTTCCTCATTTGTTAAAATTGTTGATTTCACATAGTAATAGGTATCGGTTACTATAACCATCATTGGTCACCCTTTAACCGTCATTGGTTAGTTAAACCATCATCGGTTCCTTTGTTCTAATTTTTAATTAGAACATCGACAATTTTCACCTCCCGGAATCTATCTTTCTCCATTTCTGTTGTTTTTGTGTCATTTATAGAATACAGTTTACCAATTCTACGTTAATTCACATGGTTCTAACTCATAGTCAAACCAATGCCCTTGTGTTTCACGCTAGCCTTCAATATCTTCCACCTAGCCCATCACCACCTTCTATCTTGTCGCCTATGGATCCAACTCACCCATCACCATTAATACCGGTGATGAGGATTTCACAAGACTCCTTGACCAGAATCTCACTGCCCTACAATATTATCTCGCCCACTCATCTACCCGAGACTCCTCTTGATAGTTGATATACGACATGCCCGTGTCTATCCTTCCTTCCTCGCCCCACTTCCGCGTTAGCTAGCCACTAGCTTAGTATTACCTTCATCCACCTTACTACCCGTGGTGTCTCATCCGGACCCCATGTCTTCTATAAATGTTACACCAATGGCATCTATTACACCTATGGTATCAACCATTCCTTCACCAATAGCCTTAAGCATGGTGCCGTATACACCCTTTACCTCGTATGTACTAGTTACATCATAACCACTCATAGTGTCGGCAACCCACACCCCATTCCAAAACCTCATCCTTTCCATCCCACAGTCTCTACCCCCAATTACCACAAGAGTCTTTATGACTACCACACCTATTTACACACATCATCAAGCAACCCCAATCTCATATATCGCCTATTCAAGACATCTTCCACCCACATCTATTCCCCCTTCATAGTTCTCATACTTAGCATCCCCATATACTGGGATGCCATCCACATCATACATTCATCCTCAACCCCCTTATACTTTTAGGGGCACTCATTCCTCACAACCCACCAATGACCTCATTAGGATGATGATGGAAAAGATGCAAACATTAGAAGCATCAGTTTTCGGCTCTCACAACTCCTTAACTTATGATAAAATATGTAATGAGCCTATTCATCCATCTATCCCCATTCTCCCATACCCTGTACATTGGGAAATGCCCAAGTTAAACCACTTCAATAGTAAAGAAGACCCACAACAACACTTGTGGTCATTCAAACATGGGTGCTATCTGATTGCCCATGATGATGTTTTACTCCTACGGACATTCTCCATGTCCTTGAAAGGACCCACCCTAGATTGGTATAGTGGTTTACCCAGACATTCCATTCACTCATTTAACCAAGTGGCTCCAGCATTCTTGGACCATTTCTCAATAAATGTTTTCAAAAATTCACCATGACTGACCTATACTCGACAAGACAGTATGATGAAAAATCTATCACATATTTCGTTACTTGCTAGTGAAGCCTTATCAACCAATTAACATTCCAGTTACCTCAAGTTAGGCTTATATTGTTATTTATTAGAGCTTTTGTTGGGCATATATCACCAACTCTATAGGTGCAAACCTTCCATACCTTCAATGAATCATTTACCATGGTGTGAAAACTGAAATTCGTGCCATTGAAGAAAAGAAAATTCAATTGTGAAACAAAAACACCGCATTCAAATCAAATGATGCTTCTTCATCTTCAAAGCCCCAAATAATATTCAAAATCCAAAGGATCTACCAATGTGGTAGTTCTCAAAGCTGGTCCATCTCATCCATCTAATCAAGCCAAACCTTCCTCCAATATTTCTCTCGTTCAAAATTTTCAGTTCCGACGGAACAACAAAAAGTACACTCCAATTGGAGAGCCCTATTCTTCAGTCTTGGAAAATCTTCTTAAGGCCGAAGCCATTGAATTTCCCGCATAAAACCTCATACTGGTTTCGATCTCGCTTATCTTGTGCCTGTATGGTTTAAGGAATATGACTATTGTAATTATCATCATGTCAAAGGCCATAGAATGGTGATTGCATAAATTTTAAGAACATTGTCTAGGAAATGTTATATAATGGAGATCTCATCCTGGACAACCCAAACGCATTAGAAAATCAAAACTTGCATATCTTTAAGAATTCATTTCCTAATCATACACCATCATCTAATCAGCATGGTGAATCTTCAACCAACAACAATAATGTCCAGAAGTCCACATTATTTTTATATCATACCAGCTTGTTCCTTAATTTCCACCTATTATGTCTATCAAGGAAATTATATCATGAGATCCTCTACCCACGGAGGAGCATACCTCATCTACTCCTTCACCCATAGAGAATTCCCCTTCATCTCCCCTTCACCCACGTAGGAATCCACAATTTATGTTGATTTCTTTTCACCATCTACCTCGCAACCTACGAAAAATCAATTGTATTAACTCTCCTACCCCAAGGAGAATCATTGTCGCTTTCTTCTCCACTGAAAGAGGAATATACCTCACCCCACCTACCATATCTCCTACCCTTGGTAGATCCTTTAGATGTAACCCTACCTATTGGGGACAACTCCTATTAGCATTCTAGGATCCTATTGATCTTCTCTCGGCTCTTTTACCCACAGATTCCGAGGCTAACCAATTCCCTGTCTCACAAACATATTTTACAAGGATTTCCACTAAATAAACCGCATCTCCTCTTACAGCAGTGTCATTTTCATGACTGGTCAATTACTTGGATTACATTGATAATTACATTCTTTGGGGACGTCTTTGGCTCCCCTTTTCGACCCAAATGTAAATGTCACCTACATATACCTCCACGATCTATCTAAAGGTATTTCCAGTAACCAAATCAACCCTAACCATGCCTATTGAAATGGCTTCTTCTTCATCACCTTTACCTACATCTCGTATCTTTACCCATAACCAAACCCATTCCTCCATTTAAGAACTTACTTGCACCTACATCTCCTCTCACATCTAGGCCTATCACTACTTTAGGTGTCATGCTGACATCAAGCCATGTCCATCCACTCGTCAAATTGACATTATCCACATCTTCCCAAGCCCACATGAAAACCATTCCTCCACCTAAAAGGAAGACCCAACCTTCTAGGACACATACACCAGTTTCACCCACTATGCCTCTCACCTTCTCCATTTCCATCTATCCTCGAAACTCACCCGTCTACCCTGGTCAAGCAACCACCAACCCAAAGCAAATAAAAAATGCAACATTCTTCCTCTTCATCACGATCTTTTATTACGCCTAATCGACCAAAGACCACCTACACTGTCACCATCACCCACAACTTCCTTACCACCTATACCCCCACCAATTACCATAACCCCATCACTACCTATGTAACTTTCTTCTCCTCAACCCATACCTTCCACTTGGTTCTACCAGAAACCTTTACCACACCTCTGTTATCACCGTGGCTAACCCATCCTCTACCACCATCTGCTTTCCCTTCTACATCATGTACTCCCACCTCACCTTTACCCAAGAAGGTGCAATCTAAGGACAAGAACCCACTACCCTCTAACATGGTAGTTAAACCAACAACACCTTCCATTGCTAGTTCATCTACCACACCTTTACCCAAATAGGTACCATCAAAACCTAAGACAGTACCACCTACCAAACCGGTGGTCAAACCTATTCCACCTCCTATAACACCTCTTCCACCATAATCATCCACACCTTTACCCAAACCCACACTCACTTCCCACTTTGTGATCCATTGGCGGGGTCCTACGCCAACATTTTAGCCAACCTCTTAGAGACCTCGGTCATCACATTACCACCGCTTAGACCTTACGACCCCTCAAACCCAAACCAAAAGGGTTTGATGAAACTAAAATTTGTGCCTACCATCATGTGCTAGGACATGATGTAGAAGGTTGTAAGGCTCTCAAAACCACTCTCCCCAATTATGCCCCCTTGAAGAAAATTTCGATGATGATGATCTTCTAGATGAGGACTCTATTCCACCTTCACCAATCACCACACATCCTCGTCCACTACCTATTCAGCCACCCACATCTCCACCTCCAAAACCTTTTTATCCACCTCCAACATTCGAGATCAACATGGTCTGTATTAGAGAGTTGGCCAAACCACCACCTAAATACCAAGTGTGCCCTACTCATTTCACAAGGTTCTTACCTCGCATTAGGTTTTTGTCCATCATGTCATTATACTACTCATGACATACCTTCTCCATCCACCTCTTTCCCTCATATTAACATGATCCAAGTTGCCACTCGTGCCCAAAAAAATAAAGGAAAAGCAAAAGAAAGCAACCCATTTGCTAATCATGTGCCTAACATACCTCTCTGCACTGCGCCCAAAATTACCATTTGAGGACCCACATACACTATTTATGATGGGGTCACCCATCATACAATGATAAAAAAATTACACCAATCCCATCTAAAAATTTCTTTGTACAATCTCGTCCAAACCTCTGAATCTCATCGATAAGCCCTCATGGAGGTTTTACAATCCATCGAGGTTTTACCTAACAAACCCACACCGTAGCCTCCATTATCACCACTCACCACATGGCCTCTCTTACCAAATCATCTCCTTCTTCTACCCCCACTCCCACTCATCAAGTGGTCACCCTCAACTTTTCTGATGAGGAGATTGTACCTCTCTAATCAAATGACCATGATCTCACCCTTTTCATCTTCATCTATATCGATAATATTAATGTTCAACACATTATGATCAATGGCGGTGCTAGTATCAATATCATCTCCTCTCAAGCGTACAATCAAATGCACATCCCTTCAAATTGCATGCATATAACCCATTATGTTGCACTCCTTCAATAATTCCATCAGGTTCCACCCTTTATACCATTATTCTTCACGCTCATGTAGGCCACCATATCGTACCAAAATTATTATATGCTTTAGAAGGGGAATTCCAATATAACTTGTTGCTTGGCTGACCTTAGATCCATGTCATGGGTTGTGTTCCTTCAACTTCACATTGTTGTGTAAAATTTGAACATGAAGGACATAACTATACCATCCCAACTAACCCTTCATTATTTAAAAATTACAACATGTTGTCAGACTAACCTAATCATGTCGTCATACCCATTAAGGCATCTACCACTTCGCCACTTCTCCTTCACCCATAGCCCCATCCACCAATGTTTCCGCTACCTCACCCACACCTACTTCTTTTATCCCTATTACTAACGTGGCCTCTCGTAGTCAACCTATTTACTAACCCATCTAGTTCCAACCAATTGATCTTTCTTCTTCCCAATCGCCCATTAATTCATATATTATGGCTACACTTTTATCCACTACCGATCCCTTAGAAGGTGTTTTTCAACACCTCACTGGGGGAATATCATTTGTACAACATAAACACGTTCCTTACTCCACAAGCATATGGTAACCTATGCCAACATCCTTGTTATGATCATCACATAGGAAAGGTTCTCCCTTAAGGTCCTCCCCACCTTTGCACTAACTTAATGTATGGGGGACTTGATACTTTCACCTATTCACCCGAGCCACCTTCCCAAACATGACCATTTTCATTAGATCTCCAATCTCTCACCAACCACCACTTTGCCCACACTTTCCTTCACCGATGTGTATGGAAAGGCTTTGGCTTTGGGTTCTACGAATAAGCCATCATATTGTCATCCCTTATACCGCACATAAACACAAATACCGTAATGGTATTGCCTTTGCTGAACCATCTTCTAAGAATACCCGCATCAACCTCATTGAGGAAAAAAACCTTCTCCACCCCATTCACCAAATCACCACCTTCACCCAAGGAGTCTATAGATCTCAAATCTATTCCTCCTAAAAAAAATTCATGAACACTATTTCCTGTGGCCTCGACTTATCAACGCGATGGTGAGGTTCCCTCTTCTCTTCCCTTCCTATATCTTGATGTGATCAATGATGATGCACCATCCATTAACATCATTCAATGTCGGAAGATGATTATATTCTCACCTACTCGTGCGTAAGATTGTTATATTCATCAGTTGTTACCTTCTAAGATGCAAACCATGTTAAATGAGCTGACCATTAAAATCAATATTAACAGTCAAGACGACCTGCACATTCTAAATATTGGTCAATCTTTAGATGTTGCTGAACAAGAAGCTTTCACTTCTTTCCTCCAGGATTATAGCAATGCATTTGCTTGTTCCGATGCTGATATGCCTGGTATTGACCCAAACATCATGGTCCACAATATTGTAACTATTCCCAAGCCAAACTCATAAAATAGAAGTCATGAAATATGCATCCTCGCATTTCCCTTCTTGTCAAATAAGAACTTCATTGCCTTCTCTTGGTTTCCTTCATCTTATCCATTGATTATCCCCAATGGATATCTAACATCGTTCCTGTTATAAAAGCAACAAGGGTACTTTGCATTTGCACAAATTTCCGCAACCTAAACTTATCTTTCCCCAAAGACAACTTTCCTCTGCCTAGTATTGACCAACTAGTTGATCTTACCATTAGTTATGAGATGTTATCACTCATGAATGGTTTCTTCGGTTATAACCAAATATTACTCGCCCCAGAAGATTAACATAAAACCACCTTCATCACTCCTTGGGGGACCTTCTACTATCGTGTTATGCTTTTTGGCCTTAAAATGTTGGTGCTACATATCAGCGGGATATGACCTATATCTTTCATGACATCATGCATCGTATATTAGAAGATTATGTAGATGACCTTCTTGCCAAATCAAAACATCGGGCCAAACACCTTACAGTCCTGAAGGTCATTTTTTACCATCTCATCAAATATTGTGTTTTCCTTCAACCAAAGAAGTGTGTCTTCATTGTTCTCTCAGAAAGCTCCTTGGTTTTATCATTTCTTTGTGTGGCATAGAAGTCGATCCCACTAAAATCAAGGCTATTCTTGAAATTCCTCCACCTACTAACCTTCACCAACTTCGTAGTTTGCAAGGTAAGTTACAATTTTTTTATTTTTTTATTTTGCAGCTTTTCAACCATTGCTACCCCTTTCATCATCTCCTCAAAAAGGATATCTCCTTCAAATGGGATGATGAATTCCATAAATCCTTTGACACCTTAAAATAATACCTCCTACAACCACCTGTGCTCATTCCTCCTAAGGATGACCAACCATTTTACCTTTACATTTCAGCTACTGATCACTCCTTGGGTGTCATGTTTTCTCATCACGATGAGCAACATAGGGAACAAGTGGTTTACTATATAAGTCGTACGCTTCTAGACTACAAAACTAGATACACCCATTCTGAAAAATCTTCTTAGCCTTAGTTTTTGTTGCCACTAAACTTCGTCATTACCTACTCAATCACAAAACCTTTTTCGTCACCAATACTAACCCCTTACATTACATGTATGCCAAGCCCTACCAACATCAACATGTTGCACGTTGGCTAATGCTTCTTGCAAACCTCGACCTTGAATTCATTCATCAAAAATATATCAAAGGCCAAACCATCATTGACCAACTTGTAGACGCACCCCTCTCCGGAAATCAATCTTCTAACTTTGATTTCCTGGACAAATCCATTGCTACCCTCTCTTTGGACGATACCGTTTACCAAATTACCTTATTCTTTAATGATTCCAAATGTCAACATGGGGGTGGTGTAGGTGTTATCCTCATTCCTCTTGATAGTGAACCTATGCCTTTATCTTTCAAACTATATTTTGATTGTACTAACAATATCACCAAATATGAAGTACTCGTATTAGGTCTCCAAACCGCCATCACCTTGATGTCAAATCAATTAATATCTTTGGTGAATATCAACTGGTTATAAATCAAGTCAATGGTATATACCAGTGTCATAATGAAATACTTCAAAATTATAAACATCATGTAGACATACTTTTGACTACCTTTAACCGTTATGAGCTTCAAACCACTCCACATTCCACTAACAAATTTGTGGATACCATGGCTTGCCTTGCTTCTCAGATTCCCTCCTCGCCTTCTAACTCAAAAATATTTGTCACAGTACAAAGGCTACAATCACCTTCTTATCTATTTCGATACATCAACCTCGTCGGAACCATTACACCTTACCCACGTGACCTTTGGTATAAGCAGTTTACAAACTACCTTTCCTCGCCGATTATACCTCCCGATCTTACTTATAAGGGGCAACGCGCCTTTCTCAAAGGTGTATCTCACTATGTCATCATGGGTGGCCTTATTTATAAATGTGGCTTTGATGGTATCCTCTTACGATGCCTTACAAGTTTTGAAATTCCTTACACCATCAAGAAGGTTCACGACGGAATTTGTGGAGGTCATTTCAGTGGCTTGGTTGTTGCCAAATGCATTCTTCGCCTGGGATATTATTGGAAAACCCTCAACCATGATTGTTTTGAATATGTCAAATGTTGTGTGAAATGCCAAAAACATGCTAATCTTCATCACACACCTAGTCATGCTTTACAGGTCACACGATATCTTTAGCCTTTCTCTCAATGGGGTTTGGATCTTGTCAGAGAAATCCATCCTCATTCTTCACAACACCATTAATGGATTATCACTACAACTGAATACTACACTAAATGGGTAGAAGTCATCCCCTTCATCTCTATAAAAGCTGAGAAAAGTTTTGAATTCTTCAACTATCACGTTATTTTTCACTTTGGTATCCCTCACCGCCTCATCACCGATAACGTAAAATAGTTCAAAAAGAAAACCCTACGGAAAATTTATGACACCTTCAAAGATTAAAATTAGTTTTCTTCACCTTACTACCCACAAACAAATTTCTAAGCTAAATCAACTAACAAAACCTTGACCAAAATTCTTATGAAGGTGGTTGATGATACGGGAAAGGATTAGCACACACACATTCCTTTTGTTTTATGGGCTTACCATACTAGTATTCATACCTCAACTACAGCCACATCTTTTTCTCTCGGTCTACGATACAAATTTTTTCCTACCTCTCAAATTCCGATTCCATCTCTTCTTATTTCACTCAAAGAGATGCTTACCAATGATGAATTTTTCTAGGACCGTTTGGTGTAACTTGAGTTATTAGACGAACATCTTCTTAATTCTCTTGATCATCTCCAAATCTACCAAAAACATATCAAACGCTTATACGAAAAATGTGTCCATGAACGAACCTTTCGTGTCGTTGACCTCGTCTCGAAGGAAAATCAAAATGTAACCAAAGAGGAGAAAATTAAATGGGGAAAATTCACTCCTAATTGACTTCAAAGTGTAACATGGCTCCAATAAGACACCATCAAATTTATGAGAAGGAGCGAAGTGTCATTCAAATTTTAATGTTGGTTTTTAGGGTGGTTGGGTGCTCAATCTATGTTAGGATGACCTTGGTGTATTCTACGGATTTGAGGTATTATGTTACGTTTTTCTCATATCCTGGATTCTCGCATTATGTGATAGACCTTATATGACCTACATTTCTATTTCGACATCCACTTTAATTCATGATCATCTCTTTACTTTGTGACTTTGGTTTATGTATGCAAGGTAAATTAATAGATAATAGAACATGAATAAATAAAATAAATAGATTATACATTCACCGTAATCTCTTGCAAACCTTGAGTAAGATTTTAGAATCTTTAAGCTTGTGGAAATATTATAGATTTTGATTTTGGGTGCTCTTGATTAGCCTCTCCAAGGTGGATGAATGTCATGATATGAGCATATTTCATGAGGATTCAAATATTGAATGAGTTAAGCTTTGTTGCATTTTCTTATGGATTTTCAAGGATGATTTTGTAAAGGAAATGGCATACTTTTATAGTTGAGGGTAGGACCATAAAATTTGGATACAATTTTGACTAAGATCCAACTCATAATTTTAATCACCTGGGAATAAAAAGTAGACTTGGAAATGATAGTTATAGATTTAAGGGGCAATAGACATTTGGAATGGAAGAAGTTACATCTAGAAATTCAATTGCATGTACAACCCAATTTCCCCCACACTTCTAGGAATCTAGAAGTGGAGTTCAAGTTGAGTTGACTAGACTGGTGAAGAGGAGTTCAAGTGTAGTTAACTAGAATGAGGAAGTGGAGTCCAAAAGGAGTCTAAGTGGCAGTTGACTAGGAAAATAGGTGTATTTTCCTAATTAGATAACTAATTTAATTAGCTACAATGTGCAAGATAACTAATTAATCATTTATTTAATAAATGATAATTAAGCTAGCTAAGGTGCATTAGAGATTAATTTAATTAATCCTAACAAGGTGAAATGATTAATTAATTGGATTAATCAATCGTAAAGGGATATGAAATAGGAAGTGAATTGGGATAAGATGGAAACAAGTGTGTAATTTTAGGGTGTCTCAGCTTTATCCTCCACGGCCTCACCACTTCTTCAATTTGTGGTGCATATTATATCATTGAGTCTTTCACATTTTTGCAGCTTTTACCTCGTATCGCAGATTTTAGTTTTACGTGTTTTTTATTTTCCTCTCGACTCCCTTATCACTCCCTAGTATCTTTGTGTATCATCAATTCCATAATTTTCTTCATCCTAAAAACACCATCTTAATCTTCATTCCACATATTTGTTTCTTCCTTCACAATTTACTTCCTTCTTTGTCTCTTATGGTGTTCTGCAAAGATTCTTTCTTTTTCCGATGCGTATACCTTAGTAAATTTTCCTATGCTTCACAAATTTTACAAACTCTACATTATATTATATCTTCATTCCATGGAACAAAATTATACTCTTCATTTCATGGAATTTCCTCCCAAAGCCGCCTAAGTATATAAATTGAATGAAGTTGTTCAAATAACACAAATGCTAGTTTGGAAAATAATACCTTGAGAAGCGTATGTAAGGTATCCAATCCTTATTGGTTGAGGATTTGGAAATGTGTTTTACATGTCAACTTTAGCCTTATTTTACCTCAATTTAGGAATTTTTAATTTTACATAGGAGTTCTTTCTTAAGAGAGAAGGGAGATACTAGGATTTTCTAGAGTGTTTGAAGGAGCGCTAAGAGGCCCTTGGTATAGATAGAGGGAAAATTTTGACTACATACTTCAGTTTTATGACTAAATTAGGGGCCATATAAATAAAGAGGGGCGAGTTCTGATCAAATAGAGTTGATCTAAAAGCTCGGGATTTGAAATAATTCATGACGAAGTGGTATCTCTTTAGGATCCACTCAAACATCTTATCATGCTTACGTTAAGTTTTTTATATTGTCTTAGAATGCTTGTGTAAATTGGCATTGAAATGCTTGATTAAATTTATTTATGCAACTAGTGGTGACTATCTTGCAAAGGGATTTTTAGGAGTGTTGGGACTTGCTTACCCTTGACTTAATATAAAAATTGGTATCTTTACAACCATTTAAGTTGTTGATTTTGTTTTGAAAATTTGGACACCGTTATGTTGCTAATTTGGGGTTGGGCATAAGGTGTAAATAAAAGGAAATATTATTTTTCTAAAGAAGAAAATTTTGATTTATTATTAGTGGGAAATATGATTTTTCTTAAAAAGATAGATGTGATCAAAAATTAGGTTGCCCAAGTCTCGAGTTTTGTATTTAGTTCACCACAACATGTTGAGTAGGACAGCTTACATGTCACATGGTGGATATATGGGATCACCTTAAAAACATTCATCAATAGGGTTACACTAGGTTGTTGGGCTTCCGCTTACATCCACAAACAATATACATATAATCTTAAGAAGAAACCTATGAGTTTTTATTTTTTCATTATTAGCTCTTACAAGAAGGAAAATTGATTTTTTTATTATGAGATTAATTCTCTTTGCAAGAAAGAATTATTGAGTTTATCATGGATTATTATGCTTTGCAACAAGAACAAAATATCAAGGTTTGGTTGTGGAAAATATTTATTTTTCCAAGAAAAAATTTGCATTCAGCGTGGGATCCTACATAATGTCATAACGTAACATGTTATTATAAAGGCTAGAGAAAATGTGGGATGTAGTAGATATAGGTGAGCTTGTGTGACTGGTAAGCACCACTCATTTTTGTGCCATTTTGAAAATGTCAAATATGATAAGAATTAAAGGTAACATTTTCTTGCCTTTTGGGAATATTATAGTGTTAGAAGCTACCGCATACGCTTCTTAGAGTATAATGGATAATTTTTGGCCCAAAATAATATGATTATTGTAACTATGTAATGTGTGTAATTTATTGTAATATAACTGAGTTTATTTTAGATATTTTGTATATATTATTTTTGGATTATTAAATAACTTACCATTTTCATTATCTCTAATGCAAAATAATGTCCATGTATGTGAATTTTAACATGATTCAATTGATTGATTCAAAGTAATCATGTGTTTATCTTATGAGAGTGGGACCATCTAGAGGTCATATGTCTATGCCATGTTATTTACAAGCTATGAAATGTGACACCATGTCTTGATTGCTTAATAAAACCTTGAAATAGTGACACATGTACCTTATTATTAATGATGGGAGAGATGAAACTCGCTCAAAAGGATGTTTGGTGGTTTCTATCGAGTCTAATCATAAGTAGGTGAATGGAGTTGGAGGAGATCACCCAAGCTATCTAAGAGGCTATTTATATTTATTTCATGTGAAATTCTTTTTATCCAAAAAATTCCGCCATGTTATTTTTGGCTTTAATAAATTTAAAAATGGACTTATCCATTTTTAAGAGCTTAGAACAGTTAAACAACCATCAAATTATCTTTCCCAAATGCTTCAATCATTGGCATTAAAAACCCACGAGAGACTAAATCTTAAAGCATTGGTAGGTTTAAAATATTAAATTCATGGAACAAAGGTCAAAAGGCTAGTGTTGTGCAAAAAGATTAAATTCATGGAATGAAGGTCGAAGGGATAGTGTTGTGTGGAAAATATTAAAATTTGCGGTACAAAGGAAAGCAAGAGGACATGTAGAATATATCAAAGACATTAGAAGAGGACACGTAGATCCATTCTAGCATTTCCTAAGGAGATTGGCTAATATAGACTTCAAGTCCCCGAGTAAATCACAATTTATATTTCTTCAGTCCGTCAAGATAAACAAAATCCAAGGATAACCTGCAGCAACTTCAAAGCCAAAAATCCTCTAAGTCCTCGAGACTTATAAATTGTGATGCGAAGAGCTACATGAAGCCATTTTATTAGCTCTCCTTTTTCAAATTGACAAACGCAAAGGCCCATCCAATCAAATACAAGCATTAGGAGGAAGGTCTGATAAGTTCGACACTGTGGAAATGTGGAGCTTCCTCATTGACTCGTGTTTCTCGGTTGTCAGTGGAGATCAAAGAAAAGACTAAAAACATGAAGTGTGTGGAGATTTCTCATTGGCTTGCACTTCATAGTTGTCAAATAAGACTATCAAGAGTTTGACACAATACAGGGGCATGTAATGATTTCATTGGTTGATGTTTTGCAAGTGTTAGAAGGGAAAATCAAAAGGACTAACATGCAAAGCGCATGGATCCTTCTCATTGTCTCGTACTTCGCACTTTGTCATTCAAAGGGTGAATTGTGAAGAAAATGTGGTTTTTCTCATTATATTGTGTTCCTAAGAGACCGACAAGGGTCTGAAATGCGAAGAAGCGTATAACCCTCGTATTGGTCTAAATTTTGCAATTGTCAATCGGGCTAAGGATAGTTTTTCAATGCGATGCAACATGGCAGGGACTTATTGGTCCATATTTTTTCAATCCGATGGATCATTTTAAAGAAAAAGCAAAAGCCAAAGAAAAGAAAGGAAGATAGGGAAGTAAAATCCTAATTTGTGACCCAATGAGAGATGGACACATGTAAAACTATGAAATGGTACACATGTAAGCGCAGGCCAATCCCAAAGCAAATCAAACGCTACTACATGTTAGATTCATGTACATCTAGGAGTGTAAAATATTCAAATGATGATATCTTTCGATCCCCTACTCCAAATTACACAAAATTGGTCTCATTTGAAAGCTCTTTATAGACACCAAAATTATGTTATATTACTCTTATAACCTCGTTAATTAAATCAACCATACCTTACCTATTCATATCCCATAGTACACATGACTAATTGAATTAATTACTTTAATTAATTTAATTAACATCCTCACTTCACCACCTCACCCATCCAACTCACCCACCACCTCACTCCATGACCCACTCAAACCCCATTAATGACCTAAGACCAAGTCTAAGCCTATCCTAACCAACTAGGACTTATTATAAACCTAGAATTAGCTTCTTTTAAAAAACATAAGAGGAATCTTACTCATTCCTCTCGTGATCTATCACTCAAGACTCGGATGAAGATTGAAGACCACACCAAAATAGCAACAATCAAGCTATTTTTGGCCAACCTATATATTCCCGCCTTAATCGACGCCAATTATACCTCAACCAACATCAGGTCCCTAACTTTCATCCGGTTAGGTTAAATACATTTTCCAAAAGCCTTTTTTGAGGTTGGTCATTCAATTTAGGATCTCATACGAGCAAAGACTTGGAGCACTCGGATTTTCTCGAAGCACTCATGCAAAGGAAAACACATGGGAACATTACCAACAACCAATTGCATTCATCATCTTCTTCACAATCACAAATACAAACAGAGAATCATGGAGGTCCAAACCGGTGTGGCATGAATGGAACTTCTCTTCTCTCCAGATCTCCGCAATCACTAGCTTCATCACCTACACTCTCCAAACCCATTCTTTAGTAAGTATCTAATATCTCTTCATTTTTCTTTATTTGTTTTCAGTAAGATTTATTATTCATCTCAGTAATTTATTCTTCTGTACATCCGTACACATCCATTCCTCCCACCAAATTATCACCCTACCATACCTAGACCTTCCACATGTCTTCCCCCTATCCTAGCCATCTATGAACCTTTTAGACCATTCCACGACTTCACCCCCACCATTTCCAGCCTCTATGCAATCACAGAGAGTCTGAAGACCATTTCTAAGAGTTTTTTAGTAACTGCCCCTACCGACACTAGTTATCCAACGGACATCGGTCATCTGCAAAACTAGCATCGGTCACATAACCGACATTGATTACTATGTCTGACAATATATCCCAGACCAGTGAGCTCACACCCATTCCCTAACAACCTAGAATCACTCCTAATCTTGACCAGACCTTACCCAGAGCCAGTACGTAACCTACAACCCAATATCATCCCATCACCTAACCCGTTTTGACCTCAATCACCTTTTATCTGACCTTTCTTATTTGTTTTGATTGAGATACATAAATCATTCAATTCCAATAAGATTGTTACTTCATGTTTATTTTAGATAGCATTAATATTGTTATTTTAAAAGTGGATTGACATCCTATTCAGGAAGCACCACACTTCCCGGATCTAGCTTCTGCTAGGTAGTCCACTTGTTGTTTTATTTAACTCTATCTAGTGGTATTGTTTTGCATTTTATAGGTAGTTCCTCCTAGCCAAAAGGGAGTATTTGCAATCAGCATTGGATCAAGAAATTAGAACGCATCCACAACCTTCAACCGACATCACAAACAGTATTCCTCCTTGGCCTATCACCCTCTATCTATTTCATTAATTTATCAATAATCCGGTGAAACACTCTCCTCAAGAACTTTGATTTGGTATCATGAGAATTAGATTTTGGTGGGTTTAAATGGGCGAAAAAGGCAAAAATGTTTTGGGCTATGTATAATTGCAAGAAGGATCTTTTAATCATAAAAGCGGATGTTTTCTTTGGCTCGAGCTTCTATTAACATATTAAAGTTATTCAAGTGTTAATCATCCTATGTAGAATAATCATTTTGATATTTTGGATGGTTGGGACCATTAAAAATGTGCTCTACAAATTTCCTCTCTCTCTCTCTCTCTAAAATCGATAAATCTAAGTGCTTAGGCACATTTTTTGGGGGAATATTCTAAAAAGAGAAGGAACTCTGTAAAATTTTCTCTGTAGCCTTTTTTGAGTTGCAGCCTCTTATCTGGGCATTCTCATTATGAGATATTTTCCTTTCTTTTGTACTTTTGGTGAATTATGCATCTAATTAAGCAATAAATCCATGTTTTTTGGCTCTTTCTCCCTAGCTTGTGTGATATTGTATTTCTTGCCTTTCATTACAATTGTAGATGCATTATGTATACCTTATTCTTCTTGCAAGATTCAGGTTTGTTGTGCTCCATGGAAATGATGTTGATAAATGCAGCTAGGGACCACGCCACTTATGTCTGATCTCTCTCTTTCCTATTCTTCATATCATTTTTGCTCACTTGAATGTTTTCCCATCTCTTTCCTTGGTGCAATCACCTCTATAGTTTAGGATTTCCATTTTCATGCAATCTCTCTTTGGTCCCTTGGAAGCTTAGGATAGAAGTAGATAGTAGAATTTCCTTTCTAGGAGTAGTTTAGAAGTAAGATAAGGTAGAGGAATTTTTCCTTCTCCGTAGGTTTGTCTTAGCAGCAATTTCCCACACTAAGAGAAAATCTCGTGTTACCCAAAAACACTAGTTTCTCATTCATTAATTCAAGATCACATCAAAGGGTGTTGTTTTTTTATAAGGTTATGGCATGCCCAGTGGGACTAGTATTGAAATATTATATTTCATATGTGTGTAACCAAGTCCCTTTTGAAGGTGTTCCATTACACCTCCTTGTTTGCAACTCCATTTTACCAAGATTGGGTGTGTATCTTGGTGAATTTCAGCCTTGAAAATATTTGCATCAACACATCTAGCGACTCCAAGCATTCTATTTATTGGTTTAGTAATCTAAGAGCCTGAGTTTCATGAGAAGGATCTAAAAAGGTCTAGAATAAGAGAGGAAGGATCTATTGAGTTTATGTAGCTATCACCTAGGAGGGGAAGAAGGGGTAGAGTAGTTCAGAGGTCACCTTCACCACCAAATAGGACTCTCTCCACTCCACCTCTTGATAGACCCTTCTTACAATCTACTAGAATTTTGAGACCTCTCATGGTAGCACCATAGAGAAATATACCATTTTCCAATTTCATGGGTGGAATCCCTCTTGTTATCAATGCACAACATGAAATTCCAATGGTTGCACTCAAGATCATTCCATATTTCACTGGTGAAAATCAAGTCACCCTTTCTTAGCATATTCAATGATGTTAATGTTTGTGTCTCTCCATCTAGTTACACATGATAATGTACCAATTAGGTTACTAGCACCTTAATTCAATGGTAAGGAAATTTAATAGTATAGAAGCATAAGACTTGGATCCATTCCTGATTGGGATGAGCTTGGCATAGCTTTATGTAATTATTTTGAAGAAAAATCAGATCACATGTCCCTAGTGGAGCAAACTTACAACAACAAAGAGAGAACATAATGAGTGAATAATTTCAACATAAGTTTCAAAGGACCTGGGACTCAATACCTCAAGTGGTAAGACCTATAGCCTAGCATGCATTTCTTTATTATCTTAAGGCTTTGAATAGTGATATTTTTAGTCATGATTCAATCCATGAGGGATAGGACATTCCCATTGCCATATATATTATCATTAGAGATGAGAATAGTATAATCCAAGCTGGGAAACTTTATCCTAGGCCTCCAATGTCTTTTCTACACTTAAATTGAGAATCCCAACTCTAGTTAGACACCTAAACTAGCACCTATCTCAGCCCCCAAAATCAAATCTCTAGTGAAGCATTCACTTCTTCTAAAACCTCAACTAAACTATACAAGGTAATGAAACAACTGAAAAGTTTTGGGAATGATTTGGTATCACTTAAGAGGAAAAATCCTAAAATTATAAACCTTATCAGCCTCCATACCAACCAAAAAAGCCCCCATATCAACCAAATAGACCTCCTACCTAAGTTATAAATCAAATCAAAGTCAATTTCCTTCTACTAGGCCTTTTCAACCATATAATCCAAATGCAACCTCTTCATCTCAAGGTCTAGTTCCTGTCAAAAATAATCTTACACAATATTATGAATGGTGTTTCCCTTGTAATCATCCACATAACCAATCAACATGCCCAAATGGCATCTTGAACCAAGCTCTAATGGTACAAAGTGCATTTTCTTCTCAAGAAACAACAAAATCAGAGGAAAATCAACAACATATGGTAGCTCAAGAAACACCTCAAAATGACACTTCACTTGTGAATTGGCAAGTGGAAGACTTTTGTGGAATGAATCAAACTCTTCCACAAGGTGTAAATGCAAAACACAAGATCTAATAAGAGAGCTATTAAGGAAGGAAAATATATAGATAAAAGCCCTCCTCAACCTTTCATTTTAAACTCCAAATAGACAAATCAACCTAAAATACCTTCAATTCCAACTCAAGTGCAAGAGAAAATTATTGTGAGTAAAGTGAAACAAAAATATCCTTCAAATCCTTTCAATATACTCAAGAAAATAAAGAAAAAAATGTGAACATATCTATGTGGGAATCACCATGGCATTTCCAAGCTAGAGGGAACTCTTGCAAGTAGTTATGGCTAGTTTTTCTAAGCCAAATGAGTCATCCAAAAAGCAAGATAAGGTTCTTACCAATACAATGCAACAAGGAGAGTTCAACAAAACAAAAAAAGATAAATCTTCACTCTTCTATGTGTATTTTATCATAGGTAACATCTTAGTGCACAATTGTATGATTGACTCTAGAGAAAGTAGCTCAGTCATGCCAAAATAGATTGCAGACTAGCTAGACTTAAGTATGAGCCTCTTTCAAAGGGTGTGGTATAGTCGGATGGGATAGAAATGGGGACTGTTGTAGTTATCAGAGGTCTGAGTCTCACACTACATGCATGTCCTGATGTTTTAGTTCTTTAAGATATATCCATAATTGATTTACCTCCAATTTTTTCTATGTCTATCTAGAGATTTCACTACTAAAATTGGAGGATATTTGTCAGCAGACTGGTCTCATATGCTCTTTAGGACAAGGTATGGTGTTAAAGATACTATCAAATCTCAACCAATTGCTACTTACCACATATATCCTTATGTGCCTAGTCTTATCAATGCCAATTGCATAATCTTAGATCAAGAATATTGTCCAAGTACCAAAGAAGCAAATACTCATATTGGGGGCATTCTTGATCTTCTACTTGATGAGTGGACACATAAGTGTTAAAAATTTGATCCATACAAAGAAATGGAAGAGATTGAAGAATTTGGTCTTGGTGTTTATTTCCTATATGAAGAAAATCCACCCCTTCCTAATGTTACCAAACTAGTTAATGAAGATGATGATGGCATTTGGCAGATGTTTTTTGATGGATCAAGATGTAAACAAGGTGTAGGAGGAGGTGTAGTACTTATATCTCCCAAAGGTATCAAGTATTACTCATCTTTCAGGTTCCAATTCATTTGCTCCAATAACGTAGCAAGTATGAATCTCTTATTCATGGCTTGTAATGGGAAAGGAAGAAGAATATTAAGGAATTGCATACCTTTGGAGATAGTGAACTGATTTTGAACCAGATCAGAGGAGTAAATGTGGAAAAAAATGATCTACTCAAAGCCTACAAGCATAGAGTGTGGGATTTTTGGATTAATTTGAAGCTTTTAATATTCAATACATTCCAAGGAAAGAGAACGAAGTTGTTAACAAACTTGCTGCCATTGGAGAAATGTTTTATGTTGTTGAAAATATCAAAAGAGACAAGGTGCAACCACATATCAAGGTGGTAGTAAGGTCTTCCATACCAGACAATGTCACAAGTTTTCAAGTATTTGAGAATGATCAAAAAATTGTAAATTTCCTTCAAGAAGAAGTTGAATTCTCTTCAAAGGATAAGTTGGAAAGACAATATGGTGATTAGATTATCCAGCTTAGATCAAACAAGATTCCTAAGGGTTTAGTAACTTTGGAATCCATCTTCAACCCAAATGACCAATTTAGAAAGGAAAAATAAAATATAATGGTCAAAGGTGAAGACTTAGATCCTATTGCAATTGGTGGAGACAAGTTCCTTCAAATTGGAAAAGTAAGTACTTCACAAGAAAACATGATTTTGTAGAACTTTTTCAAGAGTTTGTTGATATATTTGCATGGAGCTATGAATATCTTAGAGGATTTAATCCTAGTTTAGCTCAACATACCATAGAGTTGGATCCAAATGCTAAGCATGTTAGGTAGAAGAAGAGGCATGTTAACCCACATATTAAACCTATGGTGAAAAAGAGATGAAACAAATTGATAGAGGAAAGCATAATTTTTCCAATCAAGCACTCATCATGGGTCGCCAACCTAGTTCCAGTATAGAAAAAGAATGGAGAGATCAAGTATGTGTTGATTTTAGAGACCTAAACAAAGCTTCTTTGAAATACCATTATCCACTACCCTCTATGGAACATATTTTACAAATGGTGGTAGGTTCTGAGAGGTTTTCCCTTTTGGATGGATACTCAGGATATAACCAAATCATGGTAAAGGAAGAGGATCAGTTTAAAACAACCTTTACAAAAAATGGGGAACTTTTTCTTATATAAAAATGCCATTTGGCCTATCAAATGTTGGAGCAACGTTACAAAGAGCCATGATATGGCATTCAGAGGGTTGATCAATATGATGGTTCTTATCTACCTTGATGACATAACAATGTTCTCCAAAAATGCAGCTGAGCATCTTTTTCATCTCAAAAGTATTTGAGAGATGTAGAGAGTTTAGAGTTTCCCTCAACCAAAAAAATGCATCTTCTTGGCTCATGAAGGTAAACTCCTTGGCCATATTGTCTCTAAGAAGGGATTGACTATTGATCCAAAAAGAATTTAAGCCATTCTTGATTTTTCATTGCCTAGCCATAAAAATATCTTCAAAGTTCTTGGGAAGAATTAACTTTGTTAGAATATTTGTCCCTAATTTTGCTAATCTTTTCAAGCCACTGACATTGATGTTAAAGAAAAACCATTACAAAATCACCAACCCTCATAAATCCATATTTCTCTAAGGATTTCATCTTATATGCTTTTGGAGGTGCTGAGACCATATCTTCCATATTGATGCAGCTGAACAAAGATGATTTAGAACAACCTATTTCCTTCTTCAGTCAGAATCTTGAAGATTATGAGGTAAAGTACTCATTCATTGAAAAGCATGTGCTAGTTGTTATAAGAAGTTTGAAGAAGTTCAAGCATCTAGTGTCAAATAACAAGATTCATCTATTAGTTTCACATGCTTTGGTATAAAAGACTTCTTATTGATTTGAATGAGAAGAGAGATGGATGGATAAAAAAATTAATGGAGTATGACATTGATATTAAAGTAACCAAGTTGGTTAGGGGCAAAGGGTTGTGTGAGCAACTTGTTTCAAGTCAAAGAAACCTATGAAGAATCCATTTTAGTGCTTCGAATGATCAAGAACAACCAGTGATGCTTTACCTATCCATTATTGGACTCAGGATATGGTGCACTTCCTCCAAATAATTCAGTTCCCTCTAAGATTAAGTAAAGATAAGAGAATATATTTCATACTTCAATCTATTCCATATGTGCTTATTGATGGAATTTTATTCAAAAGAGATGTGAATGGTGTTCTCTTAAGGTGCATCAAGATAGATCAGATTGAGAGGATAATGCACAAATTCCATGATGGAGAAGCAGGAGGTCACTTTTCTCCAAGGGTAACATCTCTCAAGATCATGAAGGCTGGGTATTATTGGCCTAATATTTTCAATGACTACTTTTCATGGGTTAAAAATGCAAGAAGTGTGCCTTATTTTCAAGAAAGGAAAGGCTAACAACCCTTCCACTCCACCCCATCTCTATTAATGAACCATTCATGCAATGGGGGTTGGACTTCATTGGAGTAATCAATCCACATTCAATTTTAGGACACAAGTGTATCCTAACAACCACAGACTACTTCACCAAGTGGACAAAGGTAGTTGCACTTAAGGAAGCAAATGAAACCAGCATTCTATATTTATATGAAGGTTGTAGACACCTTCCAAATTTATCTTTGATAATGCAATCTTATTGCCAAAATGCACACAAATCACTCTTATTCTTCCCAATTCCATTATAATTAGTAATCTTTACTAATTAACTAAAGTTTCTTTCCACTTTTGTCGATTAACAAGCACTTCATTGATCACCAAACCTCTTTCACATTCAGGATACCACTTTACGACGAATCATAAGTCAAAATCCTCTTCAAAATAGGTGATTTACATTTATTAGCTAATTGAGCCTATTTTTCCCTTGATTTTGTCAATATACCTAGTATTGACTCAAAACCCTCTTCCAACCACTCAAAATCACCTCATTCACCTCTATAACGTCTCAAAAAGCTTAAAAGCTTATCCTGTATTTTCTAAGTTGACCCTAAGTGATTGATTAGGGCTTCACACCCCTTAATCACTTGGTAATTCACTAATCGTGACTAAAGAGGCCTAATCATGATTAGCAATTCTAATCTAATTTGAGGCTTTTAGTCCCACATGCACCAAAATACAAGTTTCTCCCAAAAGGAAAACTATAAAAAGGGTGCACCTCATTCCTTTAGATTTTACATCATGTTTTGATTTACATCTCATATAATAAATATGATATGTGGCCAAGTTCAATCCTTGCTTAAAGCCTTCATATGGGGTTAGTAGATGGATATCCAAAATGACCAAGTAGTCATTTGGAGAGGCCATTTCACCTTGTTTGGAGTATGACCATATCCATTTGATTTCCTTTTTAGTTCTATTTAGGCCCATGTTAGGTAATTCAAACATATTAGTAGGCATGTTTAGTTAGATTTTATATTGTTTTCATGCTAATTAAACATTATTTTAAACTTCTATCTCAATGTTTCATTCCTAGACTTAGAACCTTGGCTATATGGATGGAAATGGTGTTAGCTTTCCTTGTTTAGTCATGTAATTTGCTTTGTAAATTTTAGGGTGTCATCAAAGGTATTATGGCAAGATTTGGTGTTCCTTCCACTATTATCTCTGATAATGCATTAGCATTTCTTGGCACCAAGATCTCTGAGTGGGCTGTGAAAAATGGGATATATTTAAGCACATCTTCAAACTATTACCCCCAGGGATAATGGGAAAGCTGAGTCCACAAACAAAAACTTGTTAAAAATCATAAGGAGAACTTTGGATGAAAACCAAAGGACTTGACATACAAGATTGAAATCAGCCTTTGGGAAGATAGGACTACTCCTAAAAGATTAAATGGTAACTCTTCATTTAGGTTATTTTATGGCAGAGAAGAAAATGCCAATATCTCTTGAGTTACCAACATTAGAACTTATCAAGTAGTTGGAATTGTTTGAATTTGAAGTCATGAAGTTAGGTATGCAGAGCTCATGGAGCTAGAGGAGCTAAGGAACCAAGTAGTGTAAACAATGAAGAAAGATCAAGCTCAAATTAAGAACATATTTGATAAAAAGATAAGGTTAGAAGCTTCCAAGAAGGATATTTAGTCTTAAAATGGGATGCAAACAAAGCCAAACTAGGTAAACACTTAAAATTTGATGCAATATAGAGTGGTCCTTATATCATTTCAGCCTTCAAGTCAAGACATGCTTTTCAATTATCAATATTGGATGGAGAATAATTGCATATTCTAGTAAATGGGGTCTATTTAAAGCATTGCTACTGAAGTAAAGTCTCCTCCCTTGTATATAGTAGATTAGTTTCAATTCCTCCAAGTGTTTTTAGCACATTGTCTTATTAGTAGAGTAGTTTTATTTTCCTAAGTGCTTGTACACACTCTGCATGTTCCACTTGAAACATGTATGCTTTTTATGTTTGTATATAGTTTTTTTGGTTTTGTCACTTTGCACGATTTGTTTCAAGTCCAAAATGGGTTAGGAGGTTTCCAAGCTCCATTCGTAGATCCCAAAGCAATACTCTTGGCCAAATCAGATATGGGGTAAGTTTTAAATGCTAAATTATTCAGGCCTCAGAGATCGATTAGTGATCAGCCAAGATCCATGGAACCTCTTCTTGGTCAAATTCGTGTTAGGGATAGTGTTAATTGCATGAATTTCATTTCCAAATTAGCATGAAAAGTTTAATGGAAAATCATATAATTGAGCAATTATGCAAATCATTTAAAGCTCCATTTGATCATGCTTAAATTCATTTTGTGCTTAGATAATGGCTCGGGGTAATAAAGAATCATGTTCATATTAGTTTTTAAGTTTTGGGCTTGATTCCATGCCTAATGAATGCATAACAATACTAGTCAAATTTATCGAAAATTACTCAGAGGTCACCAATTGTTATCCAAAAATCCCCTCGGGTTATTTTTGGTTGTAAAAAAGTTTAAAATGGACTTATCCATTTTTAAGATCTTGGGCTCGATTAAATGCCTAATGTTAAATTATCTTTCCCAAATTCTTTGGTCACCAATTCAAAAACCCATGAGAGACTAAGTCTTAAAGCTTTGGTGGGTTTATCAAAATATTAAAGCCGCGGAACGAAGGTCAAAAGGCTAGTGTTGTGTGGAAAAGATAAAGCCACAAAATAAGGTCAAAGGATTAGTGTTGTGCAGAAAATATTAAAATTCATGGTACAAATGAAATCAAGATGACACGTGACATAGATCAAAGACATCAGAAGAGGACACGTGGAGCCATTTCATAATTTCCTAAGGAGATTGGCCCATCTCGGACTCTCAAGTCCCCAAATTTAATCACAATTCATATTTCATCAGTCCACAAAGCGACAAAGTCCAATGACATCGACATCCAACTTCAAAGCTAGAAATTTTATAAGGCCATGGGACTTAGAAATTGTGATGTGAAGAGCTACGTGGAGTCATTTCATTAGCTCACGTTTAAATCGACAAATGTGAAGGCCCATCCAATCAAAGACAAGATTGAGGAGGCAAGTCCCAAGTTTTGACACTGTGGAAATGTGGAGCTTCTTCATTGGCTCGTGTTTCATAATTGTCAGTGGAGATCAAAGAAAATATTAACAACGTGAAGTGTGTGGAGATTTCTCATGATGGTTGCACTTCACAGTTTCGAGATAAAACTATCAAGAGTCTAATAAAATGCGGGGGCATGGAATGATTTCATTAGTTGATTCTTCTCAAGTGTTAGAAAGGAAAATCAAAAATAATGACATGTGAAGTGCACGAGCCCTCTCATTGGCTCACACTTTGCAATGGTCATTCAAAGGGTGAATTTTGAAGTAAATGTGGTTGTTTCTCATTATCTCGTGTTCCTAAAGGAGGATAAAGGTCTAAAATTCAAAGAAGCGTGGAGCCCTCTCATTGATCCACTTTCACAATTATCATTCGAAGCTAAGGACTATCTGTCATCCCAAAGTAATGTGGAGAGGTGACTTATTGGTCTATATTTTTTAATACATAGATCTTTTTAAAGCCAAAGCAAAATCAAAGAAAATAAAGGAGAGAGGGAAGTAAAATCTCGATTTACGACCCAATGATAGATGGACACATGACAAAGTACGAAATGATGCACACGTAAGTAGAGTGTAATCTCTGAGCAAATCAAAGGCCACCACATGTCAGATTCCTATGCATCCCAACGTGTAAAATATTCAAATGATAATATCTTTCGATCCTACTCTAAATTTCAAAAAATTGGTCTTGTTTGAAAGCTCTCCTCAAGAAATTTGTTTTGGTATCATGAGAATCATATTTTAGTGTGTCTAAATGGGTAAAAAGATAAAAACAATTGATCGCCATATAATTACAAGTGGGATCATTTAATCATAGAAGTAACACGTTTCTTGGGCTCCAAGGTTCTGTTAACATATCAAAGTCAACAAAGTGTCAATCATCCTATGCAGAGCAATCATTTTGATCTTTTGGATGGTTGGGACCATTAAAAAAGTGCTTTGTGAATTCCCTCTCTCTCTCTCTCTAAAATCTATAAATGTATGTGCTTAGGCACGTTTTTTGGGGAATATTCTAAAAAATAAAAGGAACTCTGTAAAATTTTCTCTGTAGCCTTTTAAGAGTCGGGCCTACGATCTGGGCATTCTTCTATGAGAAATTTGCCTTTCTTTTACACTTGTTGTGAATTGCACATGTAATTAAACAATAAATCCATGTTTTGTGGCTCTTTCTACCCTAGCTTATGTGATATTGTGTTTCTTTCCTTTCATTACAATTGTAGATGCATTGTGTATACCTTGTTCTTCTTGCAGGATTCAGATTTGTTTTGCTCCATGGAAATGATGTTGATAAATGCAGCTAGGGACTGTGTCACTTATGTCTGACCTCTCTCTTTCCCATTCTTCATCTCATTTTTTCTCACTTGAATGTTTTCCCATCCCTTTCCTTGGTGCAATCACCTCTGTAGTTTAGGATTTCCATTTTCATGTAATCTCTCTCTCTCTGTTCCTTGGAAGCTTGGGATAGAAGTGGATAGTAGAATTTACCTTCTAGGAGTAGTTTAACAATAAGATAAGGTAGAGGAAGTCAGCCTTCTCCAAAGTTTTTTCCAAGCGAAAGGTCTCACGCTTAGAGACAATCTTATGTTACCTAAAAGCATTGGTTTCTCATCCATTAAATCATGATCAAATCGGAGGGTGTTGTTTTTAGTGATAATAGATCCATATGAGAGGTAGAGTATAAAATGAATCTGCATTGAGTAATTAGATTATTATTATTCTAGATTCATTTAAATTGACAATACTCATAGTGGGAGATGCACATATGACATGAGATCAATGATTTGAGATTTGTCAAAATACATGAAAATATATGCATGGGGGTGATTTATGTTATCCCAATGATATTGATATTTATGTTAGATTACTAATAAGATTCATAATGGTGGGATTATAGAGGGTACATTGTATTTATAGGTATAGGTATACCAAGACTTTCTAGTGTTCAAGCTCGTGGGATTACCCTAGTTCTATCAAAATAGAGATGTCCCTTATGTGGGAAATGGTTTGCACCACCAACCAAGAAGCCATGCAACATGGTTATTTCCCATCAATGGATGATTATCAATGTATCTTGCATGATTGTGATGTCATTTAGACACCATATATGAACCATCTTTGTTGGGTTAAGGATGCACAACCATTGTAGAATATCATTGTAGACACCTAAAATCCACTTATGGAGTTTTAATACTAAAATTGCACTAATTATCCTCTTTCTCATCATTTCTGTAATAATTAGCACTTTTCCACTAATTAGCTAACATTCCTCTTCATATTCGTTAATTAATGACCTTTCATTAATTAATTAGCCTTCATATCATTCAAGATGTTGATTAACAACCTTTCATTAATTAATTAACCTTCCTATCATTTAGGATGTTGATTAATGACCTTTCATTAATTAACATCCGCTTCTACCTGGTTTAATTAATTATTATTAATTAATTATGCCCGCTAATCTAAATCAATAAATTCTGGTTAATCAATTACATTTTACTAATTAATTAACCTTCCTATCATTCAAGATGTTGATTAACGACCTTTCATTAATTAAAATTTGCTTCTACTTGGGTTAATTAATTAGGACTTCTAATCTAGATCAATAAATCACCATTTATTGGATCAATTCCTCTCTTACAACCCGCAAATCATATTAATTTTCTTGTAATTAGCTTTTTGTAAGCTTACATCTACCTATTAATTAATCACCTTTGATTAAGTAAAACATCCCCCAACTCCCATGACTTACTAATGACAAATTAAACTCTTCTAAATCAATATTACCTTTTATAAAGAAACCTTATCCATTCCTAATCTTGTTTTACCCTTATCCCACATGCACCGAGTTGCACATCTCTCTCCAACATTCAAGTTATATAAAGGACCAAGCTCCTTCCTTTCTAGACACACCTCATTTACACTAGTGAAAGCTATAGGAAAATTACTTTGAGCATTCTCCATTGATTTAGATTAGCCTCTTCATCTTGCATCCATTTCACTCAAATTGAGTAATATGGGAAGATCCAAAATGGCCTTGTAGCCATTCTTGGTGAGATTCCATTCTAAATTCTTGAGATCACCACCAACCACATTTGATTGCTTATGTTCTTCATAGGTTCATAGTTTAAATTAGCAATCATAGAGAGTAGGAAATAGCTTAGCATGTAGTTTCATTTATGCATTGAAGAAGCATTTCCTTTAAGCTCTTATCTTGATGGTTCATTGTTTAATTAGCATTTTCTTTTAAAGCTATGTAGATATTAGTTTCAATTTATAGCTTAGTTAATTTTACATGAGCACATATGGCACACCTTGGGACTTACTCCATTGTCCTTTAGACTTAATTTCAAGTTTTTGTAGTTAAGTTTCAATTTTGGTTACTAACCCTCTTTTTAATATATTGACATAGCTTGTTTTTCTTAACTTGTTTTGTTGAGTTTGCATGTGTTGAGTCTTCCTTATAGGTATAAAGGAGGTGAAGTATTGTCAAAATTGGATCTTGATGGGAAAAATCAAGATTTCTCCATGTTTTCATGTTTAGAGCTTCATTTTTCAACATTCTACATGTTAGTTTTGTCAATTTCTTGAAAATCTTAAATTCTTGAGCATGTAGGTTAGTGTTTGATAGTGTTGAGTCTTCTATTTACATATTAATGTTGTGGGTTGTTGTCAAAATTGAATCTTGGTGAGAAAAATTTCAAGATTTCTCCATGTTTTTATTTTTAGAGCTTATTTTTTCAACATTCTACATGCTAGTTTTGTCAATTTCTTGAAAATATTAAATTTTTGAGCATGTAGGTTAGTGTTTGATAGTGTTGAGTCTTCTATTTACATATTAATGTGGTGGGTTATTTTCAAAATTTAATCTTGGTTGGAAAATTTTGACCTTTTTATTTACAGATTAAGGGACTAAAGGATGTTTTTTTGACATTTTTGGGTACATGTTAAGTGCATACCCATGAGCATAAGAGCATATGCGTAACCCATCTTTTGAAGGCCATAACTTTTGCTCCCGAACTCGAAATGACTCCATTTTTTTACGTTGGAAATGTATTGAAGTGAACTATGCAATGAAAACATAAATTCGGGATTTAGACTTACAAAAAGTGTAGGGTTTTCATTTATTATAAAACTAGTCATTTTCATTGCATGCTAGATTCACTTTTGATCAATGCCACGTATGCTCTTCTCTTGTGCTTTCAAGTGACCTTGAGAATCAGAAATGGATATGATTATGGATATTTTTCTAACACATTTCAATGCTTTAATGAATGTTGTTTTTCCATTTTTTACTTAGTTAGATCAAAGTTTGTGTATGCTCTTCTCTTGTGCCTTTTGGTAATCTTGAGAATCAAAATCAACTTTGGTCTTATTTTCTAACATCTTGTAGGGTTTTCTTAAGGCTAACTATTGATTTACAGGGTATATTTGATCATGCTTTGTGCTAATTTTGTTTCATTAAAGTTAATAAATGTTTGTGCATGTTTGTTTATGAGGATAGGATTGTGTATGTTCTTCCCTCACACATTTTAGGTGATCTTGGGAATCATAAATGATTCTACAACTTTTCCATGCTTTCAAAAACATTTCATTAAACTTTTTGTTAAGGGAATGAACTTCAATTTGGTTAAAATGAATCATTTGTGCATTTGAGTTAAGTTTTTCCATTATTTGCTAACTAGTTGGATTTTTCATTGTGTATGCTCTTCTCTTGTGTCTTAGGATGATCTTGAGAATCAAAACAATGTTTTATCCTCTTTTTATGATGTTTTGATCATTTGGAAAACTACTAAAATTTGCATGCAGGACCTAATTACTTGCCAAAGACTTGGGATCTAAACAAACTTTTAACAACACATGTGTGTTGCATGTTTTCAAATGGTGTACAACTAAACCACATTAAGCTTAAAAGATAAGAAAAAACACCACATTCAAAACATTGTAATTGCAGGTTCAGTTAAGAGTTACGGCTCATCCGCTTAAAACTAGGAGAAACTCCTTTGGCATAATCCTTAAGACAACAAGAGGGATGTTCCTAAGAACCCCAAAGTAGTCCACACAAGAGGGAACCTTGTGGATGAAACAGGAAGTACTCTCCGCACACCTACTTGACTAGTTTACACTTGTGAGATTTAGCATCAAAGTTATCTGTATCATGACCCCAATGAGAATAAAACTAAACTCATTAATTTTCATTACATTTTTGAGGGGGTAAAGTAAAGTCAGGATACTCCAAGACTAGTTCAATGTGTGACTTTCTTTGCCAAACGAGCTCATGAGGGTAACTTATGACACTAGTTGAGAGAAAAAAATAGGAAGCCATTTCTTCTTGGAGCCAACTTGACCATCTCAAACCAATCGTTGTTGTAAAGAGCCTTCACGAAGTGAGAACTTTCTTAGATTCAAAACCTTGTTTTCGAACAAGGGGAGAGTCCATCAAATTTTGAACTAAGCGTCATTCATCATGAAATTTGCAAGTGTTACTTTGCCTTAGTTTTTCACTCACCCTAAGGTGAGGCAAAACTTTTTCAAAGTGAGGCCAAGTATTTTTCAACCCCACTTGATCTACTTCCTTTTCTTTCTTTTGAAATTTTTATCAAAAGAAGAGAAACAATACGTGTGTTATCAATCGATCGTGTCCACCACTTTTGCCCTAATTTACATTTGTCCTTTCTTGAGACTGATGGTAAATGTTGAAAGTGTGTTGGTACATTTTCATATCTTGATAGCCATTTGATCTTGATACCCAAGTCAAGATCATCATTGTAGTTAGGCTTGATTCTTCATTTGATTCTCCTTTGAAGTGTTACATTGTTTGTATCGTGTCGAAACAATTTTGATACTTACGTCTAGTTTCTTGCAAACTTGGCCTAAGTGTTTAGATTGTAATGTTACGCTATGCATCTTAACAATTCCTTGGTATACTTTAGCCTTGGTTTGTTTTCAAACATTACCTTGACCTTGAAAGGTGTTGTCATTACCTTTTGCGTGCGTCATATTAATATTATTTTGATATTAATACCTTACTTTTTCACAAAGTTTGGTTAACGTATCTTAGTGGTATTGTTGTGTCACTCACATTCATAACCTCCACTTTTTGAGATTTTGGTCTTTCTTGGATCTAAACTCACTATAAGTATACTTTGATTGAAATCACATCAACCCTTTGTTAATACTTATGCCTTGTTTATCTTAAACTTGACTTAAGTGTTGACATTGAGTTGATCATCTTGCATCAAACTACCTTTGAGGCGTTTTGTATAGGGATTATTTCCTCATAGATTGGATTTGTGTTTTGAATTTGTGTGATTGTTCCTTGTGATAGTTCATCTTGTAGACTTATGTTTTCAAGGACAATCTTTTTGATCAACCACTTTGAAATTTTCACTTGCAACTTGTTGTCTAAACCTTGTTGGATTGTTGAAATTATGTTACCATGATGTATGTTTTCCTTAGAACCCCTTTGGAAAATCACACAAGCATCCCCTATCTTTTTTGCAAAATGTCTAGTTGGTTTCATTATGCTACCCAAATCACATGGAACTTCCTTCTATTTGAAGGAGTTCAATCACACTATCTAGGTCTAGGCATTTGGACTTAACAAACACCAACCATGACTGATTATCACAGGTTCCTTATATGTACAACAATAAATAATTAAAATTTAGGAATTCACATAAAAATATTCCCATCATGACTAAACCACGTTTGGTTCTTCACGCTAGAGAACCCTTTGGCTATGCCTTTCCCCACCTTCATCTCATGGTCGGTGGTATGATTCTTCTGATTCTAATCCAAACATTTCTTCTGATTCTGAGGATTCTAATCCAAACTATTCATCTGATTCTTCTAATTCTCCTGATTATTTTGATCCAAACTATTATTTGGATTCTCCTTAGTCTCCTGAACTTCATCCAATCAACCTTCTTCTAAGGAATAATCAGTCACCTAAATAAATTTTCCTCCTCTAAATATTTGTGTTGCCAAAAATCTCCCCATCATTCATCTAATGTGATTCTCGAATCATGGTCCTCCCTTTCTTCACAGGACCCCTTTAATCATTCATCTAATGTGATTCTTGAATCGCAGTCCTCCCTTTCTTTGCACAACCCCTTAATCAAATTTCTAATTCGACTCTTGATTCTCCTCCCTTTATTCACAAGAACCCTTTAATCATTCATCTAATACGATTCTTGAATCATGGTCCTCCCTTTCCTAGGACCTCCTTTATCAGTCACCCTTCCTCCTTTGAATATCCATGCGGCTCCTAATTCTTCCAATGAATCATCTAATACAACTCCTAAGTCATAGTCCTCCTTTTCAATCATCCGAGGACCTCTTTCATCATCACCCCATGTACTTTCCTTCAAGTATTTGTGTCACTACTAGTTTACCGACACTATATCATCGTATAGGTAAGTCCATTTCATCTTCTTCTATTCACGAGACATCTAGCTCCATGTCTACTTTGTTTCTCGTGTCATCTTCTTTTGTCAATCATCATCAAACATATTCTCAATCTTCCACACCAGTTGGACCTTTTTCTTCCAATCAAACCCTTATGGTTGATCAACAACCCATACCGATTGATTTCTTTCAAAATGAAGGAGTGATCATGGATTTATAGGGGCACACGAATATATCCCTCTAACAAATTATGAGCAAGGATTCTCTTTAGACCTCGATGCGTTTACATATTATGGGGAAAAGGTTGATTCATTTTATCAAGAAATAGAGGAAGAGCCTAGATCATGCAACTTGATCCTCCTCTTATTCTTCCATCCTCACATTCTTCATTCTGTGATGAACTACCTGGGTCTAGTATTGAGCCATGGCCCATCTTCTCATCACCCAATTCTTCTTTACATATCACAATTCCTCAATCACAATTATACTTTGGGTCATCACCAAGTATCCCATCGTCTTCTTCTATATATGGGCCACCTCCAAGTTTCCCTTCATCATCTATTTGTGGGTCTCCTCTAGGTAGCCCATTACCTTCTATTATGGGGCCACATCCAAGTATCCCCTTATCTTCTATCAATGGGACACCTTTGGGTAGCCCATCATCTTCTATTCTTGGGTTACATCCTAATATCCCATCACCTTCTATTCTGGGGCCACATCCTAGTAGCCCTTCATCTTCTATTTTTGGCTCACCTCCTAGTAGCCCATCTTCTTCAATTCTTGGACCATATCCCTTTCATCCATCACATTATTCTTATATAAATAATTTTGGCAAGCCCATCATCATTCCTCTCATCAATTCTAAATGTCCACGTTCTTCTCCCACTTCTCGGGATCAGAAAATTCAAGCATTAGCTTATAAGAAACCCAGACAAGTTCTTTATCAAGATAAGATCAAAACTCCAAAGATCTCCAAATCTCCCAACAACTCAAATGATTATAAAATTCAAAATCAAACATGATTCCAGAATGCACACCAACGTACCCATCAAGTATGGCACAAAAGTGTAGAAACCTATGGATAGGGAACTCAAGCTCCCACATACAAAACCATGTTTTCAAAACAAATCACATTCATTTGTTGAGTGTGAACTCACCACGATCATCGAGATCGGGATAATATTATGCTTGATAAACAAACATTTTTGTCTCCCTTATCAAGGAAATCGTAAACATCATTGTTGGATCTTATCACACAAAGTGACATTTTTGGTCCTAACTTCCCAAAAATCAAAAAAATCATAAAACAATTCAAAAATACAAAAAAATGAGAAAACATTAAAACATTACAAAAAAAATCAAAGGTATAAAGATCAAACATTATATCAAGTATTGCGTACACATGGATGTTCTTTCTTCCCTTTCTTTCATATTCCTCTACAAGTCATCCACCATTTTCATCCCTTCGATGTTATTTTGGTTAGCTTATTTTGTACACATTTTGTGACATTTATCTCTATGGTATCCATTTGACCTTGGTCTTTCATCACCTTGGTAAATTAAAGAATGACTGACCTCTTAGAGATCCTATCACTATCTACATCTAATAAACTTGTTACGAAAGAATTTTTGGGCATATTTGTTGACACTAGCCAATGTCATCATCACAATCACTTCCATATCCTTCCATCAAGCCATCAGTGGTTCTTAACCCCTTGTCAAAACAAGAGAGCTGAAATAAAAAATTTTCAGAATGCTAAAAGAAAAAGAATCAATCAATCGAAATCAAAATCAAAAGCAAAAGCAGATTGATATATAACTCTATCTTGGGGTATTTCCAATATCTCTACCGGGGCTATGGACGTCTAGCTGGTAGTAGAGAAATGTTGTGATTAGAATCAAATACATCTCCATCATGGGGCTATGGATGCCTGGATGGCAGTGGAGCAATGTACGACTATCCTTCCACCCTTCATTCACAAATCACCATTCAAAATAAATCATTCCTACACATTGGCTAAGGTGTCTTCACTTGTTGTCTATCAAATCTTCCCTTCAAGAGGTAATTAATTTCCATGTGCACACACTAGATCTCTATGAGAAAATAGGACTAGTATGTTACCAAGTGTCTTCTTTTTGGACCTTGTTCAAACTCTTGCTTTAGTGCATGTCTTGTCTCATGATTTGTGCCTTTGGCTAATCAATTTTTCATCGACCGCCTTCTAGCTACATTTTCCATATATTTTCATAACATTTATGTTCTTCTACTTTGTTCAGAACATCCATGTGTATAAGATTTCCTTTTTACTATGTTTGAGGGAAACATTTGTCCCTTCATTCAATAAACAATCTTCTACTTCTTTCTATCAGCGGCTTCTTGGCCAGCTTATGTTGGGGCATCCTTTCTCCTTCTTAGCACTTCATTGGTTTGTGTTCATCATCAGGTTGAACATGTCTATTTTGGCCTTGATCCAACCTATCCTCTTGTATATACATGTGGGGTTTGCCTTTGTATATTCCCATCTCACGCTGGGGGAAACTTTTCATATTCACCTTCTTGTACAGGCATGTGGCATTTTGCCCTTGTACATTCCATCTACTATTGGGGCATCCATGTTTCTTCATTTTCATGTACATAGCTTCAAAAAACTTTCAAAAACACAAAAACATTCGTATAAACTTTCAAAATATCAAAACATTCAAATATGTTAGTCGAAAAACTCAAAACATTCAAATATGTTTCAAAACACAAAAATCCATTAAAAATTTAATAAAAATTCAAAAAACCAAAAAATTGTAAAATTCAAAAATTCAAAAATTGGTAAATGGCATGCACGTAGCTAAAGCTTGTGTCAAATGCATTGTACTCAAACATAGAAAATTTATCTTACAAAAGCATATTTCTTTGGTTTTCACTTGTTCTCACGCAACGACTCACGATCATCTGGATCTACCTCCATTAACAAAGTTGGTTTGCTTACTATGTCTGTATGCCTTTGGCACAATGAGTTGTTGGGTACTATTTCATAGATCATGAATGACTTTTTCATAGGACCCAAGTGTCCTTCATTATTCCCCTTGCATGTATCCTTGCTTGGGGCACCATTTTCAACCCTTTCATTAAACACGAACATTCAGAAATGAAGCTTGATAACAAAAACATGTGTGCAACCATCTTGAATGTTATTTATTTACTTGTGTTTGTACTTGTTTCTATTAGGTTATCTTGTTTACTTTCTCTGTATTGCATTGCATTTATGTATGTTGCATTGAGTTAGCATTTTTGGCAATGAACAAATGTTCGTATTATAGCTTTTCATGTTATGGTACACTTTTGTTGTATGCATACATTTTAATAAGGACTGATGACGAAGATCATAAGCAAAATGATGAAATAAATTTGTTTTTACATCAACAAGATGAAATCTATTTCCATCTCCCTTCATCTTCATCTTTCTTCCTTATCATTCTCTTCTATCAACACTATTCTTCCAAATCACTTGGGGCAATAGGGATAAATTCTTCTATTCTTTTCCTTCATCTTTTCAAGTGTCAATCGACCTCTTTCATCACCCCATCGACACTTGAGGGGGCATCCTTCATTCTACTAATTTTTCTTCTATCCCTTCAAAAAAATTATTTATATGTACTTGTCTACTATCTTTGAAGTGGTGTCACTTACACCACCCCAAAGAGGGGCAAATGTAGACACCTAAAATCCACTTACGCAGTTTTAATACTAAAATTACACTAATTATCCTCTTTCTCGTCATTTCTATAATAATTAGTGTTTTTCTACTAATTAGCTAACATTCCTCTTCATATTCATTAATTAACGACCTTTCATTAATTAATTAACCTTCCTCCTCATTCAGATTACTCGATTAATGACCTTTCATTAATTAATTAACCATTTTATCATTTAGGATGTCGATTAACAACCTTTTGTTAATTAACATCCGCTTCTAAGGTTAATTAATTACACCCACTAGATCTAAATCAATGAATTCTCGTTAATTAATTACATTTCACTAATTAATTAATCTTCCTATCATTTAGGATGTCGATTAACGACCTTTTGTTAATTAACATCCGCTTTTACTTGGGTTAATTAATTATTCTTAATTAATTATGACCACTAATCTAAATCAATAAATCACCATTTATTGGACCAAATTCCTCTCTTACATCCCGTAAATCATACTAATTTTCCTCTAATTATCTTCTATAAGCTTACCTCTACCTATTAATTAATCACCTTTGATTAATTAAAACATCCCCAACTCCCATGACTTACTAATGACAAATTAAACTCTTCTAAATCAAGATTACCTTTTATAAAGCAACCTTATCCATTCCTAATCTTGTTTTACCCTTATCCCACATGCACCAAGTTGCACATCTCTCTCCAACATTCAGGTTATATAAAGGACCAAGCTCCTTCCTTTCTAGACACACCATCATTTGCACTAGTGAAGCTATAGAAAATTACTTTAAGCATTCTCCATTGATTTGGATTAAATTCTTCATCTTGCATCCATACACTCAAAATTGAGTAATATGGGAAGATCCAAAATGGCCTTGTAGCCATTCTTGGTGAGATTCCATTCTCAATTCTTGAGATCACCACCAACCACATTTGATTGCTTATGTTCTTCATAGGTTCATAGTTTAAGTTAGCAATCATAGAGAGTAGGAAATAGCTTAGCATGTAGTTTCATTTATGCATTGAAGAAGCATTTCCTTTAAGCTCTTAGTTTGATGGTTTTGTTTAATTATCATTTTCTTTTAAATCTATGTAGATATTAATTTCAAATTATAGCTTAGTTTTACATGAGCACAATTTCAATCAACAGATTCCTATTAAGACAAATTACATTGTGGAGAGGCTTTAATATGAGAAGGTTATAGGTAGTTTAGAGTTTAGAAAGCTATGCCCATAACTATAATATTTTGGTGGATATCATAAAGAATCCATCATAGACTTGGGGATTAACCACCAATAGGTACTATAGATACAATAAAAACTATTGATGATGAGGAGGATGAGAAACTTCCCAATCATAGGGTTGACAATGTTGGGTAATAAAGGCATAATGAGTATGGTGGGCATGAGCTCACCCCACATCATTGCTTCTACTAAGATTATATGCACACAAAATGGCTAAAGAGAAAGAGTTAGATGTTGGGGATCATGTTGGGTCACCTCCTGGGATGGTGGACATGAGGTAGGGGAGTGAGGAGAGACCTTTTAAGTATAACTCCTTTATGAGAAACAGGAGTTGATTATTAAAAGACTACTTATTTTGGTAAAGTATTTTTATATTTACAAGTTTGTATATTGTGATTAGTATTTGTTAATTTTAGGGTAACTTATTGCATTTGCATTTTTGAAACACTATCATGGTATTGAGTCACCACGATAGATTCCTTAGTGAGGTAAGTTGACTTCATATATTCTAGATGAAATTCTTGGTATACTTGAATGTGAATATTTGAAGTGTGCATGTATGCATGTGTAGATATTTAATCATGTGAGAAGGGATAGTGCAACACATATAGGGGATCTAGCTAGAGTTGAGTATTTTGAGGCCAAAAATGTATAGCTATACACCTTGTTAGTAAGTTAAGAAAAGAGAGAGGATATTAGATTAAATGTTGTGATGCCCTCTTCATCTATTGTTACATTTTTTAGATTGTTTTGATTCAAGATACATGGAGTTACAATAGATATATTCCGAGATGACCTTGGAGCTTAGTGAGTTGAGAGAAGTTATGCAATCACATATGAGGGGGAGGTCTATTGATATGTCATTTCATATTATTATGAATTAGTACATAGATTTATGGTGGATGTATTCGAGATGAATTTGAAGATTAGTAGGCTAAGAGAGAGGCTATCTAGTCACAAATGAGGGGGAGGTCCCACATTAGAACAATTATATCCACCATATTTGTTACTCCATGGTCTTATAGGTATAGTTTAGGATATTCCTTTCCTCCTTAGGATGTATGATATTTATGGGTCTTGCACCCTTATTGTATTATGTAAATGATTACCATTCTAATATATTTTGGTTTATATGTTTATTGTTGTTCTATATATAAACGTATAATGGATTTTATGGAATGATAAGTTAGGTAGCATGCATATAATAATACATTAATGGATATAAATATAATCATATAAATGTTTAGTAATTAGTGTTGTGAATAGGTAATAACTAAGGAATAACTATAAATAATAATAGAGAAGGTTCTATTTATGCAAATGAATAGCATAAATGAAAAAAAAAGTGTAGGTCTGCCTCATAGCTTACTCCTAACTAAATTACTATGTGAATTGTATTGGATATGAAATTTGGATAGTTTGTTAGACTGGATAATGGAAAATTTTGATAGCATTGGTAGTGAAGTCTGTGTGGATTATGATAATTAGAGTTGTGTAGTATCTAACGGTTAGAGTTGTAGTGAAGTGTGTGTGGTTTACATGCATTTGATTCATTCTAATGTCTCTTGAAGGCTCAAAAAATTACTTTGGAATAAGGATTCTTAGATGTATCGAATAAGGGATTTAGTAGAATGCATCAAACAAATCTCACACCCAATATTGGTCATAACATTAATTCTAATCACATTATCATGAGCCCATGATTTTACAAAAGAAAAGGTATCTTGCTTGTTTAATAAAGCCACAATATTAAAATTTAAATATGTTTTCCTATATGCATTTCCTCAAATCCTTTTTTGTTCGGTGACTACTAACCATTTAGTAAAATCCTTCAATTGTTAAGTCTAGGCATCAAATCCCATAACTTTTAAGTGGACAATTATTTTGCAATGGTGTTTTTTAAATCTAATATGAATTTGTTTGTGTTATAAGAATGGTTAGTGATTAAGTAGAAAGCTTCAAGTTGATTAACTAAAATGTGAATATTCTAGTGTAATCTAGATGTTATAGGAGCAATAAAATAACTTAAATAAAATAAAGTAATAAAATATTGAAATAGTACCCAAGCAATCTAAGCAATGAAGTGTAAAACCTTAATATGCAAAGAGGGTTTAGAAGGGCTTATTTGATTCACAAATGTCGTAGGATTGTGTCGTAATGTAGACCGGATGAACAACATGAGGAAATCTTCGCACATGAGCCTTGAAAAGTGCGAGATCTAGATTGTTTGGCTAGACTGGGGCACTGGGAGAGGAATAGGGGCACTCGTGAGCACCTTGGTCATCGTGGAAATGACCATAAAACCTCCTCTAAGGTGTCGCTGAGTGTTTGCATGTGTTCTCTTCCTGTCACGTGAATGTCATTACACTTTTCCGATGTCGTTGTAAACCTGTAATGAAGAATCACCTACAAAACCCCAAACAAAGCATCAAAACCACAAAAAAAGATGAATATGAAGGGGTTGGACTGTCCTCAGCTACCAAATTGATGGACTTATCATTGAGTGTTGCACTACATCTCAGACCCAATGTAGTTCTAGGTGTGTGTGTGTGTGTGTGTGTGTGTGTGATTGTTCCATAGGTACTCTTGTGTTAGTTGTACTTTATGAAGTAGTGATCAAATAACTAGATGTAGAATGTAGTAAATGTGTGCATGGAAACAATAGACTCCCCTCCTATGAATTGTGATGTAGATGAACCAGCCTTGTGTGCTTTGTGATGGAGCTAGATGGATGCAAATGTAGCTTTAGATGCCTTTGATGGATACAACCTTAGGTGGTGGTAGTAAGTGCCTAGTGTTTGGCCCCTCATTATGGTCACATAACTTTATATTTATATGGTTCTCTTGCTTTAATTTCGTAATTAACCCCGAAAAGGATGACCACCAAAAATATAAGAAGCTCAAATGGCTAGAAAGTTCCCAAAAAGTGATAGGTAGGTATAAAGAGGATCGGGCACCCGGAGGGGACTAGGAGCCTAGGGCACCCCGATCCTGGTGGCACCCCAATCACAAATAGGAAAACACAGTATGAAAATACAGACTAGGAAAGTACGGGTGTAAGATCTAAAATGATGACAAAAAGCAATGAAAAATGGCCAAAGACATGGGTTAATTATTACTCTTTTCACTTAAGAACCATATGAATAGTAGTATGAGATCGGAACTAAATAATGACTCAAAGTGTGTGATTTTTGTCTACATTTGCCCCCACTTTATATTGGTGAGCGAAAATCTTGGTAACATAAATTAGATAGAGATGCATGCCCAATAATCCATGTAGAGTGATGTAGAATGTGTGCCAAAGGACTAGACAAAGCGTGGAGTGATAAAAACATGGAGCATGGAGACTAAAGATGCAAAAATTGTAAAAAGTGATGAAAGTGAACCTAGGGCGAAAGTGTGTGTGTAGATGCCAATATGTGTAGTGTCCTATACGGTTAGTATCGTGTGTGTGATGTACCTGTCATGTGTGTGTTGTTGTTGATTTATTTCTTCCCATATGGACGGACCTGCAAAAGAGAAGACGATCAAGTAGTCAAATATGCATCTATATGTGTAAAAAGCATGTAAAGAAAGTACGAAAAATGAAAAAGGAACATGTGCACTGATCTTTGATGAGAAAAAGGGTGTAGAAAGGATCATGTTGATGTCGTGTGAGATTTTTGGGAGATCTCACGCCACTGGCCAAATAAGTATAGGGATGAAATTTTGATTTATCCTCCAACCTATAACTGCTTACAGAAATTTTGATCTCTGTACTATATAGTTTTTTGGGTGATCTGGCGCCATGGCAGTGTAGAGAGGAAGGTCTGGTTTATCCTTTATCCTTTAAATTCTCCCAAATGTGCTAAAGACACCTTGTCCTGTAAAATCCGTTTTGTATGGAGTTCGTAGACCGGTCTCGAACCCACTCATTGTATAGCCCATTGTGCCATGAACAAAAACTAGAAATTGAACTATGTCAGTATTATGTGTAAACCCAAATGATGCCCCCTCTTTGGGGGCACATACGACGTCACAAATAAGAGCATGTGGCCCAAAAGAGGACTGACCACAAATAGTGAAATTATTCCTAAAGGGGAGGGGATGTGCTTGGTAGAAACTAAGACACAAACAAACAAGGTATCTAGAAAACAAGTGTTAGTACGAACATGCATGTAAAAACAAGTGTAAGGTAGACAAATAATGTGTAAGCTAGAACATAAGTAGATAATATAAACACCCAAGAAGAAAATGTAGGCCACACAAAATAGGTTGCAAACATGGGAAACCACTCATGGTGTTGCAATACAATCAAGGTCGTAGTGACCGCAAACAAACAAGTGTGCATGCAAAACAAAGGACAAAGCCCACAAACAAGAACAAGCAATAGCAGACAATGTAACAAACAAGTATAGAAGCAAATATCCCTACATAAAAATGTTGCACATGAATCATAAAGTGTATGTCAAAGTGTGTATAAACCAAAGTAGTGTGCTATGAAAAAAATGAAACAATAGCACATGTAGCGTACGAATGTGGATGCCCCGAGCCGGCATTTGTGGGACTGATAGTCAAGCATCCATGTTGCATGTAGTATCCCTGTATAGCCTGCAATCACAACTAGAAAGCAAGTGAACATGCATGTGTGTATGATAATGATAATGACATACAAGATATCTATCTAACATGTGTAATAAAGTGAACATGTACAAGTAAATACAAGCAAGAGTAAATGCAACCATAAAATGCAAAGTATGTTGTGGATGGATGGAATGGAATGCAGAGTGAATGATAGGAGCCGTGTGCCCCTCAAATGAATGGAATTTTATACAACGAGGTTCATTTAGTATGCCCCCTCAAAGAATCAAGAATGAACCATAAACGAGAGTGCGTCATCGAGAAATGTTCAAACTATGTGTTGTGTGTAGTGCGTTGTGATGAGTGTCTAGTGATGGTATGTGACTGAAATATTAAGTATGTGTGACTCTATAGCGTATATCACAACAAGATGAATAGAAGAGGAGTGGTGGTGTAGCCTAAAGCGTATACCACTAAATGGTGCAAGCGAAATTGATGATGTAGCCTATCATGAGATGATGGTAGAAGAAGTGACCCTGTAGCCTAAAGCATATATCACTTAATCTAGGTATGTCGCATGAGAAAAGATTGAATGATTAACGTGTAAGGGTGATGAGGTCCATTTGTGATGTATACTCTCAACAATCTAGTATGGACTGTGAGACTAGAGTGCGTCATTGGGTAGTGAGTGGAGCGCGTAGAAAAGAGTGTGAAAAATGTGTAATGTGCATAGTAGAGTGTATGGTATGTCATGCAAGATGCGTAGATGACCTAAGATGTGAAGATGCATAGTAGATGTAAGACAAAATGTAATATGTAAGGTGTAACATGTAAGATGAGAATGCACCATATGTAGTGATTATTGTTAGGTTATGGAGATAAATATCTTCACTAGAGCATGTGTTACAAAGTTTCTGGAATACACAACGCAACCGTCATCGATCAAGGGGGAACCGGCATCGGTTACCCAAGACCGGCATCGGTCAGGCAGGACCGACATTGGTCAAAGCAAGTAGGAACCAGCCGCGGTTAAGGCTAACCGGCGTCGATTACCTGTGCGATGATGTTTTAATTAACTCTTGGGAATTAAATCTATCTTTAGCATTAAAGTAGATTTATTGGATGTAATTACATGGCAAAGTGCCCTAAGTTTATATATGCCTATATAAGCATGAAAGTTAGGGTTTAGAAGTAGAGTTAAGAGAAGGATTGAATTAGATCCTTGATTCTCCTAGATTGAGAGGATGAAGAAGAAGAAGAGAAAGAAAGAACAGGTTACATGAAGACAGAGTCTCCATGGAGAGAAGCTGAACAAAAGGAAAGTGCAGGTACAATGTTGGTGAGAAGATGGTATTATCTTCCACTATATTTCCTTTGTATTGTTTAGTCTCATGTAATGGCTTGCATAGTATGCAAAGCACTTAGGGTTTCTTCTTGTTAGATCCACAAGTTGTTGTGAGATCTTGTTATTGCTCATTCTTGTAGATCCACATGTTGTGAGATCTTGTATTGCAGATCCATGTGATCATGTTGTATTGTTGATCCATAGGAATCTAGCATGGTAGAGGAAGTTGTCTTCATGTTTGCAGGTTGATGCAGTGATGGAGGAAAGACTTACTTCTTGGTGCATGGTTACAGTTGCACATTGGTAGACCCTTCTAGAGGTCTTGTTTACAGATTCACAATACAGTGAGAGCTTAGTTGCACAGTGGCGATGCAGGTAGCTTCTGGGTATGTCAGATATGGTGGTGTTTCAGAGGCACAATTGTAGTGCACTCAGGTAGATCCGATTGGAGGTCTAGGAGGAGGAGATACTCTTGTAGAGATACATGTACTCTTGTGCAGAAGAGTTGGTTTGTAATCTCTTGTTATGTTATATATATGAGATCTCTATCTTTGGTGGACGTAGCCCACATTGGGTGAACCATGGTACATGCTTGTTATGTGTGTGTACTTTTGTGTGATTTGGATTATTCTAGTTTATACTTCCACTGTTGTAGATTTTGTGGGGATTATTAGATCTGTATTTGCATGTTTGAATTTGATATTCTATAGTTGCAAATGTTTCCACGTAGACCCATCCCCAACAATTATGGTGTAGTATATGAGGCATGAGTAGGATTTGTATAATGTATGTAGGACAAGATGTAGGATGCAAAGTGTAGAATGTATGAAGACGCACAATGTGTAGTTTCTATAGTGCATTGTGTGGGGTTCATGTGTGTGGGATGCCCTCAACATCAAGTGTGAATCAAGCACAAGAATGTGTCATCGGATAATGACGATGTAGATGTGTATGCTAGGATGTATGTCAAAGTATGAGTGGAATGAGTGGTCATTGGATTGTCATATGATGAAGATGTAATACGCATGTTTTTTGTTTAGAAGAGGGAGAGGGGTGATAAGCACCATGCCCCCAAGTATGCTAGTGATGGATATTTGGTCAAAATAGGCTAAGTGGATCAATGTAAGGAGTAGTTTCTTTGACAAAAGTGATTGATTAACAACTTTGGGGCAAGGACTAGATAGGCTTCTTAAATTGTGAGAGTCGAAAAATGTCAGCTAGAGTGTGCTTGCCTTGTGTAACGAGTGGTTGTCTTTTGACCGCAGATGACATGAGTGGAGGCCAACTTGAATTGATCTTTAGAGGAGGTTGCTTTGATGGACTTGGTAATATCGCAGAAAACTTGAGTGGAGGATCAGGACTATCCACAAGAGGAGGTGGAGTGGATTGAATAGGCAGACTCGAGCGGCCAAAGCGCATACACCATAGAAGTGATAGCATGATTCTCATTAGATATAGATGAATCAGATTTAGGAACCCATTGAGATGTAGTATTTGTAGATGGGCATGCGATGAGATGTTGTGCTATGAATGAGATAAATTCTGACACTCAAGATGTTTAATTTTTCATTGTAAAGCATAAAAATCATTGTCATTATGTCCATTTATTCTATGATAATTGCAATATGGATGACCTTGATATTTTGTTAGCCGATAAGGAGGATAGTAATGAGTAGGAGGCAAAGTGATCAAGTGACGATTAAGGAGGTCATGTTGATTAGTATTGCGATCAAATATGAGAAGCTATAGTAATGGTATGACTTGAGGCTCATTAATATAATCACATGTAGTGGAGATGGAATGAGGATAAGATGGAGAGGGAGAACAAACATGAGCCTGAGAAGCGTCCTTAAGATGTTGGATTTTAGATTTGAGAGATGTAATTGTGGATTCCATAGCCTTAAATTTGTCTTGAAATAAAGAATGCAAAGCTTGAATTGAATCCAACATGGGTTGATTAGATGGAGGATCATGAAGACTAGGGTTGTCAAATAAACAATCAAAAATAGCACTCACTTGATGTGGCGGCGTATCGTTAGGGAGATACATTGTGTTTAAGACTTTCTTATGAATATCTTGGAAATCAAGATACATCTTAAGTAAATCAGACAAAGAAATTTGAGGAATGCTACAACCCATGATAGAGGAAAAATAAGGATCCTAAGCGTGAAAGCATTTGAGTTCACCAAAATGATTAACTAAAATGTGAATATTCTAGTGTAATATAATGTTATAGGAGCAATAAAATAACTTGAATAAATGAAGTAATAAAATACTAAAATAGTACCCAAGCAATCTAAGCAATGAAATGTGAAACCCTAATGTGCAAAGAGGGTTAAGAAGGGATTAGTTGATTCGCAGATGTCGTGGGACTGTGTCGCGGTGTAGACCGAATGAACAGGAGGAGGAAACCTTCACACAAGAGCTGAAAAGTGCGAGATCTGGGACTGTTTGGCTAAACCGGGCGTCTGGAAAGGGATAGGGGCACCCATGGGTGCCCTAGTCTACGAAAATGATCAAAAAAACCTCCTCTCGAAGTTTCGTTGAGTGTTCGTCTATGTTCGCTTCATGTCACGTGAATGTCGATGCACTTCGCCAGATGTCATTGTAAACCTACAATGAAGAATCACCTGCAAAACCTCAGACAAAGCATCAAAACTCTAAAAAATAAAGATGCATATGAAGGGGTGGACTATCCTTAGCTACCAAATTGATGGACTTATCACTGAGCGTTGCACTACATCTCAGACCCAATGTAGTTCTGGGTGTGTGTGTGTGTGTGTGTGTGTGTGATTGTGTGATGCAAGAGCATCATTCTAGTTCTCATAAGAAGGTTTGAGAACTCCAGGAAGATAAGATAGATCATGATAACTCTTGAGATCATTCACTAGTGTGTGTATAAGTTCATTTGTAACTATGGAGAAGTTATTTCCCTCCAAAACATATTAGTCATCAGTTTGTAAGTTTGAATATTTACCTTGTAACTTGAGGTAATAAACTCTCTATGAATGAGTTGTCATGGGATAAGTATGTAAACAAATTGGTTCTAGTCTTTAGGAAATTTCAAAGGTCAGTTTTCCATGTATAAACAAAGGGAGAAATTTTCTCCTATGATTCTTGTTAAGAATTTGAGTGAAAATCTCAACGAAGTACAAAAATTGAAAAGATCTAAATATAGAGGAAGTAGTAGGATAGAAGAAAAGACGGGCAATGATTGAAGAAGAATGTTTTTTTGTGGGAGAATTCAAGTTTGAGAAGCTCCTGTTGTGTGAAAACTAATGAAAATAGAGTGTATTTGATTAATAGAATAATGATCAAAGAACTGGGAGTAAAATTCTATTGTTTGCATGCATTTTCTTGAGTTTAACAAGACTATGTAGTGAGTTCTCTGATAGGACAACAAGCTAGGAGGTTACAGTCAATTTGATAGAGCTTTTCTCCCTTGACTGGTAAAGTAGATAGTTGGAGGAGGCTAAGAAAAATCCAAGAAAATTTATTTCAAGCTTTGAAACTCGATTTTGTGATTTTTATAGTTATTTCTTCATTTTCGGGTTCGATCTAGGGCAAGCTCCGGAAAATTTTCTACCCAGCCAATTGCTCTGAAAATTCCAAGGAATCTTTGTCCCATACAAACGTCCAAGCACACAAAATTTGATCTTTTAATTCCACGTATAGGTAAAGATATTAATGACAAAAAAATTCTACAGATGCACGCGAATTGTTTGACGAAATAGCTCAATGGGAAAATCGATGTAACTTTTGTTCTGTGAAACAAAATTAGCTGAAATTTGGAACAGTTTTCTTTGAAGGTTCATACAAGAGCTGTTAAATTTTCAAAGCTAACGGGTATGTGAGCAGGGAGATTGCAGAAGTTTGCAGGTTTGTGGTAGATTAAACAATGACAGTTACGTGAGGAATTCGATGCCAATTTGCGAAGGATGACACTTCAAGGGGTTACGAAGGTGTAGATCATGTTATATATCGATTATCAAAGAGTTCATAGGCTTTAAAGTAGTAAGTGAAGTATCTTTGGTCAAACTGTTATGACACAGTTCTGAATTAAGCTAACTTCAAGACTGTCATTCTTTGGTTTAGTGTGAGATCTATCGAAAGAACTTAAGTACTGTTTATCCATGTTTATAAGGCTCCTGAAAAGATATCTAAAAAGCTACTCTTGATCTTTGATGACTCATCATTTTGGGGACTTATACCTAAAGGACCGTATTAGAGGATTCATGGTGTAGAATTGGTGGAAGAACATTTATAATGAGAGATACTTGGTTCATTATAGAGTCTTATGTATTAAGACCAATCTTGTGATCATAAATGCTTAGAAGGATAGAAAAGACAGAGATGAATACAAGAGAGGTAGATGAAAACACGATACAAGAATTTCATTTCTAATTGCATAGCAACTGCAAGGGTTCTCACATACACAACTAGATCCATTATAAAATGTTTAAAGGAAAGGATTGATGGATTATAGGAGATGGTGATCAATAAGAGAAAGTTTCAAGGTATAAGGAGGTTTGTTAGAAAATTGACCCTAGGCATCATTGTGCCCTAGGTGCTATTGTTTCAGTTGCACTTTGTGAAGTAGTGAGCAAATAGCAAGATGTAGAATGCAGTAAATGTGTGCATGGAAATAATAGACTCCCCTCCTATGAAGTGTGATGCGAGATGAACCAGCCGTGTGTGCCTTGTGATGGAGCTAGATGGATGCAAATGCAGTTTTAGATCCATTTGATGGATGCAACCTTAGGTGGTGGTAGTAATTGCTTAGTGCTTAGTCCCTCATTATGATCACATAACTTTATACTTATATGGTTCTCTTGTTTAAATTTCGTAATTAACCCTGAAAAAGTCGACCACCAAAAATATAAGAAGCTCAAACGGCTAGAAAGTACCCAAAAAGTGAGAAGCAAGTACAAAGAGAATCGGGCGCCCAGACGGACGAGGGCGCCCCACCAAAATGGGGAAAACACGATATGAAAATACGTAGATGGGCAAGTACAGTGAAAGATCTAAAATTACAACAAAAAGTAATGTAAAATGGTCAAAGACATGGGTTAATTATTACTCTTTTCACTTAAGAACCATATGAATAATAGTATGAGACCGAGACTAAATAATGACTCAAAGTGCATGGTTTTGTGTGTACACAAGTGTTAGGTCTAGGCATCAAATCCCATAATTTTTAAGTTGGCAATCATTTTACAATGGTGTTTTTAAAGCTAAGAGGAACTCGTTTGTGTCATAAGAATGGTGAAAATCAAAATAGAGGTGGTACTTAATAAGTCTATTCTATTGTTTGTTTAGTTAATGTCATGTTAAATTATTTTGTTCGAAAGAGTCATACTAAATTTGATACAAAGGATAAAAAGTAATTACATATTATTTTTTTAAGTTGTTTTAAATGTTTTGTCAGTCATTACGTGTCAAAAGGGACAAAAATATTTATTTTCCTTATAGACGCATTTTCATTGAAACCAACGTCTAATGTTTTTGTCAAGATTGTGAGAAAATCGACATAGATAGGTTGATTCTTATTGAAAAGTTTGAAGGCAAATATTTTCATACATAGAAATTAAGAACCCAATTATTTTTAATCAACAAAGATCTACGGAATATTATGGAAGGAAAAATCAAGAAATAAAACGATGCAGAGAAGCCAAAAATGGGAGAGCAAAGATCGAAAAACTACATCAATCATTAGATTGCGAAATATTTAATGCTTATTTGCATCATATAGACTTATCTAAGTCCTCTAGTACAATCTAGTCAACATTGAACAAACTTCTTAGATCACAAGTAAGAAGCGTAGAAGTGGCACTCAAGTAGAAGTTATTCGGGCTCAAGATGAAAGAAGGTGACAATATGGTTGAATACATCATGAAGTTTCCTTCTATCTCAAATCAATTGGCTGGAATAAAAGTTGATGTGTCTGATGATGATGCAAAAGATGTATTACTTAATAGCATGCCTCCTATCTATTATAACATGGCATTTGCATTAAGTAAAATAAATCCAAGTTTGAAAGATTTGACTTCTTCTCGATAGAAGAAGAAAATAGAAGTAAGAAGACTAACCCGGAAGAAAGTGAAAAGTATGGTAAAAATAGGATAGATCATATGCTAAAAGGAGATCCAAATATTCTATTAAGAAAGGGTCAACTTCTAGAGATACAAAGAAATGACTCACTTGTTTTTATTGTAGGCAATCTAGTCACATGTATATGACTTGTAGAAAAAGAGCACAAGATTTATTTGATGGAAAACTACAAGAAAATGCCATGGTTGTTGAAGAAGAAGAAAATGAAGAGGAAGAAAATTCTACTCATACAAAAAAATCTAAGTGATGAATATTATCTCTATTAGATGATTTTCTCTTTGGAGAATGGAGGCAATGGAGGAAGAGAGACAAGTAGCATCCTCTTGCTAGCCACAAGCGGCAGTGGTTGCACAATGATAGTGTGGCATGTGTGTTTGCGGTGTGTTCATTATTATAGTTTTTGTTTCATTTTTAGTTGTTATGTGTGTTTTAGTAATAGGAACAAATATTCATTCCTATTCATATTTGTAAAAAGTGAGCAGAATTTCCTATCTTATCCCCTAATGTGAAAATGTAGTTAAGAAAAAAAAACACTAAAACAACATCATAATACTTGAAGAGGGTGAACTGGGGTTCTTGCCTACGTTTGTGGTTAACCTTTATAAAACCATTGAAGGCTATACATATGATTCCTTCTTGAGTTACCACACCGAATAGGTTAGATTTGTTCCCTACAGTGAATGATTGATAAGTAGATGGTTCATATTCATGATTCCCACACTGGTTCAATCATATAAGTTCCCGACAGTGCATGGTTGATAAAACATTGATGAGTTCATTATCTACATTTGTTTTGAATTATGTGCCAAGATCATGAGCAAGCGAGAGGTGAGAAAGTAGCAAAAGAAGTGTGACTATGTTTTTTTCCCATGTTTGCACTGAGGGGGTAATGTTAGGAAATTTTGATATTATTAGTGTGAACATTGTTATAACTATTATTATCACGTAGCAAATAGGTTATAACAAATCCTATTTAGAGAAGATTATTGTTGTAGAAACCTCTTTGATTATAGGAGTGTATCTACCTATGTATTTATGATATCAATAATGGATAAGGTGATCCAAGTTCTTGTTTCACATTTAGTTCTCTCAAAGGATGAATAAACAAAGTTGGAGTGGCTTATTACAACTATTTTATCAACAAACTTCTCAAACATGGTATTATCTAGCTTATAATTTGATTTTGAACTACTTTGTAAATGGAGGGTGCTCGAAAGGGCCATTTTCGGTGTTTTCAACTGCTTTTAGTGATTCTTTGAACTATGAGCCATTTTGAGCTCCGAAGGCCACCAGGGCCTCACGTAACAAAAAAAATTGCATGTCATTTAATTTCTCCGCTTAGTCGGTTATAATTACATATTTTTCAAAGTGTAGTTTTGCAATGTTTTGTACTAACAAGTCATCTATTTGGGAACAGTTTAACCACCGCTATGACAAACAATGCTCAAAAATTCTTCTTACTCGACCCGTAGCTGCTCTATGGCAACAATTACACCACGTGGAAGACCATAATTCGAACTCAACTAGAGTTCGAAAGAGATTTGGTTAGTTATGAATGGTTTTGTAACCATATCGCAGAAATAATGCATCTCGGCAAAGTAAGTTTGACAAGGCCAATCAAAAAGTCAAGGTGATAATCTTGTTCGCAATGTCGATGACGTGCAACCCCACATTCGAGATGCTAAAACAGCCAAAGAAACATGGGACAAATTGAGCATCATGTACAAGGCCCGAAACAAACACACCATTTTACATTTGCTTACATTGAAATTCAATCAACGAGAAAGTGGAGGCTATCTTGCGGAGAGTTGTAGCTTTGAGGGCTTCACTTCTAGCCCTGGGAGAGGAGGTTTCTGATGATGCTCTTATGCCCATTGTTCTGAGAGCACTTCCTCCATCTTACCACATTTTTGTGACAACACTTAACTTGTCAGATCAGACCATCTGGTTTGAAAAGTTGGTGAATTTGTTGCAAGAAGAAGATACGCTTTACAACAAAGATGAAGAAGAAGAGCAAACACTATCTTCTCATCAGAAAGGGAACGGCAAAGCACAGTCTTCCCAAAAATCTCAAAAGCAACATCAACAAGAGGACAAGTAAAAGAATAAATGTCCTATCTGTAAACGAGGACATGAGTTGAAAGATTGTTGGTATAACACATACAAGAAAGGTTCATCAAGAAATTTTGGACCTCAAAATCAACAATCACAATAGGGACAATCACACTACAAGCAAGGGAAGAAGAAGGGGAACTGGCGGAAGAAACCACGTCGTGAAGGCAATGTAGCTGAGCAAGAAGACCATTCATATGATGAGGAATTTTGTACACTTCACATTCCATTGAACCATCCACGTCATCTAGCGTTGTTTGGTATATTTGATTTGGGCGCCACTCAACACATGACCAGGCACAAAGACAGGTTTACCACCATGAGGGACACACCTTCGAAAAATCATGTTTCATTAGGTTATGACTCTTCTTATACGGTACAAGGTATTAGAAATATTTCTCTACATCTTGGTTCACAAAATTGTCAATTATTTGATGTATTATATGTCTCTAACTTAACAAAAAATTACTATCAGTTAGCCAGCTTCTAGATCATAATCTGAAGATTGATTTTTATAGTCATTCTGATAAGAAAGTGTGTTTGATTCGAGACAAATCTAGAGGCTCAAAAATTGTTGCAAAAGCCTCAAATGTGGGACGGATGTATCAACTTGATTTTCTTTACAGGGATTATCAGACATTAGTGGCTAAGAATATTTCCTCTGCACAATTGTGGCATCGGAGACTTGGTCACATCAGTTTTAGATATCTCAATACACTTCGCCGATACAATATGGTGAGAGGTTTGCCATCTCTCAAGAAGGATACAAACAAGTGTCCTAATTGCCTCATAAGAAAACAACATAGAGCTTCATTCCATAAGAGTACTTATCAAGCTCCATGTAAGCTTGATTTGGTTCATATCGATCTTTGCGGTCTGATGCAACCTAGTCATTCTGGATTTCAGTATTTCATGTTGTGTTGATGATTATTCTAGAAAAATGTTGATTTTGTCTTCATAACAAAAGTGAAGCTTTTGATAACTTCAAGAAGATCAAAGTGGTTGTTGAGGGTTGTCATATTAGATCTCTCCACTCAGATCGAGGGGGGGAATTCACTAGTACTGAGTTCAAAGCCTACCTAGAAGCTCACGGGATTCGTCAACAGATGCCTCCTCCACACACACCGCAATAGAATGGTGTTGTTAACGAGAGAAATTGTACTATCATGGAGATTACGGACTAGCGAGGACATTCTAGGTTGAAGTAGTGAAGACACCAAAGATATTTTGCTTAATAGAGTGTCCACATTTGCTCTTAATGGAGTAACACCACATGAGGCATGGTCGAATCGAAAGCCATCCATTGCACACCTCGGATTATTTGGGTGCAAAGCCAACATGCACATACCCAAGCAAAAAGAAAGAAGTTGGACATGAAATCACAGAAACTCATCTTCATTGGCTATAGTGAAGAGGCTATTGGGTACATATTGATGGATTCGAAGACCAAGAAAGTCTACACCAACAAAGATGTTGAGTTCTTTGAGAAGAAGGAAGTTGAGACTCCTCCAAACTCACCTAATGTAGATAGCACACATGTAAAAACAAGCATTTGTTCCGACCGATATGACAGTGATGATGGGGATGATGGTGATGATCGAGATAAGATCGCAACCCACGGAAATTGATGAGTATGCCCAAGTGGTATACAAACATGATTCGAGATGCAAAGTTGAATGCTCCTCCGAACACATCCACCACTGGACCACGAACTTGCAGTAAAGCTCGAGAAGAGGTAAATTTTACTTTGATGAGTAGAGTTGTTGAATTTGTTGAGCCCTCTATTGTCCAAGAAGCCCTACAGTCGAAAGCTTGGAAAGATGTCATGGATGTTAAGTATCAATCAGTGATGAAAAACAACACCTAGCAACTTGTCAATCTTCCACCAAGGAAGAAGCTCATTGGTTGCAGATGGATATTCAAAACAAAGTACAAAGCAAATGGGACTATTGACAAGTACAAAGCGAGACTAGTAGCAAAGGGGTATGCATAGAAGGAAGGCATAGATTATGAGGAGACATTTGCTCCCACAACTAAGATCAAAACGATCAACATGATCTTTGCTCTAGCTACTCAATTTGGTTGGAAAGTCTATTAGTTGGATGTGAAAATCGTCTTTCTAAATGGAGATCTACAGGAGGAAGTCTACATGACTCAACCTAAGGATTTTGTTGTACATAGAGAATAACAAAGGTATGTAGACTCAAAAAACCTTTGTATGGCCTTAAACAGACACCCCAGACTTGTTACATCAAGATTGGTAAGCATCTCGTTCAGCATGGATTTGTGAGAAATCAATATGATCCCAATCTCTAACTCAAGAGACAAGGAGGAGAGATTGTATATGTTGATGATCTAGTCATCACTGACAAAGACGCCAATATGATCGATGCTACGAAGAAAGATCTTAATTGATCGTTCGACATGACAGATCTCGGGCTCATGCACTACTATCTTGGATTGGAAGTATGGCAAAAGAGAATCATATCTTTGTTTCTCTGTTGAAATATATCAAGACAACACTCGAGAAGTTCAGGATGATGAATTGCACATGAATTGTTACACCCGTGAAGACAAGACTTGATTATCTCGTACATATTCATCTCCTATTATGAATGCAACTCTCTATCGACAATTGATTAGGACTCTCATTTTCCTCATATATACTAGCCCCGGATGTCACTTTGCAATTAGTTATCTTTCCAGTGTTCATGCAAAAACCTAGTGCTCGTCATTGAAAGCAACAAGGCGCATCTTGAGATATCTCAAGGGATCTTGGTCTAGAGTACAAGAAGAATGATCAATTCTTCTTGATTGGATATTCGGATCCAAATCATGCAGTTAACATTGATGACACAAAATTCACTTCTATATTTGTATTCTTTTTGGGATTTGAACCGATATCATGGGGAATCAAGAAACAAAATTTTGTTTATCGCTCTTCTACGAGAGGTCAAATATCGTGTTGCGGGTGGAGTTGTCCTGCAAAGTGATTGGCTACGCGCATACTTGAGGGTCCTGGAGTACTCAGAAGAGAAATCCACCACCTTAAATGTTGACAATAAAGGTGTTCTCAAACTTGCTCGCAATCCAATATTTCATGAGAGAACCAAGCATATTGAGGTACAAGTTCATTTCATACGCGAGCATATCTTGAAACGCAACATACAACTTTAGTTTTGCCCAACAACCTAACAAAGAGCAGATATTTTCACGAGTTATTTTTTATGTTTAAATTAATGGTTACTAACGTGCTTATATTGTTATATAGTTTATAACAATATTTGTTTTTATTCATGTATTGATTAATACAATATGTACAAGGTTTATTGTTGCACCTAAGCAACATCATGTTTGTCCAGAAATGGTTGTGCAATATCTATAAATATAGCAGTCCTATTATTTTGTAATCTATTGTTTTTATTCATGTATTGATTAATACAAGATGTACAAAGTTTATTGTTACACCTATGCAACATCCTGTTTGTCTCAGATGGTTGTGCAATATCTCTAAATATTGCAGTCCTATTATTTTGTAATATGTTGTTTTATAGATCAATATAATCTACACATGTTGCCTCCTTATTTCCTTGTATCATCATCATCACTTACAGTCTATACAGAGAGCTCTTAAACACCTACACAAACCTCTTGTTCTCTATTTTTGTGGCTTCACCCTCCAAGACTATTGTAGCTATATGTACAATTTTGTGCATGATATTGTCCAAATTAACAATAGTCTCCTTTGCCCTCCAAAGGGCTAGTATTTCGATTTGGGTACCTTCTTAAATCGGTCGTGGGGTGACTTATAAGGTAACATTAGGTAGGAAAATTAATAAAAGACTCACAAGTATATGCCCTAAAGGCTCTAAAACGCACATCTAGCAATAGGTCTTCTCCTGGAGATCATTAAAAAGTCTTCACACTCATAAATCTCTCATGAACAGCCCTAGAGCAGTCCATGTGTCGAATCTAAAGAAAAGGGTTAAAGTTACCTTTGTCGAGTGTCTTGTGCAAGTGAAGGTACATTCTAATTACATTGTCAATTACAATACTTGCATTCAAATAGAATTGTGAGAGAACTAAGTACTACATCATCCCTCCTCAAAGTATGAGTATGTAACACAACACTCCCCTGTGTTGAGGCAGTGATTAAGTCAACAATACCTCTAATTACATTTTGATGTCTATTGTTGTTTAAAGCGCATTACTACGATTAAGGCAAAGAAAAGCCCAATTTTGTATCGTTGCATCATACCACACAAACACAACCTCAGAATCCAATAGCCAAGACAAGTCATTCTGAGCATCCCAAGATGGTTTGTAGGACCTTGGGCATTTCCATGCACAATATCATCCAAAGAGACCATCATCGATGATTCTATCCAAATTTTGGCAATTTTATTACAGCCAAACAAAGCACCCAAAATTCAGTACCCACTGACAACTATCTCTTGGACCCATTTCCAACTTTTGTGATCGTCTCGCACTCAGCCAATTTCCGGGAATCAAATTGTTCCATTCTACTTCCCTTTGCACATTTTTGCTGCGTTTAGATGGCCCGCATTTATGTATTTCAGAGTGAATTAGTATTGTTTATATTAAATAAGCTGAAATGAGCATAGTTCTTAATTATTGTATGTTTTTGGTGTAAAATTCTTGAAACACATCCAAATGTCTATTTCTGTTAAACAATAGCTTAGAAGCTCTTTCATGTTCCAGCATTGTTAATTTGGACAAAATACATTTGTAATATACCATGTATCATCTATTACTACTAAACAACAGCATATGTACGTGTTAACATGTTTTAGACCAAAAACATCATCTTAAACAAAACTTGACACTATTATAGCAGACAAACAGGAAAATAAGCACATGGATGCTTTCTGAAAAAAGTAAAACCTATTATGACAGATTCCCAGAAAGAGTGATGGAAAAAAGGTTAAGAGAGGTGTTCGTTGTAACTATTAGATCATAAGATGTTGGATGGTTCCCTAAGCATTTGGAATGAATTGAAAATAACTATGTTCTTATTTTAGCAGATTAGTAAACTCCAGTGTCTGAGGGAAAATCCGTCTGTGAGGAAGTAAAACCTATTATAACTGATCCCAACAAAAAAATTGATGGAAAAGAGAGGTGTACATTGTAACTATTAGATCATAAGATGTTGGACTAAGCATTTGAAATGAATTGAAATAACTCTGTTCTTATTTTTAGCAGATTAGTAAATGCGAGTGTCCGAGGGAAAATCAGTCTGTGAGGGAGTGCTTATGGTGTAAGCATCTAACATGTTTTGAGCACTTCATATTCTAACATATTATGAAAATGATAAATGAAAGCCTGAAATGTTAAAAACAAGTTAAAATTTGATTGATGTTCAGCCCACCACACAAGTTTTTATTTTTTATGCTGGCATAATTTTGCATTTCCCAAAAGTACTTACCCTCATAAAAGAGAAAACAAGAAAAAAGCTCTGGATGGAAACTTGAAAGCTCTTTTAGAACTGATAATATCAATCAGACTATGTTAATGCAAAAATTAGTTAAGAAAACTCTAAATCGAGAGGAAAAATATGCACGGTGTCTTACCAAAGCAACAACCAAGCAATAGTGACTATTTTTATTAGAGAATTTCACAGAAGACATAATGTCAAAGCTTTTCTAGATAAATTGCAAAGAAGCTAATAAGCTATTCATTCAGAAAAGTTTTGACAGTATTGAACAAGACAAAAATAAAAGAACACAATCTGAAACTGGAGAATCTCATGTAGACCTATGGGAAAATAAAGAAAATCAGATGCTTGTTTGCATTTTAGCAGGATCTATTCAGTTGAAAGGCCACCAAAACCCAAACTCTGACCAAGTTCAAAATAAGATTTAATTGTGTCAAATTATTTTTCTTTTAATGAATGCTGGAATTCAACAACCTGTTCATTTAGAAAAAAAAAAAAGAATCTTTTAGCAGATGAGCAATTCACCAAACCCAACACATACCGCTACAATAGCGTTGAGAGAGCTGTAATGACCTTCAAAAGCAGTACAGTTCCCCTAATGATATGAGAAACCCTTTACTGAAATTCTACTCTGAGCAAAGCAGCTTTATGATTTATATATCACATTCTTTCCAATGCAATTGAGCTTACGGAGATCACGCCAGATGGTGAAACAATAGCATCAACAGGAACATCAAGAGCAGAAACAGGGATTGCTTCATCCAATATCTGTGTTGAGTATGCCAATGCGACTGCAGAAGTACGTGAAATGGTTTATTAGGACTACCACAAAAGCCTAGAAAATAGATCAAATATCATTTTGCCAGATATTAAATTTCACATTTCTACCTGATAGTGGTGGCTGCCAGCCTCGCTTTCCAGCAAGTTCCAGGTATGTTTTAATAAACGGTCATAGTATCTTCCATAAGGAATACAAAATCAGTGCCCGGAAAAACTAAAAAATCAGTAGTTCTTACATATACCTAAGATTTGCATCAGATTGATAAACTTATTGAAATGGCATGGAATAACCCTACCCTCCACCTCGACCCAGGCGTCTTCCTGAACGGTCAAATGCGAGTCCTTCCATGTTGAAACCCAAACAACATTAGAAAACTGACTAGAAGTTGGACGCATATGTTTACCTCTTTCTTTCAATACTACCATTCATTGTCAATTTGCTTTGCAAATATCATGTCCACAGCTCCTAGTTATGCTTTCTCCAAAGTTAGAAAAATGAAAACATTGAGGTCAATCTGAAGCATGAAGTACAAATTACCTGGCAAAAGCAGCAATTCTACAGGTTTGTCTGCCTGCATAACTGCAGACATAAGTATTTCTTATTATCAGCTTATCCATATATATACTAACGGAGCATTACTGCATCTTTTGGAAAATCAGAAAATATGTAACAGATACTTGTCACGTTTCTAGAAATGGTAACCAACGGAAAAAAATCAGGATTGGCAGAAAAATCCCAGAGAAGCAACTAAATGTTCACTGCAAGACAGACTCTCCAGACATTGTAAAAAATCAACAAGTGCTGTGCTTCAAACACAAGATCACCAGTCATAGGAGGAGGTTTCTAAAATAAAACATTTGCAGAAATACAATGTAGCACTAGTTAAACTAGTGAAAACCAGTTAAACCGTATATGTAGTAGCAAATATGACTAGGGAATTAAACTTTGCAAAGGGAAAAATCAAATTATATGCACATCTCCAGGATATAAATAACTTGTAAGCAAAAGAATAACATAGACGAAGCCATAATATAGCCGCACATACACTAAAAACAAATGTAATTAGATATCCATGGGAGTAGATGCACATGATTAATGCAGGAGCATCCAGGTTCGTGTGCAATCTTGCATCAATAAGAAATATGTTAGTTTAGGAAAATAAGCTAAGTCTAGCAGTGCGCAAGTTTCTAATTCATGTAAGCTTTGTTTCTTTGATTTGCACAAGTCTTGTTTGGCACAAAGTATTTTAGTGTACTGTTGCATGGCCTATAAGCGCACAAATGTTATGTTTTTTGCTAGCACAAATTTGTGTGCAGCATTGGTAGATTTCCTCGGAAAAGTCTGTGGTATTATTCAGAATTCAGGAAACTATTCAACAGTTGGCGGAAACTCATGTTGTATGGCACGGCGCAATAAATGGTAATTTCATGACTCGGTATTGCAAAGGCAGAAGAAAATTCCAAGAGGTATTGCAGCATCTCTGAGTTATGCTTATGCAATTCTTGCGATAGCACACAGATCAAAAACATTACACAGACAACTGGAAGATGGCACACAACCAAGGAATTTTCAAACGTGCACACCAATGCATAGTACATTTCCCAAAGCCTGTGCTAAAAAGGGAGGCTCATCTGGATATTGTGCATCCACATACGAGACCACGAGGTCATTGGGCCTTGCGATCAGGAGATACTCAAAACATGGAGAGCAGGACTTCTTGCACAGTAGTGCGCACAGCCTGAAGGAAGCACAAATGGCAGGATCACTTGTTGGCCACCTCAAGCTTACAAATGAAACCTGACAATGCCTTACCTTCTTTCAAATCGTGTTTGTTGGACTTGCATTTGCATTGAGTTGTGCTATGTTATGGGTCTTTTGGGCATTATTCCTATGTTACCGGATACGCCGGTTTTGGGGCCCGGAGCGGGAGCGGAGCGCGTCGGGAGCGGGAGCGTTCGGGAGCGGGAGCGGGAGCGGCCAGGGAGCGGCCTGGCACTGTGGAAACGGCCGGGTACGGCCTGCGCCGTACCCGGCCGTTTCCACAGTGCCGGGCCGCTCCCTGGCCGCTCCCGCGTGCAAAAACACGCGTTTTTAATTTTTTTTTTAATTTTTTCCACTTTTTAAAACTCGCAAATCAATAAAAAATAATAAATTCCTCTAATCTAAAACCTAAAAGCTACATCTAAACAATAAAACAAAAGAACAACACACAAACATAACATAAAGCAAACAAACTCACATTGTTGCTCTCCAAAATTGCATTGTGCTTGTCTAGGGTTTTGAGGAGTGTGAGGAGCTATTGCTAAGCTTGGAGGAGTGTGAGGAGCTGCAAAGGAGGATTTGTGAAGGATTTGATTTGTGGTTTACTAAGTGAAGGTAAGTTTTGTTTAATTTCTAGCCTTGTTCCTCTATTTTTTTTTTTTTTTAATCTTTCACACATTACATTTTTTGTTCATTTTTATTTTGCTCTTTCCATTTAATTTTTTTAATTTTCATTGTTCAATCACAATGCAATTGCATGCCATTGTTTTCTTTGTTTAATTTGTTTTTTAAACCTTGTAGGTATTTCTACAATGGCAACAAGTTCTACTTCTTCTGGGCAATCTTTGGCCAAAGACTTTGACCCAAATTCACCGTTATGGAGGCACGTAACAATAGTTCAACAACTTGTAGGTGGTGGTTGTTTTGAATGGAAATGCAATGAGTGTGATGGAATATTCAAAGGCTCTTACAGTAGGGTGAAAAGCCATTTGTGTGCCATAACGGGTAATGGTATAAGAGTATGTAGGGGGAGGAATAATGCTGGGGTGCCAAGAGAAAATGTTTTGGCATTTATCAAAGAGCAGGAGGATGCAGAGGCTAGAGTGGCTCTGAGAGCGGGTCATCCATTGGCCAAAAGAGGAGGTTCATCTCGTTCAGCAAGGCCTCCAGTTGCTCCATCACCTAGTGGATCCCCAATTGTGGCCATGCCACATCCATTTGTGGCTCCTATTTCCACAAATGAGGATGTTTCCCTTGCACGAAAGAAAAGTAAGACAAAGGGGCCATTGGAAAAGGCCTTTCAGAATGAGTACAGGGAGATTGCAGATGAATGCATTGCAAGGTGTGTATATGCTAATGGTCTTTCTTTTAATGTTGTGAGATCACCTTATTGGCATGAGATGGTGAAAGCCATCAATGAGGCACCAAAAGGGTATAAAGCACCAGGATTTGAGAAGATCCGCACCACCCTTTTGGAAAGACAAAAAAAATATGTGGAAACCTCCTTGCAACCAATTAGGGACTCATGGACCAAAACTGGTGTGTCCATTGTTTCTGATGGATGGAAAGATGCAAGAAACCGCCCTTTAATCAATGTGATTGCAGTATGCCCTAAGGGGGCAATGTTTTTGAAAGCGGTTGATTGTGAGGGGCAAGTGAAGGATGCCCAATTCATAGCCAACATTCTCTTTGAGTCCATTGAGGCAGTGGGGCCTGAAAATGTTGTCCAAGTGATAACGGACAATGCCAAAAATTGCAAAGCTGCAGGGATGTTAGTTGAGGCACGGTATGGGCATATTTTTTGGACACCTTGTGCTGTGCATTCATTGAATTTAATGCTAAAGAAAATGGCAAACAAAATAGAGTGGATCCGGCAAGTGTATGCAGAAGCTGAAGAAATCCAAATGTTTGTCACCAACCACCACATGTCACAGGGCATTTTTAGATCATTCTCGCAGTTGGAGCTACTGAAGGTAAGGACAAGCTTTATTTCTTTCTTTCTTTTTAATTTAATATTTAATATAAGTTTTTTAGTATTCTTTTAGCTTTCAATTTCATAATTTAAATTTTATTTTTAATTTTTGTTCCTCGTTCTTATTAGGTTGCTGAGACTCGGTTTGCATCACACACAATCGTCTTGAGACGACTAGTGAAGGTGCGAGAGGCACTCATGAGGATGGTAACATCCAATCTTTGGTCTGTATGGAGGCAATCAAACACTGAAGGGGCTCAAAAAGTGAAGAACTTGATCTTAGAGGACTCTTGGTGGGATAGAGTGGGTTATCTGTTGAGATTTACGGAGCCCATTATGAGCATGATCCGGTTTACTGACACGGATCAACCATGTCTAGGAGAGATATATGACGGCATCGACTCAATGATTGAGAAGATAAAAGCCGTCATAAATGCAAAAGAACAAGATCCCGAGGAAATATTTTTCAAACAAGTGAAGTCAATCCTCATTGAGCGGTGGAACAAAATGACCACCCCATTACATCTACTAGCTTTTGCATTGACTCCTAGATTTTATAGCACAGAGATCCTTTCCTTGCCAGGGAGGGTAGCACCATACAGGGATGCGGAAGTCAGTGAGGGATATATGGTGGCATTAGCTAGGCTCTTCCCTGATCCTGAGGCCCAAGACCAGGTTATGGTAGAGTTTGGCAATTTCATAGCAGAAACGGGTCATAGCCTTCTCGCTCTTCGGAGCAAATACAAGATGGATGCACATATGTGGTGGTACCTCCATGGTACTTCATCGGCTTACTTGCAACCTCTTGCAATCAAGGTCTTGGCACAGGTAAGTTTTTAATTTTTTTATTCTCTTTTCTTTTAGTTTTTTAAAATTTAAGTTTGAGTGTTTAAATCTGAAGTTGAACTTTGCATTGACTTTGAAGTTTGGGTTGCCTTAATAGGTTGCAGTTCATCTTCTTCATCTTCTTCCTGAGCGCAATCGAGTACGTATAATTTCATCCACTCACGTAAGCAAAGATCGGGGCTAAAAGGGTCAAGATTTGGTATACATACATTCCAACTTGCGCCTTTTATCCCACAAGCAGCCAGAGTACAAGGAAGGGTCAACAAAACATTGGGACATTGATCCAGAGATAGTTGACTTGGATGCTTCCATTTCCCACCATAGAGCATATGATGATGAGACGGGTTCTGTGGCACCACGAGACCTACATGCACAAGGGGGTGCAACTGGCAGTGGCCCTAGTGCGAGTGGTTCGAGCCCATGTGGTTCTAATGAACCACATAATGATGATGATGTAGCTGGTTTTGATCCTCTTGATGAAGAGGAATATGATGAATATTGACAATGAAAGATAGTTTGAGCTTTGAATATTGATCTATGATTGAATTTAATATATCATGAGATTCATGACATTCACATTGTGTTTGATTTAAGTATTTTAAATTTTAATTTAACTTTTAAACTTTTAAGTTTCTAAGTTTTATCGGTATCCTAGCTTGTTTGTTGTGGTTATTCACTTATTTAGCTTATAACTTGTCTTTCATATGCATAATATGTGGTTAATAATTAAATTCCTATTTAGAAGGCTGAAATTTATATATTTTTTAATTTTTATATAGTTTTTGTACTGCCGTATCCTACGCCGTATCCGGGGTCAAAAAAAAATTTGCCGTTTCCGCGTATCGGATACCCCGCTCCCGCTCCCGTATCCAAAACGCTTTGAAACTTAGCATTATTCCTAATTTAATATTTGCAATGCATTTTATCTGTGTATAGGTAGCATGTAGTCGGGGCCTAATACTGTAAATGGTTGATTGTGTCTCTATACAAGCATCACCCCACTTGTTAAAGGCATTCAGAAATCCCATGAGGAAATAGTATAAGGTGTGGTTGTAAGGATCCTGCAATTAGAAATTTGTATGCAAGTATATGAAGGACTAGCAGATTGAATCACTTGGGCAATACTGTAGTCTTTGATTGCTGTAGGCATATGGGCATTGTGTATGGTTTGTTATTGTAAGTCAGATTTGGAAGCATGTCTGAGGTTGAGTGTGTAATCTCATTTGTTGTTGAAAAAAGCTATTGTTGTTGCTGTAAATTCCGCTGTGTATTCTGAACGTTGCACAGTCTAAGGCATCCTTCACTGGGACCCCTAACCGTGACTGCCTCATTCAGTATCAGAACAAGGCACAACTCTGGGGTTGAGAGAGTGAAGTTCTCCATTTTTGTGAGGTGGGAGAGAACCAGAGAATTGAGCAAGTGATGTGATCAGTGTAGGTTTGCAAGAGGTGCAACAGTAGATCTAAGTTTTGCAAAGAAGAAAAGATGTCGCCTGGAAGAGTAGGGCAAGGAGGTGTGTTAGTCACCAATGTGGCCAGAAGGCTTGATGATATTGTGTGAATGTAGAAGACAATGCAACTCGGATTGACCACAAAAAGAGGATAAAAAAGATGATTAGTCCCGAAGGATGATGTCAACAATGCGGAAAAGGAAATGCAAGAAGTCACTTAGGTGGAGCCGGAAAAGCAGTTCCAGCACAAGGACATTTGGATGATGGGAAGAAAGGCTTCTCAGCCATGTCAAAGACTGAAAGAGTACGAATGGAGGTTCCATATTTATCCAGGATACTAAACACATAAGAGCTAATTGATTGGCTCATGGAGATGGAAGAATATTTCGAGTTCCATAAAGTTGCAACATCATGGTGGAAGGAATTTCAGTTGGAGTGCAATAGGAAGAGTAAAGACAGGATCGTCCGATGCAAGTAGATGTTTGCAAAAGCTGAAAGGAAAACAAATTCTGATGATAACCAGTTGGATCTATTGAAGAGGTTACAGAATTTGCAAGTAAATGAGTTTAAATGTGAAAGAATATGTGGAAGAGTTTTATAAGATTACAATTCAAGTTGGTCATATTGAAATGAATCAAGAGAAGGTATATTGGTATATCAATGGACTACGGTGGGTGATCCAAGATGAGATCAGCATAGTGAAGATGCAGACAGTAGAACAGTCATATCAGTATGCCTTGAGAGTAGAGGATAAGTTGGCACACAAACGGAATGTTATGAAGGCCAAGAGGAAGCTCAATAGTGGTAGAAAACCAATGGTTCAAGAAAATGAGTAGGGTGCAAGCAATACGCAAGAGCCATAAACTAGAGGATGAACCACTTCTACAAGAGGGAGAGATAAAGGTGGAAGATTCAGAGGTACATGTTTTTGATGTGGCGAGGTAGGGCATCAGGCTTTCAAGTGTTTGCATGCGCACAAGGATGACAGGAAGAGAAAAGATGTGACTGCACATATCACGCAAGCAGAGGAAGAAAGTGTGGTGTCAGATCATCACATAGATGAACCTGAGGAAGGAGAGGCATTGCTAGTGATGAGGACAGTCTTGAAGTTTATGGGAAAGAGAGAGGAGTTCGGCAAATGAGATGACATGTTTTCCAAACGAGATGCAACACCAGGTAAATGTTGCGTGGTGGGAGTTGCTAGTGGAAGCACAAACAATTTGGTGTCTGCGAAGATGGTGTGGAAGTCAGGATTGGCGTGCAAACTGCATCCAGATCCATATAGAGTGACTTGGCTGGTAGGAGAAACTAGAGTTGTGCTAAAACAATGCGAAGTGGAGATGAAGATTGGCTAGTTCACAAACAAAGTTCTGTGTGATATCTTACTGATAGATGCATGTTATGTTTTGTTGGGGAGGCCATGGCAATTTGACCAAGATGTGTTATGTGAGGGGAGAGCCAATACAGTGAGAGTGCGGAAGGATGAAGAAAGTCACATTTTGAAGCCACTAAGGGGAGAAGATAGTGGTGCACCAAAATCATTTGGTTATGCTTGAGGGAAAGCAAATCCTGCAAGATGGAGATAGTCCATGTGCAACACCGCAACAAGGTTTGCGCAAAGAAAATAAATGGAGCGTGTACAAGTGCAAGGGAGCATCATGCAAATACTAGGACAAAAGATGGGGAACAATGGATATCTCAACAAGAAGATAGTGCACAGACATGTTGCACAAGAGGATAAGAGATGGAAAAGGAAAGAGACACCCCGAGCGGACAGAGGAAGTCAACCTAAAGAGGACATGTACGGGGATGCAAAATAGCAAGAACCCTACAGGTGGAGGAGAACAGACCCTTACCCAACTGCTGCCTATAGTTGGAATAAGGGGAGTACCCGTTGGTGTGCAGGCACGCCAAGATGTTATCGGAAGGTCGAAAGGGTGGTTCTACCTCTTAAACCATTTGTGCGAAAACTGAACTCATACATTTTCTTACCACAGGAGCATCTGAGCTCACACATTTTCTTACCCACAGGAGCATCTAAGTTCACATTCAATCTTGCATCAACCAAAAACATGTTAGATTAGGAAAATAAGCTTGTTCTAACAGTGGGCAAGTTTCTGATTGCGCATAAGTTTTGTTTCTTTGATTTGCGCAAGTCTTGTGTGGCACAAAGAGTTGTTGTATAGTTTTGAGCAGCCTGCATGAGCACGCAAGTGTTATGTTTTGTGTTTGTACATATTTATGTGCAGCATTAGCAGATTACCTCAGAAAGGTCAATGTTATTATTCTGAATTCAAGCAACTCTTCAAAAATAGGCACAAACTTATATCCTGTGGGGCAACACAGAAATGGTAATTTCATGACTAGGAGGTCTTGCACAGCCAGAAGAATGTTCAAAGAGGTATCGAGGTGCCTCCACGTTATGCCCACACACTTCTTGTGATGGCGCAAAGCTAATATAAGTCTTGACGTCGAATAAACAACATTTCGCAAACAACTAGAAGAAAGCGCAGAACCAGCAAACCTTAAAATGTGTGCAGCAATGCATAGCACATCTTTAGAGGCTCGCATTCGACAAGGAGACTCATCTAGATACTGTACATCCGCCTATGAAATCACAAGGTCGTTGGAGCTTCCACATGGGAGATGCTCAAAATATGGAGTGGGCCTCCTTGCATAATAGTGTGCACAGTTTCAAGGAAGCACGAATGCTGGGATCACTTGTTGGCCACCTCCAGTTTACAAATGAACGCGAATGATGACTTAGCCACTTTCAAATTATATTCATTGAGCCAACTTGTGTTTGCATCGAGTTGTGCTCTGTTATGGGTCCTTTGGGCCTTATTCCTCAGTTTATCTTTGTAATGCATTTAATATTTGTATTCCTAGGATGTAGTTCGGGCCTAATATTGTAAATGGTTGATCGTGCCCCTATATAAACACAACACCAAACATGGAAAGGCATTCAAAAATCCCAAGAGGAAATAGTTTAAGTTGTGGTTGTAAAGAGTACTGCAATTAGAGATCTACACACAAGTTTTGGAAGGGCTAGTGGGATCGAATCACTTAAGTAACATTATGGCATTTGATTGTTGTAAGTTTGTGTGTTTTGTTATTGTAAGCCCAATTTGGCAGCGTGTGAGGTTAAATGTGTAATCTCATCTGTTGTTAAATGAAAGATTTTGTTGTCGTAAATTCTATTGTGTATCCTGAACACTGCACAGTCTAAAGCATCCCTTCATTGGGACCCCTAACCGTGACTGCATCAATGATGATATACTGGAACCTCGAGAAAAGTGACATGAAAACAAACCTAGAGGCCTATATAACATAAGCACAACATAGTGTCTTAAATGAAGCCTAATATAATTAGAATAGAAATTAAGCAAGATGGATTCCATTACACAATTAGCTATAGCTGAAATTATTAGGTAATGGATCTCCTGGGAGTATACTCCAAATTTAGTTTATATATGCATGCACCTAAAGAGAAGTAAAACCATATTTTAATTTGCCACAAGTGCAATTAATCACAATAGAGAAGTTCCTTGAGTGCTTAGCTGTTATAGAATGCTAATGTCTAGAAAGAACACTTTTAAGATGCAATTTTGCCAGTAGAATTTCAACTTTCAGTTGTTTGGCCCCCATAGCTCACATAAGTAGCATGTATAATTTACATAGAATTATCAAAGAATTAGTCTGCAAAAGGAAGAGAACATTTTATGAAACATGAGGCCTTTTCATTTCTAATGGAATTGTTTATAATTTTGTATTTATGTATAAGTGTTTCCAATGCCATCTCTTCAGATATGGTTTGGTGGGGGAGAAAGGGGTTGGGACAGGAATTATGAGAGAGGATGTCAGAGAGACGGAGAGAGGGGGTCTGCAAAATGTGACCTATTGTTTTCTCATCCCTTCCTCTAGGAAACTCAATAAAACCATACGTGGAACATACAAGAATGGGGATCACACTGAAATGAAAAATACAAATTAATTCATTAAAAGATGCGGAAATAGTTAACGTCCCAAAAGCCATATAGATGACAAGTTGAAATGATACTTATTTTTTCATGCTCACTTTGATGAATGATAGGGACAGCCCAACTCGCATGTCATATACTAAATAACAATAACCTGTACTCTATAAAGTCAGTCTGAAGTCCCCTTCAATCTATAGGGCCACTGGATTGCCATACCATATACATCTATAGGGCTGCACATCACAGATCACTTCTTCAAACTCTGATCCGCTGCCATACCATAGCTATAGGGCTGCACAGATCGACCCAGATGAAATAGAGGGGGGAGCAATAAATGAATGTCTTGTCCAACGCGGATATAGTCAATTGAGTTCCTCGATCTATCTATCTCCCGACGGCCTCATCCCTATGGACAAGGGGGCAGTCATCGCGGGCGCAGGCAGCCCTCTACCATCCCATTGCATTCTCTTCCCTATTCCATGCCGGGCCCCGGGTGATGCCTATATAGCCATCTCGGGGGTTGGATTACAAGACCCATATCCATTCATTCCATTCGTGCATCGTCATCATTCCATTCTCCCCATACCATATAGATAGAGGGGGGGTCAAATATCCAGACAGGGCCATCCATTCTCATCTATATACTATCTAATCAGTCATCAGCCCATAGAGATATATGGTCACGTATCCATCCACTCATCCATTATGGTGATGTGATACGACATGACTGTCGCCACTGCCTATTATAATATCAGTAAATGGGAAGAAGCCTGATTGAATTGACAGGTTAGTTCGCTGCTATCGCTCACTGCACTTCGTTCCAGCCGTATCACTCGGTGCTACGAATTATGGACATCCGTTATTCACTAGTACTATATACTAGCCTCGTTGTAGCACGCTGTAGAATATTATAGATATAGAACCCTCAATTCAATATATAGGTATAGATGTTCCCAGTCGGCTGTTTGTTTGCCTCTGGGCCTACTGCCCTCTCTAACCAGCAGCCGTGACCATATATTCTATAGATAGGGGATAGATAGGGGCCCTGTGATCCTAGAGATTTGGGCATCTCCTTCAGCCCCTCGACCTGTCGTATATCTATATCTGAACTCTATATCTATATCTATATATGCTCAACCTGATAAAATAGAGTTGGGAGTGCCCTACCAGTATGGATATTTATGGGTCTAGTGAGACCATATACATATAGATGGGTATGCACTTGATCTATATAGCCCTATACTAGACATTGGAAGGGGGCTGAGGCGTCAGGTTCCTCTTTCTCTCTCTATGCGCGACAACACTCACGCCCTATAGTTTTGTTCTATATGGCCCTCTCCTGCCCCGGTGGTCCCCTATCTAGATATGGAGCCCCCCTCTCTCTATATGATATGGGGGCAGTTTCATTCATGACCTACCAGCCGGAGTTCGGGAATACCATGACCCCGGGGGGGCCGTCCCCCTCCCTATATATCTTATCTATGCCACTCCAACCAACCCCACCCTATATCTAATCTATATAGGCTGCCATCCAGATACCTCTCAATCCATCCCCATCACTCTAGCCATCCTCCCAGAATAGACGTAGCATCAGTCGTACTACGTATGTAATACGGTCAGTGATGCCGGATGAACGTAACCGGTGTTACATAGAGAAAGAATGGCACTTCAATGGTCACCAATCAATGGCACGCAATGGTGGGTCACCGATCACCAACTTCAATGGCGGGCGGGCGCCATATAGAGAACTCTAGGGGAGCCCCCACCCCCCCTAGATGAGTATAGATAGGGGGCGGTTCTATACTCTATAGTATAGTAGGCCGTCGGTGCGCAAACAGGGACTACCAGGCACAACCCATCACTACGGTATATGAATGAGAGTTGAGAGTTCATCTTGAACTCTATTCGGGTCGGGCGATGGTGCATCGGATCAGTCCTATAGATAGTCGTCGATAGTCGTTTCGGTCCCCTATAGATCTCTCTGGCTCTTCTATGGAAGGAAGAGATTCAGTCCCATATCTATATAGGGGGCGAGTACATAAACACATAATGTTTCTAAGAGACGGGAGACAGCTGTTCTATAGTTAGAGATGGGCATCCGCGAGCCCAGTTCTCTCTATTCTATAGGGTGGAGAGTAGTGTAGGGCGGAGAGTGGTGAAGCGATAGGTACTCACTTGGCCATTGAGGTACCATTCCTCTCTAACCAGCCACCGGTTCACCATTGATTGATCGTAGCGGATCAGGGTCAGAATTTCAATTTATGATAAGCGAGAGCGGATCGAAATATGAGTACAATACTTAAAAGATTGCCACATGAAAGTAAATAGTAAGAACAAAAATGACAAGCACTTCTAGGAAATCCTAAAATGAAGCCTTCTAATGCAATTACAAAACCCACCGGTCTATAAATATGGGATTTAGAGAACTAAACTTAGGCACCAGTGGGGACTCAGTTACAGATGGTTCACAACATTATACTCTAACATCATTCATTATGAGCCTTCCATTTATGGTACATTGTCTGGAGTCCAGACGGTATTTGGTGCCCAGCTTCTTTTCCTTGAGAAGTTTTTCAGGACACTATCTATCTTCACAGCATAAAAAGAATGGTAATAGCCACAAGAAGCCGTCATCTTCCATTATTGGCTCTCTGCTCTTCGCAGAAGCGCACCTTGTCAATCAGCCCTGACTAAAACAGTGTTGGTTTCAGAGGATTAATAGATTTTACAGTCAATGGCATTCTCATTGACCAGCGTCAATGATACAGATTCTCCAGATGCCCATCAGTCTCTGCCACCCTACCCCACCCCTCGAGGGAGAGTTCAATGCAATTATCAAGGAGGGCATTTAACGGAGTTATAGGTAAATCACCTAGAACATCCTTACAGCCTCTTAACCCCAAGCTAGCATTTTACATTGAGCAATGTTTTAATGTTTCTTCCGATATTACAGTCTGCCGAGATTACCTATGGAGAATCACCAATCACATGGCCTTAGATTTCCTCTTTACTGACTTAGAAACTGTTTGCATCAGATGAGAGATGAAGAAATTCATTACATCCCTCAGGACAAGTATATCTGCAGACTTTGTTCATTAAAGGAATTTGTGACAAAAAGTACTTTATCTCCAGATGTCCGATTTATTATGAGATCAGAAAGAGGTAATTTTGTCTTATCAGGGACTCAGTTTCTCAACTGCATTTTTAAGATACCCAGACTAGAAGTGTTTTACCCTATTCTCCAAAGTGGAGGTTCTCTTCCGGTTCTCCTCACCCTAAAACTCTTGTAGATGTACTAGATGTATCACTACATTTTTCAACCTATTACTAGCAATGGTTGTATGAAGCATCCTTTGGTTATAGCAGGCATCCAGGATGAAAGGCATAAATCCATTAGATGATATCCTTTCACTTGAGTTGTTCAGTGACCTACCCATTCATTTCAGAGACCCTGATCAGGGGCATATCACTAGCAACTTCATGTCACCCACAGGACGATCTCAGGCATTGGTTAAGAGTTCCACAATCTTGTAGTGTGGCATGAGTAGGATAGGTACCTAACAACCTTCAAAGTTGAGTATAGGAAAAGAACCAGCATTGGTGAAAATTGGAATTAGATTTTTCGCATCCATCCTCCTTTCCATTTCAAGAGAATGTACATTCACAGCAATAAAAATTTTATTAACAAGTTTCTGACCTGGTTACCCAAATCCTATAGGGAAATCCTCTTCTTTAATATGGATTCTAAATTTATCTGCTACTCTATCATAAACCAATATTTTAACCCTTTTTAACCTAAAATAAATAACAAAGTGAACATTGGCAAAACTGAGTTTCTGCACTTGAAATCTAATAGACAAGAGGATTTCCTCTGTCCCTTACTCCAACATACATTGCAGAAAATATTTGGCTACGGCTCCATCAATTTCAAATTGCTGACCCTTCAGTTCACGAGCACTGCAGGTGTTGTAGACCCACAGCCACATGAAAAACTTCTCACGACATTAAATCTTTTCCGAGAACTACTAAAATAACTTTCTTGAGTGCCTACTGTAAAATATCAGATTCCTAGTCTCCATTATTAGTTCTATTATCCTACTGGTTTTAAACATTACACTTGATAATGTTGGAAAATGTGCACAAGGAAGAAATGAAGAGAAAACGGAATGCACACATTGTCATTGTGTGTCCGACATATTATCATGTGAAAGATGGTTACAAAATGGTCGCACAATTACAACCATTTGTTAGTTTATACCTAACGAACAATTAAATTATAAGTCTTATATTTTAATACCCCTCTTAAGACTTACACTATAGAAAGAAGATAGAATTACAATCTTCAGAAGCTTTTGTTTTGAATAACAGTTCTTGGACCAAGTAGAACTCCATCAAGCTGCCTCCCTAACCCTCATAAAGGTGTAGTTCCCGAGCTGAATTCCCGAGTTCTTGGATTCCACCTCCCTGAACTCCCGAATTATAGAATCTCCCGAATTGTTGGACAACAATCCATACCGAGCTACTCCCACAGTGCTCCATCAAGTTGTCTCATGACCCTCGTAAGGGTAAATTCCCAAGATCCACAGACTCTCAAACTATCTAGGCAACCATTCATGCCAAGTTTTACCTACATTGGATCCCTTCTGTCTTCAAAATACTAACTTCTTAGAGTACATATTGCTCTTCTTCTTCTATAATAACATCTTCAATTTCTAGTGGATTGTCAATGAAGGCCACATTTGCTTTTTTCAGATTATCTTTGAGTTTTCCTTTGAGAACATCATTAGCTCGAATGCGACAATTCCAGGCTGTATGACCTCTTTTCTTGTAAACTTGTCAGTGTCTTTATCTGATTTTTGTTATTATTTCTCACACGGGAGTATAGTGCACTTTCATGTGAAGAATTACCTTTTATATCATCCGCAAAAAAATTTTCTTCAGCCAAGAGAGCTGAAATCATATCTTCCAAGCTTTGTGAAGGCATCTGACTGAGAGTAAAAATAACATTGCTATATGAAGAGGGCAAATTGTTTAATAGAATGGCTTTAGAGTCTTCGTCATCTACCAGAGCTTTAACCTCTGCCAATTGTCTAAGAAGAGATCTTAGATTGTTTATATGACTGGACATAGTAACATCATCGGCCATCTTGAATCGAAACAATTGAAGCTTTAAAGAAAATTTGGCGTTCATTGCTTTTGCCCCAAACAACTTATTTAGGTTATCCCAGATTTCTTTGGATGATTTATCTAAATCTATATGATGGAGTTCACGAGAAAAGTGAGCCCAATTATAGCTTTCGCTTTATCATCGTGTCTTTCCCACTCTAACAATTTAGCAACATCAGTGGGTGGTTTTCCTTTCTATTAACTATACCCCACAAACTTTTGTTCATTAATTGCATCTGGATTTTAACTTTCCAGAGTGGAAATTGAAAACAAAATGTTTGTCTATTGGTAATGAAAACTCCATTTTTAAAATCAAATAAAATAAAACTAGGTTTTTCTTTTGCTAGCAGAGAAATTTCAAGGAAATAAGTGAGTTTAATTTACTTGAAATTTGTGCCCTAGCTTGCGTAAGATGACCCTTAAAATAAAATCTTTGGACCGGTCTTTTCAAACTATAAGAGTCTCACCCTGATTGAGAAGATCCACCTAGCTTCACAATTGTATATTCATGGTCGGAGATTCACGACTATAGATTCGCGACTTGGAATTCGCAAATTTGGAGATTCACGATTGTATGTTTTTCGTAATTGTTTGTAATCGGTAACTCAATGGCAGTTTTGAATGATTCTTTTTCCAACTTCATCTGAAACCCTTTGTTTTGCCCTTGATTTGATATTAACTAAATCGATTGTATTATTCTCCTAAAATTCATGATTCGCAACTAGTATTAATGTCCTTTTGAAACCGAAACTCTCCAATGTTGCCCTCAACCGTGTTCATGAGTGTCTTTTTGTATGGTGGTGACTATAAAACTCATCCTCGACTGTATTTTCATTGATCCTTTTACACAAACGTGCACAAGGAAGAAATGAAGAGAAAGTAGAATGCAAACATTGCTATTGTGTTTGTCGTTTTATTATGTGAAATATGGTTACAAAATAGTTGCCAAGATTCTGATCGTTTGTTAGTTAATACCTAACCAACAACTAAATCACAAGTCCTATATTTTAATAGATTATCCTTCGCTTTTAGTGCTCGACTTGCATGGCATGGTATGGCCCTAAATCTTTAGTGTCACGACGATATAAGATCCACATTAAACCTTAGAAAAATGAAAAGCTTTACAAAAACTAAAATTCAAGAAAGGATTAAAGAATGGAAGTTACTCCGTGAGAGTACCAATCAAATTCTTTCTAACAATATATAACATGACTAGACTAGTTATAAACACCAAAATGTAACCATTTTGACCCTATTTTCTCCTAGCTGAAATCAGCATGCTTGCATTCAATCGTATATAAACAAATCATAATGACAGACGTTCTATGGAATTCAATCAAATTTCCTCACCGATTGTACGGAAGAGGACATGACTGTTTGGATTGGTGCCAACAATCGAGGCACGTGTAGACTCCTATCTTGCTTTTCTTTTTCCAACACGCTAGAAGCTAGAATGGGACCCCACCACCGACACCCTATAATAGGTAGAGGGCATTGATGACAGTTTTTATTTTTTACAATTGGTGGCTACATTATCATAATTCAAAAATTAAACCTTCTATATGATATTAGATACTTATAATATCAATACTTGTGACCATATGTGCATATGTTGTTTATTTATAATTTTTATTTCAAAATTTGTTTTTGTGCAGGTCAAAAATACAATCAATATGTCAATTTCCTAATATTTTCCCAATCTTTACATTAATTTCATGGTTAATTTTTTTGTGAACCTTGCCATTTTTTTATTGATCACAAATTTGGTAATATCGTTGTGTAGCACAATACTATAAAGTTTGGATATCTATTTCTTGTTAGGACATTAAATGTTAAATGTAATATTTGTGCTCTAAGTACCGAGGAGGGTTATGTATTATACTTATTTTCACAAATTTCTCACCTCCTTATGGCTTGTGATATAAGTTACTAAAATCTGGAACATGAACTAATATCCATTACAACAAGAAAGTCGGTTAACATTTATATGCTAAATGACAATTTGACCACACAAACATGCTTTAACTAGAACAAGGAAGATTTAGCTCAAGAAGTTTCCTAGGGTAAAATCCCCAAAGTCGAAGCATCGACAATGACTCCAACCATGTTCAACCATATCAGCTTTCTTGTAAAAGTGTACTATAAATGCCAAGAAGAGGAAAATTTGAACCTTGTATTCATGGCTGAGTTCAAGCCCTCTACTTGTTTAGGAATACTTAGGATTTCTATAGACACATCATTGTGCATGAAGACATTTGTGGATCAATGAAGCGTGATCATAACAATCATAGTAATGTGACCACTAAGGTCGATGCTTACAAAAGCGGTGGAATTCATGACTTATTTGATCTATTGAATGGTAGGGTGCTCATGATCAAGAAAAATTCATTGTTGTGCAATATTATACAATGGTTAATATATGTAAACAAGAGTCACAATGTGATCAGTCAATGTTTTAGCATTGAATTGTTTAAAAGTAATTAGAGTTGAATTGATTTTAAGTAATTAGCATTAAATTGCTTTAAATGTATAAAATGACAGACAAGTAGGAATGAAAAATTTAATTTTTGAAGTGATTGAAGATTTTGTTCGAATGAGGTACTCCAGTAGGAATCCGGTATTGGGCATTGGATTGGAAGCGAAATTGTTGTTACAAGATTCAAACCCTACACATTGCTCATAGAAAAAAGATAATGGTCTTAGCTTGGTTACATCTCATGTGCAAGGGACTTGAATCTCGCATGGTGATGCAATTAGCAAATGTTGGAAGATGGATCTCTATGGTTTGGTTATTATGGTGAAAAATGCAATGTTTGAATGATATATGAAAAACTTACGTCGTGGTGGAAAAGACACTTATTACAATGATCAAATGCCTTACAATGTGAAAAGTAAAGGGGGAGAATTAATTGCATGTTATATCATGTGTCATTGGTGGGAAAATGCATTTTAAATTAGCAATGTTTAACAAAGATTTGGTCAAGGGTCCATATGGGCTTGATCATGCTACCATGCAAACATTATTAGCCAAGTTTCTTGTTGAAGTTTGGACTAGATGTTAGGTGAAGTTGTCATGGTCTAATGGTGAAGAACTTGTGCTCTTGAAAGAGAGGTAAAAAATTTGTATCTTGGTGGGGGTAGGGTATGTATGCCTCGTATTAGAAGAAAAGTTAGGTGCCTCCTTTGTATTGGGAGCAGGGTGTAGGGTATGTATGCATTGTATTTGAAGTATAGTTAGGTGCCTCCTATGTACTAGGAGCATTAGGTACTCCCATATGCTATAAACTACTTAGAAACCCAAACATAAACCACTCAACATTGTGGACTATTAAATCAATCATTATTATTATTATTGTTGGATGGTTAAATGATGACCTATTTGATCATATTCTTGGTAAACAATGTATCCCTACTTTAAAATAATTTTAATGGATAGGTATCGTAGTTTGGTTTCCGTCAATTTGAATCGCTTTTACAAATTTGGTTGATCTTATCCCGATAATTTTTGGGGGATAATTTGGTGTAAATGTTATTGCAACCTAAGTATACTTCTTATCCAAATAAATAATTGAGGTGTCATACTAAAAAAAAATTACATAGAAATCCTAGATGAAAATGAAAGGGAAATCCCTAACAAAGGTGTGATGTGGGACATGGGCCCCATTTACAAAACTCAAAGTAAACATGAATGGAAAAGATAGTGGTTTATAAAAGTAAGAATAAAAGAAGTGAAAGACTAATACATGGAAGCCATCGATGCTTCAAAATAGAAAGAGATGGTAGGGGAATAGATATCTAGTTGTTGCATATATTTAATAGGAGAGTATTTTCAATTTAAAATGAGAGTATTAAATAATTTAAAATGGATTGCATATATATAACAAGTCAAATAATAAGGAGGCAACTTGGAGTTGATATGACACACTATTTAATGAGCATTAATAACCTATGACATCATTTTTCTTTGGAGAATAAGGAGAAAAGTCTACCATCCAATCACATATTTGAAAATTGATATTTGTAAATGCAAAAAAATAGATTGCTTTAAACTATTGTCTATGAAACTAAGATAATTGAATTTGATTGGCTAACAAAAACTGTGTAATAGAAAACTGAATTACTGATAAAGAGTCGTTCCATTCACAAGTTATATTATAGATGGAATATTTATGAAAATGTTTATGTAAAAGGTTAGAGTAGGCTGAACATGGTACAATTTGTAATTGCAAAAAAGTTTTACTTTAAATGGGAAAAAACAACACATGTTTGAGTGATAATCGTGTTAAACGTTTGCAATCATTTCATTAATTGTATTTCCAAATAAGATTTCAAAGAATAAATTAAAGTATAAGTTCAGCCAGCATACCATCTTCTCTTTGATGTCCAGTATTATCCAATGGTGTTGGTTCCAATATATTCATCGAATTTCCGATCAACTCCGAAACACTAGTAATATGCAGGAATTTCATATTGCTTTCCTTGTCTTCAACACGAGGAACATAAAGCGTCTTTGGAATCTGCATGTTACATGCTAAATTTTGAAAAAAAAAAAAGCAAGATAAGTGGTTGAAAATGTACTTGCAAATATGATCACCATGTTCACTAATTTGTGTTTTGTTTTGAATTGTATATGCAAATACTCAGTTTCTTAAATGTGGTGCAAATATATGAGGGAACAGCCAGTCAAATCCCTAAAAAGACATGCAAGATAAAATGCATGAGTTATATTTATGTTTTAAAAGCTGGATAGGAAAATAGCCATTAATAAAACCAGAAACATATTACTAGGAATATGGTGCAAGCAGATTGCTCTCAAATGCAATATTGGTAATACACAGCTTGAAAAATTATACCACTATTCAACCCACAAGATTCATCATGAAGGCATCACCCCAGTTAAAAAAATTCATCCACAAAAGAGTGAAGGTACTAGATTTCAAATTACAACAGTTGCTATCATTATCGTGTAGGATTTTTCATGTCGTAAGTCTTCGCTAGCATTGAATAAATCTTCTCCAAAACATGGATAACCCCTGAAACATATACCAACCCCTTTTTTAGGATGCCTATCGAAGAGATCTGCAATCATTCGAACGAGATCATTTCTACCTAGTAGACTGTAGAACGCAAATCAAAATGTTCAAAGAATACAATACAGGGGTTTGATGTGGGCTGATATAATTGCCTATATGCCACTACTACTGACATCCTCGCCCAATTAGATGGTAACGAACCTATTCTTTTCGCATTTAGCCTAGAATCTATTCTATTTTGCTTACTTTGACATTCTGCATGGCATTTAGAAACCTACCAAAGTGAGCTAAAACATATGTTCCCTACAAATATCTTAAAGTCCACAAGCTCCTTATGTTTTGTCATGGATCAACAGTATTTATCATCTTCTAATATTTATTACTCCAGGCATTCACCTTCTACTTTTAGTTGTGCATTATGCAAGAGCATTAATTGAACACTCACTTTTCATTTAAATTTTTCATGGTCTCAACCTTTGGCATTTTTACTTCATGTCATTCCATCATTTTCATTGTCTCTGCTTTTGGCATAAGAACTTGCACACGTGGTTCCATTTTCCATATTATCCCAACATTCGCTACCTATATCTCAATCTTCCCACGATGTAGCTCACTTCTTTTCAAATACCTTCCTCTTTTAGACATCTTCCTCTCTGGGCATTCCACTCTATACCAACTTCATTGGCTTTTTCTTGATTCATGCGCAGTTCTAATCAATTATACCATAAGATTCCTCGACCCATCTTATGCACGCAATACTGGAGGTGTCTAATTGAAATGCTTCATCCTCCCAGCTCAACTTTCTGTCATACTTGGGAGCCAAATTCTCCTCTCCTTATGCAATGATATTATCGATGTTATTCACATCGTCATCCATGTCTACACTCTCTACATAAGCAGGACCATGCACATCATCAAGAGGAATAACTACCCTTGTTCCTCATTATCAAAGCTCATGTAACGTTATTTAAAGCGCATATCTTCTTTGTTCTCATAGCATTATGGCCTTCCCAATAATGTTGGATAATTGTCAACTTCAACTTATTCGATAAACTCAAAATCAGAAGTAAACATCACTCCCATTATCTACAACTCTACATTCTTTATGACCCCAATCAGTCTTGATTTCATGTTGTTTTCCATAAATAGCATATTGGACAAAGGTTGCATGAACATTGGCCAACCCATTTGTACCGTGCATCCTTAATATGTTCACTTGAACTCCTATATCGATCAAGATGTTGTGCATCTCCCAATCATTGATTCCTGCATCTATGACTAACTCTTGATCATATGATGTATTCTCGCAGAAACACATTCCTCTTGGTCTTTCTTGTGAACAATGCTACGCCCTTAACCCTAGGTCATATATCGGGATATGGATAGCCGATCTATGGCTAACATAATCTCTTATCATGTCATATCATATTTATTTATGCTTTCATATGCTTAGTGGGTCGGCCTTGGTGCTTTGCATAGTGTAGTAGGGTATATATAGGAGTTAGAGAGTAGGATATTATCATCATATTGAGCACTTGAGTCTTATTGAATGGTTTGGAGGTTACCCCCTCAAAGTGGTTGAGTCATTCTACTTGCATATTGTGATCAATTCTCTATATTTTGGTGTTATATTGTTGTTGATATTCAGATCTATCTAAGTAATTTCATTACAAATGGTATCGTGAGTGTCGATTAGGTGAGAATTGGGTCAAAAACCTAATTTTGAAGATTCAGCTATATCTCCAAAACGATGGCGAATTTTTCTGCATTTTTTCAACTAAAGTAGTGATATCATTCAAGTGGCTCCCCAAATTTAAAGATCTATTGAATTGTTTTGCACAAGTAGCCATTTTAGGGTTTTCATAAAATTGTTCCCTAGGTCATTATTTTGGTAATTTTTCTAGGTTTCTTATATTTTTGAAAAGCTTTCCAAAAATTAGATAGGGCTTGTTCTCGATGTTTCTCTATATTTGGACAATAACCATATGAAACCCCAAACCCTAAATTCCTAATCCTTGTATCCTAAGACCCAAACCCTACATCATGACAGAAGATCAACTAGAGCCAAGGGAAGGGTCAAGCCACTCCAGGAATGACTCCAAATAAGGAAGATATGGATTTGGAATCTTCACTTCTAGAGTATCAAAGGTATTTAACCAACTTCATGAAAGGGTTAATAATATGGTGAGTAAGGAGGACTTCCACCATGATCTTCAAACACTAAAAGATAAAATGGAAGATAACCTTCAAGCACTAGGAGGTAACATTCAAGACATGAAGTGAAATGCATCTAGGGTTGGAATCAATGAGAAAGGAGATGATGAGCACTCTTTCAAGCATGAAGATGGGCATGAATTCCCATTCAAGTCACATGGGTTCCTCAAGCAATGTGCACCCAGATCCAAATCACACAAACCAAGGAGGATCCTCTGCACAACCTAGTGGATCTTCTAGCTAGTGGCGTAACATTATTCCAAAAGTGGAAATGCGCAAGTTCAATGGAAATGATCCGATCACTTGGATCAACCAAATGGAGAATTTTTTTGATCTGCATCAAGTCCCAAGTGGGCAGAAGGTGGTAATGGTATCCTTGTATCTAGAACCAAAGCAATTCACTTGGTGTCGTTGGTTATGCACTTAGAAGAAGGCCCTTAATGTCACTTGGTCTGTTTTTACGGAGGAGCTACAAATGCACTATAGTAGTAGTGTGGCGAGAACAAATTTAGCCAATTGCAAAAAGCTACGGCAAATGGGATCACTCAAGGATTATATTCGGCAATTACAAAACTTGTCATTGCGTGTGGATATAATTTCATATGACAATCTGAAGGATTTGTTCCTGGGTGGTCTCAAGGATCACATCCAACATGAGGTACAAATGTTTGATCCACTCTCTATTTTTGATTCTATTATCATGGCACATAGGGCAAAGGAAAATTCCTTGCCATGAAAAGGAATAACTTCACTAACATGAGAGATCATAACACCTTAGTACCATCATTCCCTCAACCTACTTGGTTGACTCCACAACAAATTGAAGAGAAATGAGTAAAAGGGCTATGTTATAGTTGTGATAATAAATGGAGTAAAGGACATAAATGTGTTGAGAAGAAATTATTCTACATTGAGGGACCAAATGAGGAAGAGGACGGGGATGAAGAATCTGGCGAAGAGGAAGAGGTTCCTAAGATCATGACTAAGGAATCTCAACCAACTATATCTTGTCATGCAATTTCGGCATTAGTACCCCACAAACCCTGAAGATAGTTGGGTTCATGAAAAAACTAAGGGTGACAAATTGATTTGTTTATCAGTCATATTGTGGCGGTGGTGGTAAAGTTAGTTGTTGAGGAAAATGCCATAAGATTAAGCTATCCATGGGAGATTACCTACTAGACGGTCCTATGTATGTCATTTTAATGGGGGGCACAAACATTGTATTAGGGATCCAATGGCTTACTACAATGGGACCGTAGAGATGAACTTCTTGGAATTGTTCATTTGGTTCTATTCAAAAGGGAGGACTTTTGAGTTGCGAGGGATGCACGCAAAAAGCTCCACAATTGGTAAGTTCTCATCAAATGCAGAAGTTGCTTAAGAAGGGTGTTGATGGGTTTGTGGCACAACTATTTTCACTAAAAGATCAACCATCAAAAGGAACTATACCATTAGATCTACAAGAAATTATTAATAAGCACTCAGTTGTTTTTTAGAATATACCAAAAGGTGATCATGTTAGTGCCGAAGCCAACCACCTAACATTTAACCTTATAGGTACCCTTATCTACAAAAGAGTGAGATTGAAAAGATGGTACAAGAGATGTTAGAAGCAAGTATTATTTGCCATAGTCAGAGTGCTTACTCTTCTCCAGTGGTGATGGTAAGAAAGAAGGATGAAGGTTGGCGCATGTGTTCCAGGACTATAGAGAGCTCAACAAATACACAGTGAAAGATAAGTATCCTATTCCTATCATTGAAGATTTGTTAGATGAATTACATGGTGTTGTTTATTTTATAAAATTAGATCTTCGATTAGGATACCATCAAATAAGAATTTGTGATGAAGATATTCATAAAAGAGAATTTAGAACACATAAAGGCCACTTTATGAATTTCTAATAATGCCTTTTGGCCTTACAAATGCACCATCTACTTTCCAAAGTTTGATGAATTCAATCTTTCGGCCATTTTTGTGAAAGTTTGTCTTGGTATTCTTTGATGATATATTAATCTACAATAAGACTTGGGAGGAACATTTACATCATGTCAATAAGGTATTAGACACTCTTGAACAACACCTTTATGCCAAGCTCTCCAAGTGTGCTTTTGGGTTAAGATAGGTAGAATACTTGGATCATACCATGTCTCATTGTTGGCTAAATTTTCTGCATAGCTGAAAACCTAGGCAGTCATGAGATAAATCTCCCTCATTTACCGGTGAGGCTCCCGTGTAAGATTTGTCAATTAAATATGCTAGTATCTATTTGGGGTATTACTTTAACCATGCAGCTCATGAACCATAGTTGTATAGTTTTGCAGCAAGTAAGCAGTTGTTTAAAGAAAAGAAATATCTGATGAAGAAGGAAATAATATAAACACAGGAAAGAAAGAGGGAAGATGTGCAACCCAATCAATAGATTACAGAGTTGATTGCATGCACATAGACAGAACCAATAGATATTAACACAGAATTATAAGCAAATGCAGCTTTTAGATCTAGATCTAAAATAACACAAAGTTTATAAGTAGATCTACGAAAAAAGTTAGAAACAAAATACAACGTGACACAAAGTTCTCCGGAAACCTGCTCCTTTTTATTTCTTTTCTTCAAGTAGCTATCAGGGATTTCAGCACAAAGTCTGGAACACAAGAATGTTGCTTACAAATTATGATTCCCTTTTACCCGAAGGTTCTTCCTCTACTTATAGAATGTAGAGGGGCAATTACAAGTAGGAAGCTTTTAATGAACTGGCACATGTGGAAGTTGTAAAGGAAACAACTAGCAATCTCCCTCCTAGAATTCCTCTTTGCATAACATACATGATTTGCAACTGAAGATAGAACCTTCTATTTTGCATGTCTACCACCTATCTCCAAGTAATTGACTTCTTCAAGTAATGGCTTTTAAACCAATCACTTAAGTTTTATAATTTAATTGATCGCTCAATTACTTTGTCGAAGGAAATAAGAGAAAGAAGAAGAAAGAGGAAAGCTACAGTCTTGTTCTTTTTCATATTCTGCATGCAATTGATTATTTTGCCTTTGATTCTCACCACACTTTGGATCTAGAAGTAGCTAGATCTGGAGTGGCCGAATCTAGAAAGCAAGTGACTATGATTTGCTTGCATGGGTATTGCCTTTCACTTGTCTTCCTTCTTATCCTTGAAGCTTTTGTAGTTCTTCTCCAGTACATGCATAAGTGCAATGTTTGTCGTAAATAACTCATTTTTTTTTTAATTGCATATGAGCAATTAAAAATTCTGGAAAGCACTCCGGGTGAATGCAAATTCAATGAAGGCTTCAACTAGAAGATTGGAAGCACATGCACAAGATCCTGGAAGGAATTCTCCATGCATTGACTTCTACACGGGCTGCGTCAGAAACAAGAGGATGAATTTTTGTCGGAAGCCTTTGCAATTATGAGATCTAGACCTGGATCTGGATGATTCCGCAAAGCCTTCCCTTTCATCCCGCTTTGCCATGGCTGGAGCAATCTTTGTCTGAGCAATTCTTTTTCTTTTAATTATGCCGGAATTCTTTACAATTGGTGCAAATCTGGGAATTTCTTCAGATTCGGAAGATATATTCAATGTATTGGACATTGATTTAAGCTCCCTTTCAATTATATAAGCACCTGTAATGAATACTTGCAATTAATTCAGACAAAGACAGAATCCGGAGCATGAACACTTGATTTTTATCATAAAAATCTGCATATAAAACATGCTGCCCTAAAATTTGAGGCTTTGCTTGCATGCAAAGCAAGCATAAATATTTGTAACTTCACCTGGGCACCTATAATACTGTGCAGACAATTAATCAAGCTTAAATCAAGATCCTTCAAACCTAGGCACCAAACTTTGAAGCTTTCCGGCAGTGAAAACACCTTTTTCTGAGCAAAATTCCTCCTTCTTTGGGTGCCAAAATTGTCTGGGCTGCACTTCTTTGCTAAAGAATTAATAACTCCATTAATATGGCAGCCCATGCTTATATAACCTTGATCATTCTATAATTAATAATTGCCCTTCCTATTTCCAGCAATTAATTAATTAAAAATCATGTTTTTCTCTTTAAACTTGGGCGCCTATTTTGTGCATGCTCATGGCTGCATTAAATAAATTAAATTTATTTAATTTTAGCTTTCTACTTCCAGTCTACATTGACTTCACACTATGCTTTGACCTCATGCGCCAAAAATAAGAATTAATTCCATCAATAAATACTTTAAAAAGTATTATTTCTCCTCTAGGTGGGTCGCACTTTTTTGCATGATATAGGGCTGCATTAAATAAATTAAATTTATTTAATTTTAACTCTCTATTTCCAATGTGCGTTGACTTTTCCTCATGCTTGGGCACCAAAATTAGGAATAGAAACAATTAATAAATGCAATTAAAGTTATTCTTTTATTCCAAAAGGGGTCGCACTTTTTTGACATGGTTGATTTCTATTTTTAAAAGTCAATTTCTAATGGGATTATTCACCCTGCACCGCAGCTCCAAAAATCCCATGATCCACTTAAGTTGTTTTGACTTCCATAATGGGATTTTTTACCCTGCAAAACAGGTAAGAAATTCCCATCAATGCCTTAAGTGATTTTCTTTTATTTTATAATGGGAATTTTCACCTGCAAGCGGTAAAAATTTATGCCTACTTCTTTGCCTCTAATTTTTCCATCATGACTTAAGTGACTTTGCTTCCATGGGAAAAAGTGCCCCGCTGAGAGCATGTCAATGTACAAAATTCTCACCGCCCTGCTTACTTACCAAAAATCTCATTGCAGCTTAAATCCATCCATTCCCAAAAATGTGACTTGCCTGGGAGAGGCTTTTTGTGCATGACTTCGTCTTTTTAGAGAGAATCTGACTTCCTGTGGCAAATTCCTTCTGGCATGATGTCCATAGATGATCTCCAGATACTCCAGGCAAGAAAATGATCAGTATCTTGCGAAGGAATTGACCTAGGAGAATTTCACTGAGAAAAAACATGCAAAAATAATAAAAACAAAAATCGTTGCCAAAAGTCACAGACAAAGCCCAGGATCCATTCCTAGTAAAAACTCTGTAAATATATGTGAATATTGACATGCAAAACCTTAACAGGGTTAAACCGGAGCACAATTTATTTCAAACGGGGCTCAAAATAATTAGATAAAACTTTCCACTTGAGACAAAACTTGTGACGAAAGGATAAAACAATTTTTGGCATCTGGGTATTTGTCGAAATTGGCTCCTATGATTCACTGGGAATATCTAAACGCAATACACGCATCTTCTGGCAATAAAAACACAAAAAGACCCGTTATTTTAAAAGAATGAAAATTTTAAACATGGGGTAGTCTCGGTTCGGGTAAAATGGGAGACACCACTCATGAAGGGGTAAAAGTGGATCCTCATAAGATCCAAGCCATGGTGGATTGGCATATTCCTAAAACCCACAAAACCTCAAGGGATTCTTAGGGCTTACGAGTTATTATCGCATATTTGTGAAGAATTATGGTAGAATTGCAACACCACTCACATGTTATTGAAGAAAGACTCTTTTCATTGGAATGAGGAAGCAACACAAGCATTTGAATCATTGAAGAAGGCCATGTGTACCACTCCAGTTCTGGCTACCCTAGATTTCTCCAAAACCTTCATTGTTGAATGTGATGCTTTAGGGTGTGGCATAGGTGCAGTACTTATGCAAGAGGGCCACCCCATTGCATTTGAGAGTCGTCAACTCAAAGGTAAGAACCTATCAAAACCAACTTATGAGAAGGAAATGATGACTATTCTTCATACAAGCAAATAGTGGAGACCGTATCTCATGGATCGTCACTTCAAGGTAAAGACAGATCATGACAGCTTGAAATACTTCTTAGAGAAAAGATTCACATCCGAAGAACAACAAAAATAGATCACTAAGATGTTGAAATATGACTTTGAGATCATTTACAAAAAAGGAAAAGAAAATGTGGTAGATGATGCACTATCCAGGAGAGATGAGTCTCAAAGGCATTGTTATATGCCATATCCATATTACAAGCAGATTGGGTAGATCAAGCAAGATCAAAATGGCAAAATGACAAACAAACCCACACTCACATTCAAATCTCCAACAGGAACCGAGCATTTTAGAAAAACTTGGATGAAAGGGGGATGCATTGTGGTACAAGGACTGGTTGTACTTATGCAAAAACTCTACCCTTAAAAGTCTAGTTCTCTCAAAGCTCCATGCTTCTCCAGTGGGTGGCCATTTAGGATTCCTAAAAACTTATCACATAATTAAGCAAGATTTCTTTCTAGGGAAGGGTTGAAAAAGATGTCCAAAATTTGTGACACAATGCTTGGCGTGTCGGTGTAACAAGGGGGTGCAACTATTACGTCTCCAAGCCTTTTTGCAACCTCTATCTATTCCTAGTGAGCGGTGGCAAAAAGGTTTCCATGGATTTCATCACAAGATTACCAAAATCTGAAGGGAAGAGTAATTATGGTGGTTGTGGATAGACTTGCCAAGTAGGCTCATTTTTGTGCCTTGTCTCATCCATTTACCGTGAGTAGTCTTGTAGCATATATTTTATGAATGTAGTTCGAAGCTACATGAAACACCCAAGATTATAGTTAGTGATCGTGATCCTATATTTACTAGCAATTTTTAGACTGATTTATTCTCGTGTTTGGGTACTCAATTGGCTCATATTTCATCATATCATCCCCTAATCTGATGGACAAACTATGGTAGTAAACAAATGTTTGGATGGGTATCTACTGATGTTTTTCTTCAAATAAGCAAGAGAGATGGGTCAAGTGGCTACCACTTGCAAAATGGTGGTATAACACTTCATTTCATACTTCTTCCAAAATGTCCCCATTCTTGGCATTATACGGTTACCATCCACCATCCCTCACTTCCAACTTATGGTCCAGCCTAAAGTAAGAGCAATTGAAGATCACATTCAACACCAACAGGAGGTGCTCTCAAGCCTTAAAGAGAACTTGGTAATGGCACAAAACCACATGAAGCAACAAGCGGATCAACACCAGTGATGAACGAAGCTTTGAAGTTGGAGACTTTGTTTTTGTACAATTGCAACCATATAAGCAACTATCTTTGAAACAACAAAAAAAGATAACAAGAACTATGGCCCTTATCAAGTGTTGCAAAAAAATGGTAGTGTGGCATATAAACTAGAGCTTCCTCAATCCACTAAAATGCATCCAATTTTCCATGTTTCTTGTTTGAAAAAGGTCATTTGGGCGAAGGTGCATCCTCGGTCGGTGTTACCAAAGCTTGAAGAGGGGATGCATCATCTTGGAGCCCAAAGAATCCTACGAGACATGTACTAAGAAAATTGAGGACAAGGGTCATCACCGAGTATCTAATCAAATGGAAGAATTTGGACCTTGAAGACGCGATATGAGAAGATAAAGCATTCCAACAAAGAACATCCAGAGATTACCAACATTGGGGACAATGTTGCTTTGAAGGGGAGGGTGTGCTACACCCTTAACCCTAGGTCATATATCGGGATATGGATAACCGACCTATGGCTAACATAATCTCTTATCATGTCATATCATATTTATTTATGCTTTCATATGCTTAGTGGGTCAGCCTTGGTGTTTTGCATAGTGTAATAAGGTATATATAGGAGTTAGAGAGTAGGATATTATCATCATATTGAGCACTTGAGTCTTATTGTATGGTTTGGAGGTTGCCCCCTCGAAGTGGCTGAGTCATTCTACTTGCATATTGTGATTATTTCTCTATATTTTGGTGTTATTTGGTGTTATATTGTTGCTGATATTCATATCTAAGTAATTTCATTACAAACAACTTCTAGAGTCCCCCATACTTTGCTTCACTACATCTTGAGAAAAGGTACGACTCTTTCCATTTTTATAAAGATAAGACCTCGGCGTGTTCTTCCAACTTCAACTTCGGGCCTATTCTATAGTTTTACCTTCTTGCTTTGTCTACCTCAAGCATAGTTCTTAGTTCTCCTTAGAGATTCGACATTAGCTCCCAAATCTTGATAATAAGTTCCTTACATAGTGTATTTTTGTGGGATTTTTGCTCGTGTATGACCTCCATAAGTAGTCATTACTCTAATGACATTTTTCTCATGTATTTTTGGTAATAATAAGAAGCCATGGGGGCACTTTAGCACACAAACACTATAAGCATTTTTAGTTAGGGGGCGAGCGGGCGGCGGTGGGACAGGAGGAAGGGGGAAATGGTGAATATCATTCACCGATTTGGGCTTCACACCCTCTAAATCACACAAGTAAAAAAACCACAAAAATACATTATCTAATTAAATTGCTCGTGAAAGCCACCAACTTAATATAAATACATGATTGGGTTGTAATTGGGTTAATCCCACCTTGGTAATAATTGTAAGACACGGTTGATTTATTAGGCACTACACTCACCAAAAGCTTTCCCAAAGGTGAAAGAGGTTAGAGGATGAGAAGCCTAAAATTGGCGAATTATATTCACCATTCCTCGACAACAATACATTATCTAATTAGATTTCTCATGAAAGCAACCAACTTAACATAAAATATTTTCCTTTTGCATAAATGCATTTCGATAGTCATTTAGCATCTCATTTTGTTTGCATTGTATTTTTCCTCTTGATGGTTTTTCGCCATCTCGAGTCTTGTAATGGCCCCACCTCTCATAGTAATATTCACATTTGGTCATTCATCGTCCATTGCACATTCTTCCTTGGGATCAAACCCTTATGTTGTGCAATCAAACCATCCCACCTTGCAAAATCTTTTGACAAAGGTCAAGACATTCCTTTGTTTTATGCCCCCATTACAATGCCACAATTCGAAACAATTGGGACATTACGGTGTGATGGTTAGTTGCCCCACACCTATAACATGTCCCTCGAACACAACCTCCACTTCCTCTCGTCACCTACATCCATAGAATCTACTCACTTATATTGTTGGTTCTACATTAGCACGACAATAACATGTCACAAAACCATGTTGTTTTTGCCTCATTCATTTCATCAATGGCCCCAAAATTTGTGTTGGCTAAATTTTTTGCACACACTGAAAACCTAGGCAATCATAAGATAAATCTCCCTTATTTACTTGGTGAGGCTCCCGTGTAAGATTTTATACATTATATGTCCTAATATCTATTTGTTGGTATTACTTTAACTATGTAGCTCATGAACCATAGCTAGACAGTTTTGTAGCAAGTAAGCAACTATAAGAAAAAAGAAATATTTGTAGAAGAGGAAAATAATAGAAAGCAGGAAGAAAGGAGGGAAGATGTGCAACCCAATCAATAGTTCACAAAGTTGATCGCATGCACATAGATAAAACAAATAGATCTTTAAATACGAATTTAAAGCAAAGGATAGTTTCAGATCAGATCTATAATAACACAAAGTTTATGAATAGATCTAGAAAGAAATAAGAAGCAAAATGCACTTTGTTGACACAAAGTTCTCCGAAAATCTCTTCTTTATTCCTCTGCTTGCAGAAAGCTATCAGGGGTTTCAGCTCAAAGTCTGAAACACAAGAATGTTGATTACAAATTTCGATCCTTTAACCTCGTAGGTTCTTCCTCTACTTATAGTGTGTAGAGGGGAAATTACAAATGGGAAACTATGAATCGAACTAGAACATGAAAAAGTAGTAAAGGGAACATTTGGCAATCATCTTCCTTGAATTCCTCTCTTAGTGACATGCATCAGGAGTTTGAGCAAAAATTGTGCACATCTGCCACCTATCTTAAAGAATCTTTCCAAATAACTTAAAGTAATGGTTTTTCAACCAATAACTTTAATTTTACATTTTCATCTAGGAATATAAGAAATAAGAGAAGAATGAAGATCTGCCAGCTATAACACCTATACTTTCTTTTTGTTATGATATTGAATATACTTGTCAAACATGTAATTCAACATCTTCCCATTCGTTTTAACAATAGCATCTCTCTCGGTTCTGAACTATAACAACCCTCTGGACAAAGCAAAGAACGTTAGCCTTCACTTTCTCTAAACCAGGCCCATATCCCTCAACATCTACCTAAAGCTTTATGAGTCTACCAATTGAATCCATCGTGAAAGGTATGGTGGCTTCATCAACTTCTTTCCGCACAACCAACATAAATTCCTCATGGGAAGCAGGTAATTCATCTGGGATGCTCTCCGACACTTCTCCCATCTTACTCTCCAGCAACTGCATCCTCTTCAACATGAGCTTGAGGATCTCTACGCGGAAGGAAACTGAAATTTCTAACTGCTTCCCCTTTTCCATCAATCCACCAAGCACAATCTGCTCTGCAATCAGCACATCCTTTGGCAACAAGTGTATCTTAGCTAAAGTATCCAAATGACTTTCCGCCACTATGTTCTCATCTTCTATCTGTGTCATCAATTCCTTTAGTTGGGATATTTGCCATGTGCATATTCTCCAATTCAATGATATTTGTTGAATTACTCGGAAGCTTGGTGAATGATTTGTTCCTTCCACCGGGTCAATAGCTTTGACCTAGTCCCCTACATCCTCCTGTATCGGATGATTACTCACTGCTCATGTGCTAAAATGGGGTGAGAGGAAGGTTTGTCAACCTTAGCAATGATCTTGCATACCGGAACACTGTTTTTGAAGCTTGGATCTCTCACCTTTTCTTTGTCAAGCTTAAAGAATAAAGCGTTCATTAGTGTCTCGTATCTTGCTTTAATACTTCTACGGTAGTTTGACCTATTGGCACTTTGGTCACTACTATATCAGCCGTCTTAGTGAGATCTCCTTGTGCTTTCCTTCTGACTGGGCCGATAACTCAACGAACTTCTATCCCGATTCCTCAATAATCAACCTAAAAATCATTTTGGCAACTTTAGGTCTTCTATCTCTTCCGCCCAAACTCGGGAGTAGCCGGAAGTCGTGTTCCTCCGTGTTGATCTCCTCTCTCGGCTTCGGGATTGTCTGCAAAGCTATCCATGATGAAAAGTTGCTTCTTGGGAATGAGAAGACGCCAAGTGCACCACCATCTCATGTTCGATTACGCTCTATCGGAATTTGCCATCGTGTTATGATTGTCACCCTCTGAATTGTCCAAAGACAATGCTTTTTCAAACTCCGCCATCTGTGCTTTCAACTTCTCTGCATGGATAGGTGAAGACCTGAGTGGTTGAGGAGAAAATACAAATGATGTTGGATTCAAAGGAGGAACAACAAGATCTCTCTGGGGTTCTGGGGCTGTTGAAGTGCTATGAGTTGATGTTGGAGAAGTTGGAACTAGCACGATAGCTATAGATTTGGCCTTCTCCTGTATGTGAGACTTCTTGTGAACTTTAAGCTTTTCTAGCCTTCTGCTGCTTTCACCTTCATGCTTTCTTTTGTTGGAGTCTCCTGCGGTAAAGTTATGCTGTGATCTGATTCATCAAAGCTTCATCCAGGCAATACCCCTTTGTCAACAACCAGTTCGAAGTGTTAACTAGAATCTGCGAAGATCTTTCTTCAATCGTCTAGCAGCCACCAATGTTTTCCTAAAGAGCAGCTCTATCCCCTCCCATATGATGATACGAGTCAAGTATCACATGCCCATCATCTGTGAGATTTGCAGGTATCCGTGCCAAACCATAATCAGACACTTGTTGCATCGATAACCTGCTGAAGTCTTTCTTTCTAACTTCATACTCGTTTCTGCACTTCATCCAGAAGTCTTCCAACAAAGGCACATGTGAATATTCTTGGGAGATTGTCTTCCTTGCTACCCCATATGGGTCAAAGTTCAGCCATGCTGGGAAGAACTCAGGCTCATACTTAGAAAACATTTCAGCTTCGACTCCTCTAGCTTTGTGGATGCTCTGGCAGTTGTAATAACCCATTGTGATTGGAAAGAAACCCGTAGACTTGTGTCGCTTTGATTGTAAGTCATGCATCTCCACGAGTTGTCTGCATAACTCCATGATGACCCACTTGTCGTTTGGATACCTCGGCAACTTTACTGGTTCTCCCGAAAAGCCGGTTACCCTAAGATAGGTGAAGTTTGCAAATTGGATAAAAATGCAACCATGTTGGGATACAGCTTCCCAAGCTTCTTTGCTTACCCTGTTGGTCTTCAGATCACTATTTAATTTGCAGATGAATTCATAGAAGAACCCATCATTGACCGCTTTGTAATCTTTGTGGCATTCAGGAACTGTCAACTATGGGTAGCACTCAAAGATAGGATCTTTCACGATGCCCCGTCTCTCCCTTGGAAAATATAACTCTCGCGAGGCTCTGCTGCATATAGCAAGTATGAATTCATTTAAAGTTGTAAGTCCGCCTCACACTCCGAAGTTGCTCATCGATGTTGTCACTGATGATCTCTGCCCATTGATTATTGAATCAGCTCTGTTGATCTCAATAGTCCTCACGAAAGCATACATCCATGAGCGGAAGTTGTGAGTATTGGCTTCTCCACTTATCTTGCAAAGCAATTTAGTAATATCATCCACCTCCTGCACCAAGTTGGACCGCAAAAGAGTCCTCAGGAACTTTGATGGGAACCTAGGCTTCTTCATATATCTCTTGTTCATTATGCCCACGCAATCTGCTTTGTGTTTCTCCTATCTGTTGCCTACATCCAGCATGCTAATTGCAATCACCACCGTTCGTGTCAGAATCTTCAGACAATAATTAATAAACTGTGCATCCAACCTAATAATTGTCTTTCCCGCAGCATCCCGATTATTCTAGAAAGAGGATGATATGATCTTGCACACTCCATAACAAATTCGGGCAACTGACTTGTGATTGGGAATGTTAATGCTTGAATAATTACACTGCTTTTCATTGCCCGCATGAGAAATGTTTTTCCGGCCCTGGATCTATCAATTATTTCGGAGATGGGTTCAGGGCCTATGTCTATGTCATTTATATCAACAAATCTGGAAGCTATGCATGATTCTGTTGATCCTTCTCTTTCATCACGCTTCATCATGGTTGGAGCAATCTTTGTCTGAGCAATCTTTGTTTGTGTTCTTTTTCTTTTAATCCTGCCGGAATTCTTTGCAACTAGATCAATTTGTGCAGATCTAGCAATTTCTTCAGATTCGGAAGATATATTCAATGTACCTGACATTGATTTGAACTCCCTTTCACTGTATGAACACCTGTAATGAATACCTGCAATTATTTCAAACAAAGATGAAGTCCAGAGCATGAATACTTGATTTACTGTCACAAAAATCTGCATATGAAGCCTGCTGCCCTAAAATTTGAGGCTTTGCTTGCATGCAAAGCAAGCATAAATATTTTTAAATTCACCTGGGCACTTATAGTAACATGCAGATAATTATCATAGCATAAATCAAGCTATTCCAACCCTAGGCGCCAAACCTTGAAGCTTCCTGGCAATGAAAAACAACTTCAGATGCACAAATCCTCCTTTCCTTGGCACCAAAACTGTCTAGGCTGCAATCCTTAGCAAAAAAAATTAATTGTTTCTTCATTATGGCAGCCCATACTTATATAACCCTCAACATTCTATTTCTAATAATTGTCCTTCCTATTCCTGGCAATTTAATTAATAAACAAGCATGTTTATTCACCCAAATTGGGCGCCCAATTGTGCATGCTGCTGGCTGCCCTTAAATAAATTTATTTTATTTATTTTTAGCATGCATCCTTCAGTTGTCTTTGGCTTGACTTCTTGCTTTGACTTTTCATTCATCCATGGCGCCAAAATTAGGCAGAAAAACTATTAATAAATACCATTAAAAACATTGTTTAATGCCTAAATGGGTCGCACTTTTTGGCAGGGCTGATTTCTAAAAAAAGATGTCAACTTTGATGGGATTCTCTACCCTGCACTGCAACTCCAAAAATCCCTTCTTTCACTTAAGTTGTTTGACTTCTATAATGGGAATTTTCACCTGTAAAGGCAGGTAAGAAATTCCCGCCTACCTGCCACTGCCAAAATTCTCATTATTAAATTAAAACATCTCTCAAAAAGTGTGACTTGCATTAAAATTAGCCTCATTTGATAAAGTGTGACTTGCATGGGTGAATAAATCTCTTTGGTGGGAAAAGTTACCTGCCTAGCAGGTAGAAAATTCCATCGGTGCTTTAAGTGATTTTTCTTTATTTTATAATGGGAATTTTCACCTGCAAGGCAGATAAGAAATTCCCGCCTTCCTGCTTGCCTCTAATTTTCCCATCGCAACTTAAGTGACTTTGACTTCATGGGAAAAAGTACCTTGCAAGGCAGGTAAGAAATTCCCGCCTGCCACCACTACCAAAAATCCCATTGCAGCTTAAACTCATTCATTCCAAAAAGTGCGACTTGCCTGGGAGAGGCTTTTTGTGCATGACTTCATCTTTTTTGGTCAGAAGTTTGCATTTTGAGGCTGATTCCTTTTGGTGTTGCGTCAGTAGATGATCTCCAGATGCTTCAGGCAATTAAACAGACTATACTGGACAAGGAACAGACCTAGGGGAATTTTACAGAGAAACTCCGGAGAAAAACGCAAAAGAAATAAATAAAAGCAAAAAACGTTGCCAGAAGTTACAGACAAGGCTCTGAATTCATTCCCGGTGAAAACCCTATTGAGATGTGTGAATACTGGCATGCAAAACATCAACAAGATTCATTGGAGCACAATTTACTTCAAACGGGCATTATTTATTTAATAAATAATTAAATAAAAATTTCTTGCATAAAACTCGGAAGGATAAAATGAGTTTGGGCATCCAGGTATTTGTCGAAATTGGCTCATATGATTCACTGGGAATATCTTAACATAATACAGACATCTTCTGACAATAAAAACACAAAAAGACTCGTTATTTTAAAAGAACGAAAAATTTTAGACATGGGGTAGTCTCAGATTTCAGGGTGAAATCTAGGGACACCAATCTGCCATGTCATGTGTTGGCTTCACAAATCTTTACCAACAAGTGACTTTTATTTATCTTGTGTAGTGTAATAATGGACAAATGTGTGTTTCATGTCCACTTTGACAAACCTCACAACATAAAGTCATCGCTTGCACTCTCCAAAGTGCATGATTATTTTTGGTATGGCTTTCCATCTCATAGTTAGTGCACTACAACCCTTTACGAGTGTCATAAGCCTTCTTCCAATCAACTTCTGCAATTATGTATCCATCTCCAAAAAAAAAAAGTTTCTAAAACGGGTCTTGTCCCAAAGTCATGATTTCCATTGCTTCCATTCTCAACACATCCTCTAATGCATCATGAGTTTCCACGAAGGTTTTGATCACTATTTTCCTTCTGAACAAAGGTGATAACCCTCGTAACAACCATTATGCATGTTGTAATGGATGTTTGTAATAGGATATCTTGGATAACAATGTTTTGAACCGTGCATCATACACATGTACACTCTCGGACATATCTTGCTTAATGTACTTCAGCATAGAGATGCTATGTTGTTCAAACTCGCGAATATGAACTCCTTTAAAAACACAGCCTCTTGTGTGTTAAAATTAACCACAACCTAGTTAGGATCAAACTTCCTATACCATGTATGCGAACAGGCTAACAAATTGTCGCAGACTAACTCGCCTTCCCTTCGATGCCACTACCCGCTTAGATCTTCAAGCTATTTTGCACTTGTCGCACTTGTGTGCATGCTCTAAAGCATCTTTCATTATAATATTGAAGAATAGTGCAAATAATAAGCAATGCCAACCCTATATTAAGTTACTAAGGCACTATTATTTCCAACATTTCCATTGTGAGAGAGATTCCTATATCCAGGATCCATGCTCGGCCACTTTTCACTTTCCTCTCTTGGCATCTTGAGAGTCTTGAAATGTTATCTTGAGACACCAAGATCACACGATCGCAAGATCACAACTTGAAAGAATCTTTGACCTATGGAAACCTCGCTGGAATTCATTGAAGTTCCTTTATGTCAACCATCATAGCTTACAAAATTCGAGGTATGTTGTATTCATAGAGGTATCATGTGGATTAATGACCAGTATGCAGTAGTGTGAATGTGGTCATTAACACGCAACCTTAAGGAAAGAAAGCAAAGAGGGACATCCAAATATTGTAGACAGTATACTTACATATACAAATTTGACCACATTTGTACAGATACAAAAAAATCTCTTAGGTGATTTTATGATGAAATGCCTATGATTTGGTTAGCTTTTCAATGGATTCCTGTTTTGCGGGGAATTGGACAATCTCATTCATAGACATTTAAAGTAATTTGCAATTTTGGAATGTTTTGGTTCTTTTTACTGAAATTATTTGAAACTGTATAATTATGTTTCTAATCTTAATAAAAATGATTCATTACCCCTCAGAGCAAAAGATGGAATTACGTAATATCGATACCTTACTACTTAGGCCTAGAGCATTCTCATACAGCAGTGTTGTACTTCAGAACTGAATTTTGACAAAAATGCAAAAATATTTCCAATCCCAAGAACTTATTAAATTCAAGGTCATTAGATACTAATTAACTGTCAAGTGAATGAATATAGCAACCACCGAAACATGACATAGTTTGTGCAACAAATTGCATCAAGCTGTTCAAACAAGCAAGCAAATAGTTTCTGATATTAGAACAAAACCAGACCTTGTATGAAAGACATGCTTTAACTATCATTTATATAATTTTTTTTTCCTATTGGAAGAAAAGGTAGTGTTGGAAACCAAATTTAGAACCTGGCTTCCCCATAATCATTCTTCAAGCCTGACAGATTTGTCCCATGGAACTGCATATCCCGATGTTTAGACCTTTCATACTCTGACCAGAGAACCTAAGGATTTAAAATGTGAGGTATTCGGGCAAAATTTAGATTTCCAAAGCATACAAAATATTCCACATTACAAAACTTGGGAACCCAATATAGAACCTAGCTTCCCCATAATCATTCTTCAAGCCTGACAGATTCGTCCCATAAAACTGCATATCCAGATATTTTAAAACCTTAAACTTCAACCAGAGAGCCTAAGGATTACAAATGTGAGGAATTAGAGAGAAATTTAGACACCAATGTACATAAGATATTCTACATTACAAAACTCAGCGAATCCCCTTATCTCTACGAAAAAACAAATAATGTTCTCTTTTAGTCATTTTTCTTTTATCTTCTTGTTCTGAAGTATTTTTTAATAGTTGAACCTCTTGCCGTCTTTATTTGCATGGTACTTTTTATTATGTCAATTGTTTAGAATTGTATTCACTGCACGGCTATTTACTTTTTCCTGTTAGCATACAATTTTTTTGGTGTGTGGGTGCAGGGGGTAAACTTAAACATCTCCCCTGTATTCCAAAAGTTAATTCCAAATTTAGCTTTACTTCAAAAGAAACATTTGTTTATTTGTTTCTACAGTAAGTCGTCAATTCCATGCTAAGTTATCAGGGAAAGAATATGTCACAAAACTATGTGATTATTTCCTTCTGATAAGAAATTTTTCATTTATGTACTTCATTTTTTCATATCTTAGAAATAGGGTCCTCTAGAAAACCATAGTGCTTATCGCCTGACACCCTCCTGCAAAGAATTATGTTCACTGCATTGTTGATTATAACTAGGCTTTTAGAGTAAACATGGTAGAATTGGAAGGTGAAGGTTGTTTTGAGTTTGGGGATGGGTGGGAAGGGCCGGATACAGGAAGTCGCAGGAAATCCGTGATGGACCATCCACAAAAAGGATAATCACGGCCTAGGCAAAGAGAGTGCTTTGAGGGAATCTCAAAAATCTGGCCAAAAAGACTTTTTATCGAATAAGGTTGACTGTGATAGCAGAACTTGGGCGGAAAGGCTGACAGGCTGTCAGCCTGAATCTTATAGCCAAGCAGTCTTTTTGCTGATCCCACTAACTGAAGGGGAAGGTCTTTGCTTGAATTGCCACACAATATCGTTGAAAGGGCCAACTGTCAATTGGAAAATACACTGATTGGTAAGTTCTTTAGTTCTAGTACCAACATTGATATTATCAAACAATGGCCAGTACGAAAAGGCATCCTAAAGGCCATCTAGAGATCACAGCAATCGCGAAAGGCTTCCTTTTAATCACTTTTGCACTAAAAGAAGATTGTGTTAATATACTTCTAGGGGGACCTTGGTTTCTAGGTAAAGCAAACCCTCCTTTGTCGAAATGGAAGCTAGATTTTAACCCAAATAAGGAGAGTATCAACAAGACCCTAATGTGAGTCAGACTTCCAGGGCTTCCGCTTGGATTCTAGGAAAAGGAAGTGCTAATGGGCTAGACTGCACGGATACGTGTACAGTTTCGGTACACTGAAACGGCAAATTTAAAATAAATAAAAACTCGGGTACAGTACATTTTTGGAGTACGTTTTATATATATATATATATATATATATATATATAAATTTAAAGAAACATTTGCATACTTATTGAAATTTAATACTCATACAACTTAAAATCATTCATAAAACAAGAAAACAAATTTCCAATACTTTGAGAATTGAGACTGGAGTTTGTATTGATTCATAATGTTCAAAACATAATAGTTAATAACATAGACTGTATTATAGATTTGATAATTCATTATTAATGCCTTAAGCTTGAGTTAGACGTATCATTGGACATTAAAAAAACATTTAAAGTCATGAAATATTTTAATTCCTTTCTCAAACCAAAGGAGGGCAGAACAGCCTCTTTTCAAGGCAAGGATCTTGTCATTATATTTCTGATTCAACGAAATCGATTTGTAGGCTTGGCACATAATGTCAAATGAAGAGAAGATAGGCTGCCCAACCACCAAGTGCTTCACTTGTTCCCATGCCTTCCAAATTGATTGAAGAATAAAGGACCCATGAGGAGCAACAAGAAAGCCCCCAAATAGTAAGTCAACCAAATGAATTCCTTTTCATCTCTCTCGACCCTTCAGAGCCTATTGGCAATATTGAATCTCACACGAACTTTCCAAAGTTCAATTCCAATCAAAGCCCTCATGTTTTATTTATTTTTTTGCACTTAAAAAAGAAAAAACTGTGGGTACTCTCTGGGTACTCTCTAGGTACTCTTTTTATTTATTTTTGCACTTAAAAAAAGAAAAAACTGTGGGTACGCTGTGGGTATGTACCCACAGCATACCCAGGGCGTACCTGTACCCAAAACGTACCCAGCCTGGTACGAGGGGGTCTAGGGCGTTTCCGTGCAGTCTAGCTAATGGGGATAGCAAAATCTATAGGTCAGCTCGTAGCTTTTGATCCAATCACTAAAACTAGAAGAAGGGTGATCTGTGCAAGGTTTCATGTGAATACAACATATGGTTCTTGATTGTCAACTTCAATTTTGTTGAAATCTAAATATGGTGACAGGCTGCAGGAGATTGATTATGAACAATCTCCTAATATATGTGTTGAGTGTGGGAAAATAGGACATAGGGCAAGAGAATGCCCGAGGAATAAGAAAGAGAAACTAATATGGAAAGGAAAGAGGTGTATGTAGGACTCACCTGCCATAGCGGTGAAGGAAAGGAAAAATCTAAAAGAAAAGGGGGAAGCAAACATAGAGGTGAAGGCAACTAACAATAGTCAAAAGGAAGAAGGGGAAGAAGGATCGCAAAAGAACTAGATTCCAAATGCAGCGGATAAGTCAGAAAAGAAAAGCCTATAAAGAAGCTCGGAAGGATGTAAAAGGCAAGAAGGAAAAGGAGGAGTCAAATCCTGAGCCTTTTAAGGAAAAAACTATCAATTTGAACAGGAGAGATGACTTCTCTCTGCAGGAAGAGGAAGATGGGGAGGCTGTTCCAAAAAGAAAAACCTTGCGAGCTGATACCCATGGAACAGAGGAATTGTCCTAGTACTCTCCCTCAATTTCAATCCCGAAGAAGAAATCTCCCTTAGCGAATCAAGCTTTTAGTGTGCGCCATACAAGGAGTTCTAGGAAAAATGCTGATGTGGGAGTTGATTCAAATAAAGTCAGGCCAAACTCGAAAGAAATCCGTGAAAAAGAAACGGCAAGAAACAAGGCAAATGGAGTTCAAAGTACCTTAGAGGTAAAGAGGAGCATTATATTTTCCTTAGTAAAGACATGAAAATAATATCCAGGAATATTAGAGGGTTAAATAACCCCAACAAACATAGGATATTGAAAAACCTTAGGAGAACTCATAATCCTTATTTGGAACAAAATCTCGAGTAAAAGTTCTGGAGAGGATGTGAATGACTTTGTAGTGTCTGGAAAATTGGCTACCTTTGGAACAATGAAGTGGTGAAAGGTGAGGTGCTGCTCAAAAACAATAACTACCTGGTGATCTTGTTCGCTATCATTGATGACAAAAGGATGTGTACCTTGTCTAACATTTATGCTCCAAACTCTAGGATGGGAAGAAAGAGCCTTTGGGAAGAATTGAAGACCTTAAGGAATTCTTGTAAAAACTTAAGTTGGATTGTGGCGGAGATTTCAATACGTCTCTTTCTCCCGTTGAGAAAAGAGAGGGCTCCTTGACTTCACCGAAAGTCTGGAGGATTTGGCAGAATTTATTAACATGAATGGGCTGATGGACATTGAACTTACTGGAATTAAATATAATTGGACCAATCCAAGAATTGGTGACAACTTGATCTAGGTTAAGTTGGACAAATTTCTCCTGATGAAGAATTGGATCTTATATCAAAATGATAATTTATCAGCTTTGCCGAGGATTGCAGCTGTGAAGGATTTCTTGAAGTACGCAACATTCTCAAGGAAATCAATAATACTTATTTGATTCTCATCCTGAAGAAGCAGGGAGCCAAAGAGCAAGAGGATTTCAAACCTATTAGTCTATGCAACACAACGTATAAGATCTTTTCTAAACTCTTGGCCCTTTGTCTTCAGGCCCTTCTCCCTAGCCTCATTTTTGCTCACCAAGGACCATTTGTGTCTGGAGACAGATTATGGATAGCATTGTTATGGTGCACGAAGCCATCCATTTGATGGATAAATCAGCCAGATCAGGCCTCTTCATCAAGTTGGATATGAATAGGGCTTATGATCATGTTTCATGGGACTTCTTGGGAAAAATATTGGAAAGGTTAGGTTTCCAGCATAAAGTCAGAGATCTGATTTCCGTTTGCATTTCCTCTCTGTGATTCTTTGTTCTTATTAATGGCTCCACTGCAGGTTTATTCCAAGCAGAAAGAAAGCTGAAACGAGATGATCCTTTATCCTCATACTTATTTATCATCATCGTTGATAACATGGGAAGGAAATTTGAATGGACCGGGTCTATTGGTTGGATGAAAGGTCAGCAGATAGCCCTTTCCATCCCTTCCCTCTCTCATCAGCAATTTGTTGATGACACTATTATCATGGGGGAGGCTTCAGTTCAAGAGGCTAAAGGTGATAAAATCCGTTCTGTTGGACTATGCAGAAGTGTCGGGACTGTTTATCAATCTGGGTAAGAGTTCGGTTTTCTTCAACAACACTCAAGCTTCTAGGCAACAGAAAATCTCATCCATTTTGGAGTGCCAAATTCAAGAGTTTCCCTTTACTTATCGAGGAATGTTGTTGTTTACAGGAAAATGGAGATCAACTGCTAGAACTCCCCCTTGATGGGTCTCAACATAAACTGGCGGGTTAGAAAGGCTCTCTCCTTTCTCAAGTGGTGAAACTCCGGTTGTTGAAGAGTTCTCTCCAGAATTTTCTTATTTACATGATGTCCCTTTTCAAAAATTCCAAGTAGGATAGCAGATAAGATAGAGCAGATCCAAAGAAGGTTCTTGTGGTCAGGTACATAGGACAAGCTCAGAATCCCTCTGGTGGCTTGGGATAAAGTATGCTTGCCAAAATCCCATGGTAGTTTAAGAATGAGGAAAATCAAGGAAATGAATGAAGCTCTGATGGGATGGAGATTTTTGAAGGAGGATACTCTTTGGACAAAGATCATTAAGGCCAAATACTTGGACTCTGAAGATGTTGAACATTTTCAAACTCAGGTGGCGCCCGTCAAGGCTCTTTTTTTTTGGAATTCGTTGCTTAAATGCAAGAAACTTCTTGGAAAAGGGTGCAAGTGGAATGTTGGCGATGATAATAAGGCTCTTTTTAGGGATGATGCTTGGCTGCTGCCATAACCAATTGCTTCTCCTCAACCTCAGGACTATTCAAGTTTGAGTTTTAAGTTGGCCTGGGAACCAAAATGAAAGATTATTGGACGATTTCCGCTTAAGGTAAGTCATGGAAAACCCTATCCCTGAACACCAATTAGTATGGGGTGTTAGCCAGTGTCCAGTCTTTAAATGGTAGGATTGAAATTTCTACATCAGTCTTGTTCCCAAAGAAGATGAGATGATCTGGGCTGCCTTGGTGGATGGTTCGTATAGTGTGAAATCAGAGTTTTTGCTCCTATCTAACCTGTTCCCGGATGGTTTTCCTTGGAATTATTTATGGGACAAGGATATCACTCCCGAAGTCAATCTATTTTTTGGTTGGCCATTCAAAATATAAAAAAAACTGTTGAAAACCTAAGGAAGTGTGGTTTTAATTGGTCAAATAGATGATCCTTGTGCGAGGCTTCGGAGGAATCTACTCACCACTTTTTTTCTTCCACGTCCTTTTGCACAAAAGGTTCTTTTGGTTATTCTTGCCAGGTTTGAGGTTTCTTAGGTGCTTTCCAATTCCATTTGTGATTTGTTTATGCAACGGTCTTCTCCTTTTTGTCTTCCTGTTTGAAGAAACTATGGAAGCTTTCAATCCCACACTTATTTTGGGGGTTATGGCAAGAAAGGATTCAATAATTTTTAAGGTTAAGAAGAAGACATTTGACAAGTTATCTTTTCTATTTTGTCCTCTATAAAAGAAAATTGGTCTTCTTTAAAGCAAGATAAGCCTTTTTTGGTCTCTACAATGGAGGAGGCAATGGAGGAGGTTTTGGTTGAGAAATGGCAGCTTGAAGGAGCTAAAGTTTCCAAGCTTTACAATAATGAGGTTAGAACCTCCACTAAGTGGATCAAACCTTCCATCTCTCGGTTCAAGCTAAACTTTCATGGGGCCTCAAAAGGCAATCTGGGATATGTGGATGGAGTTATTAGAGACGGCTTTGGAAATCTGATTGCTGCATATGTAAAACCCCTTGGATTTCAAACTAATCATTTTGTAGAGGTTCATGCGGCAAAATGGGGTATTAAAATTGCCAAGGATTTAACGTTAAATTTATTGATATTGAGGGGGATTCCCTTAATATTATCAAATTCCTAAAGGAATTAACTAGCCCGAGTTGGACAATTAAAAATTTGATAAGTGATGCTATCAGTACTTTGCAATATTTGAGAATGTGTCCATTAACCTTATATATATGGAAGGGAATAAATGTGCGGACAAGTTTGTGAATCTAGGGATGACCTCTATTGACTTCCAAATATGGTCCAATCTGAACGACTTACCTCAATACATTAAATCAATCGTTAAAATGGAAGCAAAAAGAGATGAAATCATTTTGTAGCCTCTCTCATATGGTAACAAATAATAACGCCAAGTGAAGTTTTGTATGGTTAGAGAGCTTCGCTATTATTTTTCGAGTAAGAGGCGGATGGACTATTTTTTTTACACTTAATATCTTTATGATTGGAGATAATAACATTGCAAAGACCAAGAGGGAATCATCGTTTTGGAAGGCAAATAATGACAATGATGATACGAAAGGACTTCTTATGCATAATTGTGAAGGGTTTTGTCTTGAATCCGAAAGTTTATTTCTTGTTTCAATTCCAGTGATCTTAGGCTCTAGTTCATTTTGTGATAACATGGGGGATAGAGTGCAGGTGGAACCTTCATCCTATGAGAACGTTTGAAGAAATTCACGGTATGGAACATCCTAGGTACAGTAAGACTTACTATGTATATTAAGCAAATAAGATGTAGCGACACTATTGTGTCTAGGGATTTTGCTTTTTCCTGAAAGGACAGGGTAGTTACTATGAGGGGTATTGGAGTGGAAATTAGAAAGAAAATGTGGCCAAGGTGACGGGTATGGACACTATGGGGTTGAAAATCTTCAAGGATAGGAGAAGAAAAAAGGAAGAGATAAATTTGTTCTTTAAAGAGAAGGAGAGGATTCAAGACATGGAAGATGGCATTTTGAGATCATCACTTGTTACACCATGGGACCAAGTAGGTCTTCGATTGATGAATTAGGTCACCCTAGAAGGTAGGTACAGAAAATTATTTTGTAATTCTCATTGTTGAATCACTTTCACCGTAGGAGGATTTTTCAGTATTCCTTTTTTCTTATTTATATCTTTGGAAGCCTATGTTCTAAAGTTCTAAAATAATAAGGTGGAAATGCTCATTCACCAAGCCCTAATCCTACTTCTTTTCCAAGAGAGGGTCCTCATTATTCAGAAAGATGTTCTGGATCAAGGCTGTATCTCCATTGTTTCTCCCAAGAAAGCAAATCTAATATGTCGGATAAGGTTCCCAAGGAGAAATCAGGGAAACTTAAGCCTAAAGCAATTACCATAAGGTATCCCGGTGGTACGTCCTCCCAATCTAAGGGCATCCAAGAAATTTATGTGCCCTTGAATATATCTAAGTCTGACATGGATGGAAGTGAAAATACTAAAACCCTCTCGAACAGTCTTACCTCTAATTCAGAAGATGAGGGTGCTAACAACAATCCCTCTAAGAAGGGTAAGACTATTGTTATTGAGGAGAAACCGATGGGGTCACAAACCTTTTGGAGAAGATCAAAAGACTAGAGAAAATTGTTTCAAAACAACTTAATGTCACGAATGGTCTTTCTGAGGAAAATAAGAAGCTTCAAAAGGATGTCAAGAAACTCCAGGAGGAGCAGAGGGGAAAAAGAAATCAAAAGAACCTAGTCAGAATGACACTTGGGACCTATTTCTAGAGGTCTGTAGAAATTAAAGAGGTTACAAAGTCAACCTCAAATTTGATAAAATTGATGAGGTGAGATAAATCACAAAGAAATCTGGTGGCGTCTTTTAGTAAGGAAACTAGTAAGAATTGTGCTTTGAGTACCAAGCTTTTGCGTGAGGAGGTAAGGAAGAGGGAGGAAATTGCCAAATTGGAGGGGCTAACTAAAGGAACAAGACGCCAAAAAGAAAGAAGGTTTAGTAAGGAGAAGTTTTGGGAGAAAAGTGCCATGGAAAAGCAACTTGAAGAATTTAGTACTGAATGGGAGGTAGTGGCTGGTCTCAACAATCTTGTTACTCATCAATAATATGTTTTTCTTTGTTATCTTTGTAGAGTTTTATCTTTTGGCAGTCCGTGGACCATTTGCAAGCTTTTGGTTGACTATTGAGGCAATGGTTTTTGTAAGGGTGTTTGGCTGGGTGACCTAATATATTTCTAGTTTTGCCTTGGTTTTGCTCAATAATGTTTCTTTTTTACCTAATATCAAAAAAAAAAGTTCAAAGGACTATTGAATTCTTGGGAAGTTTTGATTTGAGGCATATTGTTTAAAACTTAAGAGCTAGATTTGAAGATGAAGTCATGTCTAGTTAGAAAGATTTATAATTTAGAGCTTATGGTTTCGGTGAGGGTTTAAGCAGCTTTTCAAAGTAAAATTCAAATTTGTTGAAAATGTTTCTCCCAAGTCAAATGAATCATGCTCAAAATGTACATAGCAAATATGAAAAGTGAGAGCACAACTTATACTCAACAAATTATTGGGAACATCTTGGGAAAAAAATGGAAATATTACAAAGTTCCAAAAGAAAATTCTCATTCCATGATAAATCCATCAATATACGCTATATTGAACATAAAAACAAGTGTTAAATAGCCATATGTCAATGCAATAAAATGAACATCATCAAAGATTGGGAAAAAGAGACTTTTGTCAATGCTCTACAAACCAGTTGCAGACCATAGGTGGCTCTCCTTCAACATGCTCCTTTTGTGCCCAAGTCCTCACGATTCCCAACTTACTCTAAAGGCACACCTCCTACACCCTCAGGCCAGCCCAGCCTTGAATGACCCTCCACAACAATATCCCCAAGTACCCACGACTCGCACTCCTCACATTGCCACACCGACCTACCGCAAGCTCTCTACCACATCATGCTTTGCATTCCACCTACCTAGCAAACTTCACCCATCTCTTTACATGATCCAACTCCTAGTCTACATCGTCCAAACACGGACTTGCAACCTCCTCTTATCCCAAGCTCAAGTGACAACTCGGGTTCCAAACCTCGTGCACCCCAATCTTCAAATACTCCCTTTTTGCTCACCTTGCCAAACTTTGCTTTCCTCAGGTCCATTCTTATCATTAAAGATAAGTAGAAAAGTGTACTAGGGGTGGTGAACAGTGATTAGAAAGAGCAATAGAGGGTAGAATAGTTAGATTTTCATGTAAAAACAAATCTAATATGAGGTTATGCCAAGGTTACTATTAGCAGCTCATTTAGGAGTATTTGACATTGAAGGAAAATCAAATAACAAATTTGGAAGCCAAGAGTTGTCAATGGGACATCTCAATATAAGGGCTTTGAGATATGAAGAAGTTTGATATTTATATAACCCACCTCAACAAGCAAAATACAAATAATGAGTTTCTAAACACAATCATGGTTATAATATAATGGCTTAGTAAATAGTAATATGTCATCCATCCGCCCACGTCATGCTTCATCATCCAATCTTCACACAAGTCAGCTCCGCCATACTCTTGAACCTACCAATCCTTAGCAAAATTTCAAATTTGAAAACCCCGCCTAATGCCATAAACATGCTTGTCAAAAATTGGCGTGAAGCTTTCAAGATCTCGTGGGACTTCTTTAGAAGCTTTACATGTACTCAAAGCCCATTGAGCTTGCCTACGTGGAAAGTCTACCCAACTACTAACATCGAAAAAAAAAAACATTGAATTATGTATATGAAAAGACCACCTACCTAAAAAAGTCCTCCAAGGTATTATAGAGCAAAAAAGGAGGAAAAATCACCCATCCTTGAATGTATGAAAAGCTTCAAAGCCTCACCCGCCTAGAAAGTTCGCCTAGGTATTATAAAACAAGTATTTCATGAGTGTAATACACATAACAAAGCTCTACCTTATCCACCTCCCCGCCTTGTTTCCTAACAACAATGTTGAATATTTTAGATCTTCGTCCTAATCAAAATCCTCTTTGGTTGGATGATATTTTGACTCCTGCGGCTTCTTGATCGGTGGCGGTCGAGATACCGATACCGTGAAGTCTAGCATAGTGCGATAGACTGAGTTGGATTAGAATGCAAAGCATCCAAAAGTTCTTGCTCCTAGAGCAAATTGCATTCACCTAGAAATTTAGAAAATGTTTGATAGTGAATAGCTTAGTCACCGGAGGGCATGTCCAAATCCTAGTGGCATATCATGCTCATTATTTCTTTTAAAGACCGTTGAAAAATGGAAAGAATGCGATAAAGACCCCTACAGCTATGTGGGAAGAAGCTCACTCAAAATCGAAAACAACAAGTTCATTCTTTCTTTTCCCAAGAGTTGGACTAGTCTAGTAGATATTGGTACTTACTTTCCGTAATGTCCCCTTTTCCAAATCAAAGACCTTTGGCCCTTTATGTCTACCCGACGGCCAAAGGGGAGTTTTTAGGGTGACATAACTTTATTATTTTATTATATTGTGCTATTGTTTCAAAAAATAATAATATCATGAAAAAGCACATATAATAAATAATAAAGTATAATAATGAATTAAAATGTCAAAAATACAATTAAAAATAATTGTATTAGAAAAGAGAAAGTGCGACTTACCTTAGGGAGTCATTTTTTGGAAAATGTGCCAATCAGCCCAAAAGAAAATGCGACCAGCATAGGGAATGAAACAATTTGATTGGCTGATTTGAAGGTGGTGGTTGGCTGATCTCCCTTTAAATAAACAAGTCGACTTGTATGAGAGGATCCAGATTTTTATTATCATCTTTTCCATTGCTAAGAGCTCTGAGCTTTTATCAGAAATTCCAAGGACGAAAACCCTTGTGAATTTATCTCTTGCGGACGAAAACCCCAGGAGATTGAGAGGGGATTTCACTCAGAAATTCCTAGTGTTCTTCATCAGACTTCCAGGTTCAGTTCAGCCATGTGTGAAGAGGGATTTGAAGGTGTTTCCCAGTGATTTGCAACCAGCAGTTGGATCAGTCCATTGTAAACAGTCTGGCAGCGAATTCAGAGGTATTTTCATCTGAAAATATTTGTCAAATATTTGCCATCATACTGTAATCTGATCGCTGTACTTTTTATCATTTCTGAAGTATATTTTGAAGATTTCCAATCTGAATAATAACAGACTTCAGATCTGTTTTTCTGGGCTATTTTGGACTGTAATAAGTTCAGCTTTCTGTGTAATTCAGCCCCAAATATCTGAGCAGTCATTAGAAATCAAAAGTACTTTTATTTGGTGTGATTTACATTGGCTTCTCTATTAAACCCTAGTCGCATTTTCCAGATCTGCATTAGGGAAATTGATATAAAAATACATAAATCTGTATTTGTTGTTTGTTTGATATATAAACTCATTGGAGTGTAAGGGGGATCCATCTAGGGATCTTTCACTTTCCTCTCGAAGAAAGCAATCGTAGGGGTTAATCGTATCCCATTGGAAAGTGGTGGGTGGATATTCCATTCCAAAGAGTTTCTAGGAAATTTCTATGTCCCCAATACCTCCGAATCGCATCACTCTCATATTACCCAGGACTTGGATATAGCGTCTAAAGGCCTTTCGGGAGCAAAAAAATATTCAATGAATTTGGCATTTTGAGCATATGTATTGGTAAATGGCCCTTTGTCCCAACATTAAAAGCCTAGATCAAAAAACAATAGGAGTTAATACTAAAATGAAGATTCTCCCAAAAGGATGTTTTTGGTTACATGCCCTTTAACAAAAAAACGAGACTAAATCCTACAAAGAAGGACTATGGTCCTTAGAAGGGTCTAGCCTTTGTATCAAAATATTGACCCCCAATTTTAACCCCTATAATGTAAGTAACTTTCATTGCCTTGTTTGGGTGAGGTGGCCTCCCACCCGAATATTGGAGCAAATCTTCTATTCATTGGGATCATTGTTAGAGCTTGAAAAGCACACAAACCAAGGCATTTATGCAGCCTATGCCTACTTGTGCATTGACATAGATTTATTTGGTCCCATTTCTACAATTATCGACCTTTATTCAAGAGATGAAATGTGGTCTCGAATGCTTGCTTGGTGAAAATCCCTTTTCGCTGCCACTCATGTCATAAGTATGGGCATCTAAGCCGAGAATGCCCTATTATAAATCTACAAAATCCTCTTCCCGATTTTAAAGATGATGGAATCCAACAAGGCTCTTTAATTCCACCCTTATGGAGACTTCAAGAGTGGTCAAGCCAGTTCACCTTGTCGAACCCCCTGTTAGGGATGAAATTGTTCAAGATTAGGGTGTTAAGGCACATTCTTCTCCGCATCAACATCCCTCTTAGGAAAATCAAGGGGTAGACTTCAAAAGCTTCACCCCTTAATCAATAAACCAGGACTCGAGAGGACAACAACACATTACTTATAAAGATTACTCCAAGATCTCAACTCAAAGAAGCGTGAAAATAATGAAAAAGACACGAGAAGTCATCAAGACATTGGAAGAAAAAAATTCGACAAGCAGTGCCCCTATCATAAATCCCTTTTAGAAGCCACTAATGTCACGAGTATGGGCATCCGAACCAAAAATGCCCTATTATAAACCTCAAAATCCTCTTCCCTAAGCGAAGGATTAAGAAATCCAACAAAAGTCTTTGATTCAACCTCTTGATTGAAAGTGCAAATGTGGCCAGGTCAAATTCACCCTTGTCAACCACCCCTTCTCAAGACAAAATTGTTTAAGATTGGGGTGTTAACCCACATTCTTCTCTAGATCAACATCCCTCTCAAGAAAATCAAGGGGAGTAGACTTCTAAAAGCTTCAGCCCTTAATCAATAAGACAAAACACAATAGGACAACAACACCTCACTTATACAGGTTACTCCAAGATCTCAGCTCAAAGATGAGATGGAAATAATGGAGACACAATAAGAAGTTCGAATATTACAAAAGGGAATTTCAGAGCATCCAAGTCCTCACCAAAACAACAGAAAATCTTGGTCAAAGGTAAACATGTGAGCCTTTTTTTCAAAGTCCCACAAAAGACTGGGCAAGTGATTCCGAATATATACTTAACATAGACAAACTAGAAATCTCCCAAACAGAATGACGGAGAAAATTAGTAAAATGTGGCATTAGAAAAAAACAAGGTTGTGATCAAGGATCTAGAAGCGGTTAAAGGAGGTAAGCAACATCCATTATAAAATTTCCATGCATCTAAAATAGGTGGGGTGGAACTCCCAAAGGATTCATGAAGCTACTCCCTAGAATGTTAGAGCCACCAATGCCCATAACAAAAGACACTTTGTAAAGCATCAAATGCAAGAAAAAGGAGTTGAACTCATCTCCTTCCAAGAGACCAAAATGACTATTGATGACGTTGAAAAGGTATTGGGGACCATCTGAAATGAATGGAGTTCAAGTTTTGTAGGACCCTCGGGGGCATCAAGAGGCATGGGAGTCTTTGAAATACAAACAAATATCAGTGTCAAGCCTAGGGACGGGGCACTGTTGGCGATGTTTAAAGGTCCGATCTCTGATATCTAACATCTCTTTCACAACCTTTAACATTTATGGCCATAATCACCTAGCCCTTGAAAAGACGTTATGGGAAGAGCTTGGATCATTTGAGGCATTGATTTTAATGCCATCCTCTTGAAAAATAAAAAACTTGGTTGTACCCTCAGAAAACTTCAATCCCAAGTTGACTTCTCCACCTTTTTAGTCAATAATCAACTCTTGGACATCTCTCCAAAAAAAGGGTGATTCATGTGGAGTAATTGAAGGCCCAATTTTGGTCTAATAATTGAGTATTTGGACAGATTTTTAATGTCTTCTCCTTAGCTAAGATAAATTCAGTCCCTCTCTAGTTCTATTCTCCAGGTTTTTGGCTCAGATCACATTTCCATCACTCTTTCCATTAATAGATAGGGGCCTTCACACCAAAAGTGTTTCTTTTACTTCAAAAATATGAAACTTAGGAACCCAAAGATTTTGATAACATGAAGCATTGGTGGCAGCCATGTCCTAAAGTAAAGGGAAATAAAATGTTTGACATGGCCTGAAAGTTGAGATTCATCAAAAGTAAACTCAAGGAGTGGAACAAAGTTTCATTTTTAACATATTCCAAGAAAACGACTGGAAACTGATCTCGCAGCCCTGAATTCTCAAGTTGTGCAAAATGGGATGACTACCAACCAGTTTTATCAGGAATGTCCTCTGCAAGCGAGTTTGAATGTGCTTCCATGCGAGTTTGGTTGATTTTAATCATTATTCAGAGCTGGCTAAAATCTATGCCAGGAAGAAACCTTCTGGAGACAAACTTCCAGGTAAGTCTACCTGAACTATGGAAACAAAAATATGCAGTTCTTCCACATGTCCACCAATGCTAGAAACATTTCCAAGAAAAGTTTATCCGTTAAATCTACGGATGGGGTATCTCTTGTAGATCAAACGAGCATCATATAAGAGGCAGTCAGTTGCTTCAGGATGATGTTCACTGCCAACGTTGGCATCAATGTTCAGAATCAACAGTATCTATTAGAAAATATCTGTAAGCTCATCTCATAGGAGCTCAACAAGGATATCATGAAGCCTTTCTCTGAAAAAAGTTAAAAGAGGTTGTCTTCGTTTTGCATAAAAACAAAGTCACTAGGCCAGACGGTTTGTCGATCAACTTCTTTCAAGTCTTCTTGGACATAGTTGAAGGTGATCTAACTAAGGTTGTCAATGAATCTCTATCCTTGAGGAAAATCCTTTTGATTTCATGCACTTTAATTAAAAACTCCTTTCAGACCTTCTGAGATTTCAGGCCCATCTCACTTCTCAACTCGATCTACAAAATCATTGCTAAGGCTTTGGCTATCAAACTCAAAACCACTCTTAATTTGATAATCTCTCTAAAACAAGGGAGATTTATGGAGGGGAAGCAGATTCTAGATTGAATCATCATGACCCACAAAATCTTACTCCCTCAGTCAAAACAAGCAGAAGGGTATGATGATCAAGCTCAAAATTAGTAAATCCTTTCAAGGAGAATACCAGAATTTACTTCTAAGCATCCTAGAAAGTTTTGCCTCCAGTTCAGATATCATACAATGGATACTTTAGCTACATCTCGGGAGTGAAATATTTCGTCTAGGTAAATGGCTCTCGGGCTGGCTTTTTCCAGTTGCAAGGGGACTTCGTCAGGAAGACCCTCTCTGTAATGTCCCTTTTCGGACTGAAACTGAAATAGAAGGAAACCACACAAACCCAAGTGAAATGAAATCTGATTTTTATAACAGCAGCTGTAATTATCCTTCAAACCCTAGGGCGAACTGTATAAGAGCTTAGAATTCACCATACAACCATGCACAACAACCGAAAAATACTTGTAAATAATTATTTCAAGCACAGCAATCAATATCCATCCAATTTGGTAACAACAAATGGAGAAAATCAGTGAATATATACTGCTGTAATTAAATTTAGGACAGCAGTAGAACAACCACAAACCAATGCTGAAAATGATAGTTAAACATCACCAAAAATCATGAAAATATAGATTCCGGCCTTATAAATTATGCCGAATCAGAATATAAAATCAGATTTGCAGTTCGTGCCCTAGAAGGCACCCAAATAGCACCAAACCCTAGTCGCTCCCTCTAGGGAGAGCTCCAAAATGCATGCAAAGCCTTTGTAGATATTTCCTTGATTGCCCTAGGTCCAAATCTGCAAGAAGTCTTCAATGAATATCTTCAAATCACCCACAATGGAGGGTTTCCGTCCTCCACCAAGCCACAAGGAAGGTTTTCGTCTTCCTTGGAATGCCACACAAGAGGGGTTTCGTCCTCAAGTGGAAAGTCAATGAGCACTATGCCCAAAAACCAAGTATAGATAAAATGCGCCAAGATGGGGTGCAAATGAAGTCCTTAAGTTCCTTTTATATCCTTCCCTTGGCGCCAACAGCCAATTAGAAATGGACCGACCTCTTTAAGCTTCTTTTAATCTTTTAATTTGCCTTTATGATTCTCCAACACAGCCGACCTGCTAAAATAGAGGAAAATACTAAAAGAAACATTAAAATTAATAAAAGAAAAATGAAATGGAATGCAATTCCTTCCCTTGCTCATTCAAGCTTCATTGCCACGGAAAGGGAATGGCAAGAAGTCCATTGTTAGGCTCTCAAGTCGAAAAAGGGGACATTACACCCTCTCCCCTTATTTATCCATTATCCTAACGGAGGCTCTGAGTAGGGTTGTCAAATCGGCTTGGGTGCAATGTATTATTCAAGGGCTTTCTGCCTTGGAAAATAAAGATTCATTTTTCCACATGCAATTTGTAGACAATACCTTCCTCTTTGAGGAAGCCTGGTGAAAGGAAGCTCAGACCACCAAAAGCATCTAGAACAGGTATGAATCAGCCTCTGGCCAAGTTATTAACACATAAATCTGGAATCATTTTTCTTAATGTTGCTCCTCCACTTCAAAGAATTTATCACTACTGTTAGGATTTGAATTAAATATCCCCTAGTAAATATTAGGAGATCCCCTTCTTCTGGAGCTGAAAGAATGTCTATCTAGTTAAAGCTTACGAACAGTTTTAACTTTTCAGTAAAGGCTATCTTCTTGGAAAGGAAAACGGCTCACCCAAGCCGGAAAATCAACTAAATCAAATCCGTCTTATCAGACCTCCCAATTTATATCATGTTTGTTCTAAGAGATCTCAAAATGATGTTAAATCAAATTAATGGAATCATCAGAAAAGTTCTATGGCAGGGACGTGAAGAATCCTTTAATTACCTATTGCTAAAATGGGATGAAGTCTGCAAGCCCAAATACGCAGGTGGAGCAGGAATTAAACATCTGAGACTTTAAAATGAAGTCCTTGGGGCAAAACTGATTTGACGCATGTATGAAAACCTGGACACCTTGAGGAGCCGCCTGCTGCAAGCAAAGTATCTGGAATCGAACAATCAAGACAGAATATTAACAGCTCTCAACCCCGCAAAGGGATCTCATATTTGGAAATTTATGCTGAGATGCCAATCCTTATCTATAAAGCACCTCACCTGGGAGGTATGAAATGATGAATAATCAGACTTCTGAACAGATTCATGGGAAAGTCACCTTTCTCTAGCAGAAAATGCTCAATTGTCTGATGCCAGGGCTATCTTGTCCCTATCTTGGTGCTGCAAGGTAGAGGGTTATTGGAAATCCTCTACATCTTTAGGCATTTGGCATAGCGAATGGAAAAGAATTGGCTCAACACCCATTCGGATAGAGAAAAGCGCCTCCTACGGTCTATTCTCGCTGATCGCAGACCCCCTCGGATGAGGATGATGACATTATCAAATGGGCTAGTTCAAAAACAGGTTCCAACATGGTTAAAATGGGATACCAAATGCTATGATGGGCCCTCCAAATCTAAATTGACCTAGTAAAGTAGTATGGGGTAAAAATTGCCTACCTAGAGTTGGAGCCTTCTCTTGGATAGCCTTGTGAAGAAAAATCACACTCAAGATAGACTGACCAGAATTCACTTCACAGGACCTTCCAGATGCTGACTTTACCTGGATATGTTGGAGCCGGCTTTGTAAAATCTTGAACCTCTCTTGGTACCTACCAGACACTTTAATCCAATCCATCTAATCCTTTCTTCCCTAGCCAAATCTCTACCTAAATTCAATCTTTGGTCAAATTTCGTAGGCAGGCACCTCCTATCCTCATGTGGAACATTTGGTTGGAATACAACAGAAAAAATTTCCACTAATGGAAAATAGAGGCTCCTATTGCTGAAGTTGTTATTCCTCCACCAGCAGGTCTAAGAGCTCCATCTCTGGCAGGGACAGGTTTATCCTCGAGCGATGGAAGGGACTGAAGAGTCAAAGAGAAGAGTATACAGATGGATTCCAACCCTAGCAACCGGATAAATTGAATTTTAAGGGTGCCTCTCGTAGGAACCTAGGCCCAGCAGGAGCAGGATGTGTAATTGGGGACTGTCAAGTTGGCCTTCGATACAAACAATGAAGCAGAAGCTCAGGCAAGCATCCTTGGCCTGAAACTCACCAAACATTGTGGAATAGAGAATATTCAAATCAAGAGGGATTCCTAATTATCATCTCAACTCTGTCCAAAGGCTCCACCCCAAACTAGAAAACAGCTATTAGTCACAAGAAGCCTGGAGACTTTTTAAAAAAGTCTCCTATATTTGATATTTCTTTTAATCATTGCTTTTAGGAAGTTAATGGGGCTGCTGATCTGCTAGCAAATGCAGTGATCAACCAAGTCTCGACTTTCAAATCATATAATGTTTCAGATAAGTGACCTGGGCTTCAAGATCCTTAAAAAAAAAAGGCAATAGCTCCCCTGCCCCCTGCTGCTCAAATTTGTATATTTTCCTCTCAAGGCTAAACTGATTCTATTGAGATATGTGAAGTTAATTTTATCTGAGTTGCTGTAGGTAATCATTCAGAATGGAAGCAGCAAAGAAAGATACTTTGGAGAAAGCCTCTGATTAATTTTGCTTATGGTTTATTTTGAAAGTTGTCGTGTAATGAAGCAGGGCCACAAGTAGTTACAATTTAAATGAAGTACCCCAGATGTTCTGGATTTCAGTTGATGACCATAGTTGACAAGGTTTGTTTTGCTATCAGTGAAACTTTTATATTTCAGTGTCTACTGTTAGAAGGCGGATGACTTTGATACTTGTTGGTGGCCATAGTTGGCAAGGTTCAATTTGTAATCAGTGGAACATACATATTCCAGCTTTTTCTGTTCGGAGGCTAATAATATTGGGCTGCAAATATCTATCGTTCCTTAATATTACCACAAGGTTGTGGGACCCATCCAAAACCATGGTTTACCAATTAAAAAATTCACATCATCAAGATAAAGTATTTTCCTGTTTAATAAGCATGATAATGTTTATTTAATATCTATGAAGCTTAGTCGTGCGACTTGCATTCAAGAAAACCTCAAGAATATGAAGAGTAGTAGTATGCTTGGCACTTGGCAAAAGCCTCGGTAATATCTAGCTGACTCTGCCTATTTCCTGAAAGAGAAAAGTCAAATTCATGAGGACCAGGCCAATAGGGAAGAATGTGTAACTAAAGTGTCTTCGGGTTTCATGTTTGTATTCATAAGAAGGAAGTAGATTGTTGTTTTAGCTGCTGAGTTGCCACTCTCAGAAGTTTATAGATGCTGAACTTTGCTCAGTATGCTTGACATAATTGCCTGTAGCATTATAACTTGTGCTAATATTTTCATATGTACAACGGTCCAAGGGATTGGGTGTATTGGTAATGTGAGACACTCATAAGTGCATGCACTAAGTTAAAACCCTAATCTTGTGGTGGCTTGTTACGATGGTTTGCATATGGTTCAATGTGGTGACTATGGGGTATATATGCATGACCTGTATTTACAAGATGGTTCATAACTCTAGCTCGCATGGTGTGGTGAATGTGTCGTGCATTTGAAGGAAAAACATATTTTATTATTTACAAATCTTAAGAATATGGTCCCAGCTTACACAAATTGGGGTGTTATCATTTTTAGGGTACATCCCAACCCGTGTTTAGAGGTCATTCAAATCTTAAGAATATGGTCCCAGCTTACACAAATTACTACGTAGGTGGCCCATAACCTGGCCCAAGATTTATCAAGGAAAAAAATTGACATACCAGCCTCTACGATGATTATGTTCTAGTAAACCCTAAGAACTCGTCATGTAAAAGTTGTAAAACGTAGAAAATTATTTTAAGAAAAACAGGAAGGCATTTTAGGACATACCAGAATCTGGTTTGTGTAGAATACTTGATATTATTTTGGAAGTGTCCACTTCTCTTAAACCCTCACAACTTATGTAAGCACATAAGCTGGTGCTGGATTTAAACCACGGTGCTTCCAGAACAAGCTTCTGCACAGCTTCATCTAGACGGAAATAAAAGCACACCCAGAGACCATATACCCACTTATAAATATGGAGGCATCAAAAGGAAAATAATAAAAGCATATATCTGGTCTTGTGGAGATTCGATGAGCAATGCAGATCCATGAAAGGGGAATCCGAAAGGAATTTAATGACATTGTATAATCATTCTTTTATTTTTTCCTCTGTTTTTGGGTGTGTGTCATTTGAATAATGTTAAGAGAAAACGAAATGAAGTACCTTGTTGTTTCCTTTGAATGGGATCGAGGGCCTTGAGGTTTCTGCGCACCCTTGATCGAAGTGCCTGTTTTGCTCTAAAACAGCGCCTGAAGCTGCTGTTGTAGTTCGTGTTGCCATTACCCTGTGCGAGAATGATAAGGATTCTTTTACGAGGGTTCGGAAAGATTGGGCACCAAATGGGATGAGTGCTTTGTAATTCATTGCATTTTGATTATCAATTTATATCACCCTTCTCTCCTCCTACGGCTTACAACTTCGGAGCCCCTACAAAATGTAAGTATATTGGCCATCTGACATTAAGTACCTAGGGCATCCTAAAAACGCCAAACATGTCACACCATGGCATATCATTGGCATATCGAGCAGTGGGAGTGGACTAGGTAGACTATTTTCGCTAACCCCACATGCCACGTGATGGCATTTCGCCATGTCAGCACATATTTTGAAAATATCCCTCTCGCATTTTGGATCATTAGTTTGAAACAGAGGGAACCGAAACAAAGCAGCTTTCGGAAGTCACCATGTTATCCAACCAGTTGAATAGGCCATTTGTGTGCAGACTCTGAATCGGTAATATTTTTGCCGTTGTGGTTTTTTTACGTGACAACATATGTACGTTTTTAACTCATTTTCTTGTATTCCGACTCCGATTCAAATGCCATTTCAAACACCTTCATCGTAGGTATTTATTTTACAGCTAAGAGACTAATAGGAATGTTTTGCATTTTGGTAAAGGTTATTGTATGTTGTGTAAATTATGGGTATGCATTGTGGTGGTTATCACTAAAGTTGTAAGAAATTGGTTGTTGAATAAATGTTCATTGTTTAACAAAATGTTCATTGCCACTATGCCAAAAATCTCTTATTGTTTGAAAGAATACAACGTCTAACTCCCATTTTGACACGGGGTGGGAGGATGAAGCCAACCTAGTGGCAATTGTAAGTCACTCTCGGGTGGATTCTCCAAACCCTATTCCAAATCTCCTATTTGATCACAAATCAAGGTAATGTTGTGGGAGGTTGTGCCATAGGGCTACAATATTTGATAAAAGTCTCGTTTTCATTATATGTGGGTATACCCCCATATGCATCGTTCACATATGGGATTTTCTTCCTAATCTTTGTCATTTGTTGGCACCTAACTACAAGAGCATGGTGACTTATTCCATTGTTAAAGATAAAGCTTAGTGATTGTGGTCATCCCTACGTACTCAACATAGAGGTATGTCATTTCTATGTGAGTAAAGTATGTGGGCTTGGGTTTGTGAAGCACTCTAATTTAAAAATACCATACAATATCAAAGCCACTCTTATTTTCATCTACCATAGAATATAAAAGAGCCTAAAGAATTCAAGAAAAGAGTAATATTATCAACACTAAATCTTTAGTGTATTCCTTCATAGAGTACATAAATGTAATATCACAAATTACATATAATGTTAACCGCTATCAAATAATGTGTGTTAGACGTCATGGTTTTCTCATGGTTTACCCCATATGAGTTGCCTTTCCCATCCTCAATCAAATCCCCTATGGTTGTTTTTAGGGTTCTACATTTGACGTGCATCAATAAAAATAAATTATAAACACTAGTGCAAACAATTTTGTTTTACTAGGTATTAGTAGAAGGAATATATTACAAAGAGCCAAATGATATCCTTTATGTCTAACAATGACAAATTCATAAAACCATACAAGTAATGCAAGTTTATACAAAGTGAAAGTTGTGAGATAAGTACTAGTAAAGTCAAATCTAGCACAAGGCAAACCCTACGTTGGTTATTCGATCTAATGAGATTTTAGCAAAACGGAAACATTAAGGGTTGTGTGTTCAATCATGTAGGTTTGCCAAAACCCTAGGATAGGTAATTTAATGTAACTTGCATTCATCAAAAACAAACCCTAAGTGTTGAATGATCAATATATATGGGTTCACCAAAATGTAAACATGGGAAGTGGTTTTGCACTAACAATTACACTACAATAACTATATCTATGGTTTTAATTAGATTCAATTAAGATAAATAATAAATTAAACACAATTATCAAGAATAAGCGATTATTTCAAACATAGAATAATTCAAAAAATGATTGAAATAATTAAATTGTTTGATAAGGCATGAGAATCAAGAATTGTAGGATAATACTCTAATATGTACATATGTAGATACAATTACCCGATGCCAAGTGGTAAAAAATAGGTCTAACAATGGAATATCAACACTAGAAGGCATAAGTTATATGACCATACTTGACCATTTTTGAAATGTACACGGAATAGTCGACCACTTTTGAAAAGAGTAAATGAGTGGTTTCATTTGACAAATGTGAAACTCGGCATGTGAATGATATAACTTGGCTTTAGTTGTAAGAAACCACACTCACTTTTCCCCATTTCATTGCAAATCAATGACAACTAGCTCTTCTTATTCAAAACTCAAAATTGACCTCAACACTTTGATAAATCCATTAACATCGGGAGTTTAATGGGGACATGTGTTAGCCCTCCATCATTATCAAGCTTCTCGTGCCTTTAATAAAATTGCAATCGACACTCGATGCAAATGAATAATCAATCTAGAGTATGCAAGTTTCCCAACCTTATCTCTCAATGCATGCAAGTAAACAATGAATACTCAATGAATGCTTTGAATTCTACTTTTGGAATGGGGATGTTCTTAAAAACAATATATTCTACTCTAATAGCTTCAATTATAATTCTTACCACATCTGTTTGGATTCAATCCTATTTATTTGATAATCACTTTATGGTTCCTTTAGTATACATTTAAGCAGTAAACAAAACCATAGCCAATTCTATTTTTTTAGTGTTTTCTTGTTCGAAGTTAGATATTCTTGCAAGATTTTGATAGGGTTTAGGGTCTAATAAGGGTTGTAATATTTCTAAGAGCCGGTAACACAAATTGTACGATTGATAAACATGGTTACACATACGAGATGGTTAAAACATACAATGATGTGTTTCAACCAACACAGTTTTTGATGGTGTTAGTGTTTCTTAATGTGATTATTGATATCGCATATATTGACCTTACATAGATTTAGTCAATAATTGAAAAGTAATGGGCATAAAGGCTTGTAAGAATTATAATAACTAATAAAATTGGCTCATTAACAAACACATTGTATTTTTCAACCAATTTGTTCTTTGAGTGTTTGGGTGAAGTCGGATACTCCCTACTAGGCTTGTGTCAAAGCATTTAGGGATTTGGGTCTTAAAGGGTTTGTAATATTTATAAGAGTGAGTGATAAAATTATTTGTTTGAAAATCGCTATTAATTGAAAAACATGGCTTTTTTTTCAACCAATTTGTTTTTGTTTTATCGATTAAGAATATTGAAGTAATGCTCATAAATTGCTTGCAATATTTGTAAAAGTAAGATATTTGTAAATATTGGTGTTTGTTGGTTGAAAAAGACATGGTGTTATTTCAACCTTCACACACATATTTTTGGTGAAGTTATAGCATTGTTCAATAGTAATTATATTGTTAAGTTTTGTTTCGTTGTTACGAGTTATTGTTACCTTGTGTATCATTGCATGTCATTTCTTTTGTTTTTTGTTTACGTAAGAATATGGACCGAATATACATCTTACATTTAGCCATAACTTATAATACAAGATTGGAGTGCTTCACATACGTATATATTACTTATGGTCCAAGTAAATAAGTGGCATCCTTTAAGTTTGTGTAGACACTCAAATTTGGCAATTTACCCTTTGAAATTGTTGGTTTTAACAATGCACTATTGCTAAGACAAACACACTCTTTCTATCCCCACTTAGTACATCTCAAGGTCTCTTGTCTAACTTATTTATTCATACACATTGATATGTATGTTTAAACCCAAATTAGATTTACTATGAAACCTAAATGATTTTAGTGAATTAATACACTAAAGGATGTAAGGGTGAGTAATATGTGATAATTTTGATTGATTAACTTCCGACATTAATTATCACAATCGAATAACCATTTTATACTTGTAATGAGATATGCTAAACAAGATACAAACTTGAAAACACAAAGGAACGAGTGCACTTCGCTAATTACTAGTGATTCCTAAAGTTTTGGGAGGATACATGTTGGAGCAAGGAGGTCTAAACTTGAATATGCTTCATTCTCAAGACTAAAAATGGAATATGACCTAGGGCATGATTGTGCAACTCTGCTAGGGCCACATCGTATGGGCTTAACTTTGTCTGTATAGTCTTGGACTTGCTTAGTTTTGAGTTACGCAACTTCTACACACTATTGGTTGCTTAGAACTATTTATTATTGTCAAACCCTAAATTGCAATCATGTTGTGGATCTCTATGGACACTTTGGTCATGATCTCAAACCCTAGTTGTGGATGATAAGTCCTACAAAATAACATTAGTTTGGTTATGGTCACCCTCGTGCACCACCAACGCTTGCACTACTCAAAGAGGTCTCAAACTGCATGTCATTCTCCACATAACATGTGATATTTGAATGAATGCAACTAGATTTGATAACCACCTTTTACAATTCTTGAGTTAAGTTGGCTCTTAGTATGATACATTGGGAAGGGATGTTTGAGTGATTGTAGATGAGGGAGATTGTTGTCTTGACCTAGTATGAAGCTTCGGACACTGTAGATATTGTTTCCCTAATGAATGTAGATGTGTTATTGTAAGATTTGGGAGCCTTGGGTGTCTTTTACAAGTGTAAGAAGTGAGTGTGTCAATTTAGTTCCATAGATTTCCAGTTTAGCAAATGAGATAATGTTTACTTGTTTATATAACATTATGTAAATGATTTATAGAGGAAAGGTTGATTCATAAAAATTAGAAGACCCAACAAAAGATATGAATTTGAAAGAAAAGTTGGAAGACATGTTGGTCAAAACTATAATTCAATCAAGACTGGATACACTATCCTAACCAATCTATACGACCTTAAACAGGGAAGGAAAACATACAATCTAAAGTTTGGAACTAGTTAGTTGATTATTGTCTATAGATTAAATGCATTATGTTCTCATAATTTGATGGCATGTCATTGTGTAATGATAAACAAGCTAAACAAGAGACCTTAAATTGTGTTAAGTGGGAATGGGAAAGTTGTATTTATCTTAACAAGAAGTGCATTGTCAAAACTATAAGTGTTATATAGTGAATTGCCAAAATTGAGCATCTACAATGTTTATATTATGACAGATTAAATGTATAAAATCTATAGAAAAACTCCACATGATAGGATGAAACCTTTTGTCTTCATATTTTTTCCCATGTTCGAAACATCCACTTTGATCGGCTAGTGGAATCTAGTCTTCACCGACTTGTATGGTTTTGGATCGACATATCCTTCATCTCGATCTTTCAATTTTATATTATTCATTGGGTCATTTAATCCCTCTGGGTCAACCTTTCCATGATAATTTACCTTGAGCCTTGTGTAAGCAAGTTACATTCACCTCATTTACTAACTTGACATTCTCATGAACTCCTATTATAAACACTAACATTAAAGGCACCCAAAGCTCCATAAATCTTGCCAAAGCTCATGCATAATCATTAGGATAACAATCACTATAGGTCTTGAAGCATTCTTCCATGTCAAGGAATTGGTTTCTCTCATTTGCAAGCACTCAAACATCCTCATTCAAGTATTAACAAGAGCTAAACTCAATCAAAGCATTATCAAAGAGGTTCCAATTGCTAAATCATATTTGCAATAATTCATATACACATGCCAAGTAGAGAACGATGTGTGGTTTATGACCTCTTCGAGAGAAGTTCCACATCGGTGGTGCGAGGATTACACTTTAACCCAACAATCGTTTGTTTTGTAGGATCTCTTACCCATGTCTATGGTTTGAGATCTTACTTAGAATATTTAGAGGGCTTCACAGCATGAGAGACAACAAGGGTTTGATAGCGAAAAACATTTCTAGGAAGACAATAATCTCGTAAAGTTACAAAGCGGGGTCAAAATTGTACAACATGTACAAAACCATATGAATGGTCCCGATAGATTTCCATTGTCATGCACCACGTCACTTTCCAGCTACAATTCCAGAAATGAAGCACTTGCAAATTTATATCTACTAGTTCTAACAATCTACACACCCAAAACTTCCTAGATCCATCTGTAATTAGCTAAGTGTACTCATTTTCTTGTGTTTTTAAGCTCATAACATATTGTATACACTAGTTACAAGAATTAATGCATTGTTAAGATATTTATAGTTAATGATGGAAGTTAATTAATTATAATAACTTGTCATACCTCCTTAGACATCCTTTTTAGTGTGTTTGATTCACTAATTCAATATTTTTAATAAAGGTGTTAAACATATTGTGAACCCGACTCATGACTCGATCTTTGCATCAATCCTAATTTCCCTAGGGATTGTTTATGCTCCTCATTTTTGCTCTTAGTTCTATAATTCTCTTTCTACTTTACATCATCATGTCATTGCCTCTAATTTTCTATCGTATTTGACTCGAGCCTAAGGATCCAAACCCCTATGTTAGCATGGGCTATTATCCCTTTAACTAGGTACATGCTTATGTTTCACATATGGGTGAAGCTCCTTACATTGATATTACTTGTCACACAAGTGATATTACTCCCACCTATTTAGATATACAATTTGAGGTCACTCATGTCACCACTAAGTTTCCACCGTATTTTCACTCTTCCCCATTGGTTCCCACATTAATGGCATTGCCAAAAGATGCGATAAGCAACCACTTGTAGAAAATTCATATTTGCCTCCCCCTACCTATAACTCTTGTGGCCAAGGCTAATGTGCCCTCTAATGGGTATGATCTATTAAAACAACTTAGTGACACGCTTGTTAAGATATTTCTCTTAGGAATACTTCAAAAGTACTTGTTTACAAGGACATTTTACAAGATCCTTTGTGATCTTTTACCCTAGCTAATAATACTCAACCTGGTTGCTTTAGATTCTCTCATGGATACCTTGAGGAACTCGATAAGACTATTACTTTCAGTCCATTGATATTCCCTATTTATAATATGGATACTTTCCTACGTCTTTGCATCACTACACACATTAAGGTTTCTTCATCAAGCGAGTTTTGATCGATAATGGTTTTCCCTTAATATATGTCCTCGAACATTGCTCACATAAATAGGTATTTCTCCCACTACAATTAATACTACTACTATTTTTATGTGAGGCTTTGACAACATTACATGATCTACACTAGGCACTATCACTTTGGATCTCCTTCTTGGTCCTCAGATGTTACCTACTACTTTTCACATTGTGGACAATATTCTTCATTACAATCTCCTATTGGGCTACACTTGGATTTATGATATGTAGGTTGTCCAATTTACTTTCCATCATTGTATAAAATTTGTACACAATGGTATCTTGAACATAGTGTAGAATTTGACCTTGAGCATTTCCAATATTACAAAGTCAATATGTCAAATCAGTAAATGCCTTATGTCACTCCTCCATTACAACCAATTCGTATGGATAAATTGGACATGTATGTTATTGGTAAAACTAGTCGCAACTATGATTTCTCTACACCTCTATTTGTCGAGCCACTGTGGATGTATTTATTTAGGTGCCTCCTTAATCTTCTCCCGATATTTTAAAATCATTTATTAACTCTAACCTTTTGAATGACATTGTTTTAACAACTATTGTGGTGATTATCCTACCGGATGATACCATTACACTTGTTGGACCCCTAAGTTAACTAAGTACCCGGGCGTGAAACTTGGTGGCGCGTGGAAGCGAGTGTGAAGGCATGGGCAAAAGTAGTTATTGGAGATGTGTGAAGGCTTGTACCTAGGTAGGATGGATTCGGGACTTAGTGAGTTTTGGATAGCAAGAAAGGATGCATTTAGGGAATGAATGAAAAAGTGACTAAATACAAATATGGATAAGCTATGGAGACTTGCAGCTCAAGGAAAGGATATTCCAGGGCATCAATATGATTATCATGAAAGGATAAGGAGCCAAGTTTGTTATGGATTAGCTGACACATGCATGTTAAGGACACTCGATTAGGGGAAACACATGATGACATTTGGCATGTTCTTGGGTAGTGGTAGGGCAATCATGAAAGATTCCTTTAGGCTTTCTCATGTAATGATGAGTGGTTAAGAGGATATTCCTTGAGATTTCCTCATATGTATGGTTTTACGAGAGAGGTGTGTGTGCAAGTATGGGAGCAAGAGAGGAAGATAGTAAAAATGTGTAATGTGTGATGGCGAGCTCTGTAATGTGTTGAAGATGCTGCTCTATAAATATCTTCATACATGGAACTTTTTGATGTAATCTTTGCTACTATACTTTGGCTAATGAATATAATGAAGTGATTCTGAAGCACTTATGTGATGGATATTTATCTATACATTTCCTTTTTGTGTTCATGGGTGTATTACTAGTTTTCTTGATGATAATCATGATTTAGTTATACTTCCATTGTAATATGATCATGATATCCTATGTTCTGGTGCATTAGATTAGGAGTTAGTGCTTACATCTAGTTGTCAAGAATGGGTGTGTCATTCTCTATTTGTGCAACACCCCTTTATTAAGGAAGAACATTCTCATGAAACTCATATAAAGGAGGGACTCGGTGCACTGTGCATGCCTCGGGTGAGCTTCCGGACCGGTTTGGATGATGTGCCAACACATTTGGAGTTGATTGGCTAAGTAGGAGGTAAATAGAGACTACATTTTTGCACTTGGAGTTGATTGGAAAAGCAAGAGGTAAATAGAGATTACATTTTGATTACATTGTCGGGACCTCTTTTTGAAAGTTGTGAGAATGATGTGCGATGTGAGTAGGTGACCTTGGACATCGTCGAGACCTAGCTTAAAATTACGGAGGATAAGTTTGCTCAAAGGTTCAATATTGGATCTGAGTTTGATGCATGAAAATGGGTGGAGGAGAACTTGTATCATGAACTCTATGAGACATTTTTCTTTATTTCCTAGTAGAGTTACATGAATGGCTATCAACATATGCATCAAGGAAAATGCAGTACTATAGACCTCGTATTTGGACCTAGGAGGAATATCAGTGGTTGCATGATGCCGATCTGACCTGGACCCATGATGTTGATCACTAGTGGAGTAGAGTGCTAACTATTTATACCCTGGAATACGTTATTTCTACGTATTCTTGCCTTGAGATTTAGAGTTCAAGTTCTTGAGCGAGTCTAGAGGATCATTCTTGTGTGTTATTCCACTTCTTTATCAAGATTTTGGGTCATTACTTTGAGTTTAGAAGCCTTTCCCATGGCTAGCTAAACTCTTGTTAGGTGTATGGCACAAAAGCTAGCATGGTAGAGGATGACAAACCTTGCGGTAGAAATGGAGAGAGAGGAGAGGCAGCTCAAGTATGATGAAGCACAAGAGAGGGAATTGGCAAGACAGCACAAAGCTGCATGAGTGATGGATTTATGGAGGCAAATGTTGCGGGAAGGATTCAAGGTTCACGTGGAGGACATGGAACCTAAGCAGTCTGAGCTACCCTATCTTGGTAAGCACAGAAGAGAAACCCCCTCGACTTCTGGAGAGAGATCGTCATATGAAAAAAGGAGAAGAGTCGTATGCACACATCTTAACCCACATGGTGAACAAACCCTTGCACTTAGTTTTCCAATTCCTAAGATAAGTTTTGATATTTTGTTTGGTAGAACATTTGGGCAAGGTGCGGGATCACAAGGTTTGAGTATTGTGTTTGGGAGTGGCACAGGGAAACACATATGGGAGTGGTTCGGTATCACGCATTTGTTGGCGTGCGGCTTAGCGCGATGGCGGATTCACATGGTGTAACTACATTAGGCCCTTACCTACGGCGGAGGAGGATCTAGTGGATCTAGAGGATTTGTCACTAGTGGATCTAGTGGGTCTAGGTGGTGGAGGTAACATCGGAGGGAATCAAGGTCCTGGATCTGGCAGACAAGGTCCACAACACCATCAACATGTGTTTTATGAGATGTCACTCCACTTACCTGATTACAAGGGTGTTGAGGATGTTGCGGAACATGTACACAAGTGTGAGTTACTATGGCGTGTGAAGGGAATCATTGCCTCAGAGCAGAAAGCAAGCCAGTTTGCAACCACGTTGCAAGGACGTGAGCATAACTAGTATAGGAAGTATGACCCACACTAGACAGTGGTGGATTACATTGCACTGCGTAATGCCTTTTTGGCGGAGTTCCACATACCTGAGTTTGAACATAAAAGCATCAGTGCGTTGAAGGAGATTCAACAAGGAATGAAAAAGAGTGTATGGGAGTATGATGCGTGTTTCAAGACTCTCTTATCCAAGTTATCTTATGACATTCACCCTTCGCAACATGCTTAGTGGTTCATCGGAGGACTAATCACACCATTCAAGAGGGTGCTTTCACATATCTGCATGAGGCCTTGGAGGCTACCTTACATGCTAAAGGCGGTAGAAAACATTGATAGAGGAGTTATTCTTTCTTAGAAGACCCAAATTATTGCAATGACAAAGCAATCTGGAGAAATTTTACGTGAACTCGGCTCATGAGACTCACAACGATTTATGGTGTACAGATTATGAAGTAGAAGGGCATATGAAGGATAGTTGTCCTTGGAGATTGGTATGCGTGATGACGGTAGACTGTGAGATTTTCCACTGATATCATGATGCAAGTAGGTGTCTGCTGCTTGTTGTATACTTGAATCCGTAAGAATGTGTCTTGTTATTGAAAAATTTACACCTCTACTACTCATGACACCAAGGATTATAGATTGATTGACCAAATACATGATGTCATTGATATTGGTGTGCGTTAGACTAGTATTACAAGTAGTTCCAAGGATAAGGGCCATCATTATGAAGGGTGCACATACGAAGGGAGTCACAGAAGAGGCTTTCGTGGAGGATTTAGAGGTCATGGCAACCGCAGAGGTGGAAGAAGTGAGTTCTCATGTGGAACTTGTTATAACTGTGGGTCTACAGAACACTATAATCATGAATGCCCCGATCTATTACAATGCTCTTGGTGTGAAAAGAAGCACAAGTATGAGGAGTGCCCAAAATTATTTGAACACATGAGCCAACAACAACGGAAGGACAATAAATCTGACTCACAGTGGATGCCAAGGGTGCGCACATGAGTCGAGTTGGAACTTGTATCTTGGTGACAACGCAAGGTGAGGTTACATGCGCGAGGAGATACCAAAGCATAACCCAATGGTTACTGAAAAGAGGTGGTGCATGGGAAGTACCTAGACCTTGCTCATCAGAAGGAAGTCTATCAGGAAACCATGGATGTGATTCGAAGCCTGCGAAGGATAGATCCATGCCTAAAGGAGTAATCGTGGTAGTTAGAGAAAAAGAAAAGCGTTGAGGATCCGTAGAAGGATCTGGATGAAGTCAGGGAGCTATGCAAAATGTTTAGGCAAGATAATATCATCCCTTTTCTAGGAGAATGGCTACTGAGAGAAATTACTACACGCCTGGAGGAGAGCGCAAGTGATAGGTCTTGCACGCTAACCTTCCTCACAACATTGACTACGATAAGGAGATTACCTTGAATGTAGTAGTTGATGGATGGATCCTGAGCAATATTTTGATTGACATGAACACAAAAGTTAATGTTCTCACTCTAGACGCATGGAATCAAATGGGAAGGCCCCATTATAGCCATCCTCAAATGTGTTGTATATGGCTAACAAGACAAAGGCAATGCCCATTGGTGTTTTAAAGGATGTTTTATCACTATCCAAGGGGCGAAATTCACTAGAGACTTTGAAGTCTTAGCGCTTGTTGAGGCGGACAACTTTCCAGTGTTACTTGGGCACCCCAGTGCTATAAGAACAATGTTGACTTACGTTTCAATAAGGGGTATATAAGTTTTGAGAACAAAGAGGAACATGTTATCATTCCTTTGACGGATGGGAAGTCGGTGCCTATACTTGAGCCCTTGGGAGAAGAAAACCCCACCACCTTCAAGGTAGAGTTGGAAGCAGAGCTGGAAGAGTAAGAAGCTGAGGCTGAAGCCACGAATGTGGGCGAGGTGCACGAGGAAGGAAAGGAGCAATCTACGAGGACCTAAAAAGAGCCCAACGTGTGAGGCCTCCCAACACGGATGACCAGCCCAAGGGGAGGTAAGGGGACTCTTTTACTATAAAGGAGGATAAAGGATTCACCCTTGGAGCAAAGAAGTAGAGGATGAAGCACAAAGCTATGAGGAAGAAGTGGACACTGTGTCCCCACATATGGACTTCATGGACGACCCCACAAAGGTATTGTGTGTAAGGTTCTAGGCCACCCTCCTACTTGGAAAAGCTACGGGGATGGGGTTTGATGGATCGAAGGGGGTTCCCAAAAACAGGAAGATGCTTAGTTGGAACAAGCATTGCCATCTTTGAAGAGCTGAGTTTGAGGTCAATAATCATGCGATCAAGACCGTCCATCTGAAGAAGAAAGGAGGAGAAACATATAGGGTGGTGGATCCTAACCACCTAACAGATGAGCAAGCATGCAATGCACTTCAAAATATTTCTTCGGAGGTGATCCAATGACTTGGATGCGGGAGCCACTGTTTGAACCACAGTCGTGGAAAATAAAAATAAGAAAAAGGAGATAGATATATTACACCGGGATTAAGGGGCAAACATGCACAAACTAAGGAAGCATATGACCGAGTTGGTGCCCTCGTGAAGAGAATTTTGGGACAATGTCGACATTGGTGAGCCAGGCTAGATAGACTATGGGGATGAAATGGAATATCTTGAAGACCTTGTGGGGATGTTGCTCACAAACATCAAGGATGGCATGGGGCCCACAGTATAGAGCTCGTAAAGGAGAAAGAGGAAAACAAATTCATTGTTGAAGCCCAGATCACTTTGAGTTGGAGGACTTGCTCACTCAACTCAAGGAAGCAAATATCTTGGTAGATAGGGGCTTCAACAACTACAGAAAATGCGAGCCCATCATTGACACGTGGGTGACAGAAGAGGAGGCCACCCTTAAGGCTTTATAGGAGACCATCCCTACCAACTAGGTCGAACATGCGCAGATTAGTTGTTAACACCACACATCAAAAGGATAAAATCAAAACTAAGCATGAGATGTTGGACTTCAGGATTATCAAACTCTAGGATTCCATCACTTTGTGCGGATGTACGAGTTCGAAGGTGTCTCGTGCAAAACTAGTGGTAGCTATAAATGCACTAAATGGGAAGGTAGAAGAAATTTCCCTAGACCAAGTGCTTAGTGTCGTGGGAGAAGCGTCGAGGAAGGCCTTATCGAATTGAATGTGCGGGAGAAATTGAAGGACAAGATAGATGATGTGTTCTTTGAATTCCTCCAATTGGTCATATAACATATTCTTCCAGTATTCAATTCTTTATTCAGATTCTTTCAATTCTTCTATTCTTTATTCTTTGAAGGAACAACATTATTACCTTAGCAGATTTTGGTTGTCAAGACTTTGTTTGAGAAGCGCGAAGGATTTTGAGGTGGAAATCAGATTAGTGTGGGGTGATGTTGGACCCCTAAATTAACTAAGTACCTAAGGCATGAAACTTGGTGGCACATGGAAGCAGGGCGCGAAGGCACACGCGGAAGTAGTTCTTGGAGATGCACGAAGGCTCGTGCCCAGGCAGGATGGATTCGGGACTTAGTGAGTTTTGGACAACAAGAAAGGATGCATTTAGGGAACGAATGAAAAAGTGACTAGATACAGATATGGATAAGCTATGGAGACTTGCAGCTCAAGGAAAGGATATTCTAGGGCATCAATATGATTATCATGAAAGGATAAGGAGCCAAGTTTGTTATGGATTAGCTAACACATGCATGCTAAGGATACTCAATTAGGGAAACACATCATGACATTTGGCGTGTTCTTGGGTAGTGGTAGGGCAATCAAAAAAGATTATTTTAGGCTTTCTCATGTAATGATGAGTGGTTAAGAGGAGATTCCTTGAGAGTTCCTCATATGTATGGTTTTAGGAGGGAGGTGTGTGTGCGAATATGGGAACAAGAGAGGAAGATAGTTAGTAAAAAAATGTGTCTTGTGTGATGACGAGCTTTATAATGTGTGAAGCTCTGTTCTTATAAATATCTTCATCTGAGGAACTCTTTTGATGTAATCTTGGTTATTGTAATTTGGCTAATGAATATAATTAAGTGGTTCTAAAGCACTTATGTGATGGATCTTGATCTATACATTTCCTTTTATGTTCATGGGTGTATTATTGGTTTTCTTGATGATAATCATGATTTAGTTCTACTTCCATTGTAATATGATCATGTTATCCTATGTTTTGGTGCATTAGATTAGGATTTAGTGCTTACATATTGTTTTCAAGAATGGGCGTGTCATTCTCTATTTGTGCAACACCCCTTATTAAGGAAGAACATTCTCATGAAGCTCACATAAAGGAGGGGCTCGATGCCTATGTGTGCCTCGGGCGATCTTCCGGACCGGTTGGATGATGTGTCGACGCTTGGGTTGATTGGTGAAGTAATAGGTAAATTTAGACTATCATCATGTTTTTGGACATGATACAAATCATGTCAAGCCTTAGTAGTAATAATCAACAATCTTAAGGCATGCATACATATCACTGTTTTGTATGAAAAATTATCACCTCTCAAGTAGTCACATTCGATGACATAGTGACATCAAGACAACAACCACATGTGGAAACCTTTATGAATAGAGGATACATTCATGGTCAATATTGGAAACACATTACACTTAATATAAATACAAACAAAACATTATACATGTGAGGCTTTACATAATTTTGGGTTTACACCATTTGATATTACACCTCTTCTCACTTATAGTGATTTCCAAGGTTATATTATGCTCGTGATAGCTTTTGACACATACATTATCACCACTAAGTTTTGGGTCACTCTTGGTCCCTAACTTGCACCATTGGCTCTAGGACGATCTTAGTTACGATGTATATTTGCACTCTTGATGAACATAACATTAATATTACCTTTCCCATATTCACTTGCAAGGACACTATTTGCAATGAAAAATTATCTTCCGAGCCACCTAATATGACACATTAGACTCATGTTATGAGAGCACCGGGACCTTCTTACATTGATAAAAAATACATTATGGCATTGAATCACTTTGATGAAATTGCTTTGTTTGTTGACACTCACTTTAAGAGGCTTCACAACATGGTTGATCTAAGGCCTATTGGGTTTGAACTCGACATTGATGATCTTCTTAAGCAACATTTGGTAGCTCTTGTAGTACCCCTCTCCATATACATAGTTAAACATTCAAAAATATGAAAATGCTGACATCATTACAAAATACAAAATCATTCATATATTTGTAAAAAAATAAAGCTAGAGCCCTTACACATAACTTGAGTTGTTAGCACTTTACATTATACATGTTGTTTGTCACTTTGGTTTGATAGATAACATGTCTCGTTATTCTTTACACATGTTTTCATGTTGTATATTGAGCTTGATACATAAAATACAAAGAGTGGTACACAATTACATGTGTTGGCATGCCCTTTACCCATGCCTCCTATACATCTAGGGGATCTATTATACACTATACACAAATGTTATTACATCACTATAATTCCCTTCTAGTTCTTCATTATTGTTTAACCCTTAATTAAATTTTAATTCAATTTAATTAGGTTTTAGATTATATTATATTTGATTATATATCTTACAATGATGTTACTGATAGAAATAATAACTTAGATTTGTAACCTAGAATTATAACCTATATCATATAAAAAGAATATAACATACATCAATCAACCTAACATGTAATTGAAAGCTTGAAACATATGTATAGAGGTAGTTAGCTGATTACATATGACTTTTGGAGAGATCTAAGACTATACACTTCTAGAAATAGGTGATTTGTACTTGATTAACCTTCAAAACTATGATTGTGACTGTGAATCCACCTAGAGCAAGGTTGTACAATATTACTAGGATTGTACCATATGGTCTTGAACAAACTTTACGGTCTTAGAATTACTTTGAATTGGTTTCTATAACTTTATGTAGTGTTTGCATTCCTATATTTGTCTATTATTATCAAACCCTAGTTGTCATACATGCGATGAGGCTTTCTATTTTGATTGATCATCATCTCAAACCCTAGCCATGGATGAAGAGTCCTATAAAATAAAGCTTAAAAAGGTTGTGGGCACCCACATGTACCATGGACGTTAACACTACTCCAAAGAGACCTCAAACCACATGTTGTTCTCCATCTAACATGTGATACCTAGATAGATCAGTCAAATTTGACATTTATATTGATTATCCTTGCTTTGACTTGGGTCTTGCTAAAATACTTGAAGAAAGGATGTTTGAGTGCTTATGGAAGAGAGATATGGTTTTATTTACCTAGTTTGTAGCTTCATACATGATGTGGGTACTGTCATAATGACTTCAAATGTGACAGTGTGATATTTAAGGAGCTTTGGATACCTTTTACAAGTGTATGAAGTGAATTATCTAGTGCACTACCTTAGGAGTTCTGGGGTAACAAATGAGGTAGTGTTTACTTCCATATACAGGGTTGTGTAGATGATTTATCTAAGAAAGACCAACCTAGATGAAGTATAAGACCCAACAAAATATATTAATTTGAAAGTGCAGTTAGAAGACATGTTGATCCAAGACCGTATACATTGGTCAAGAGTGGATATAAATTCTTGGTCCCAAATTTTATGACCCTAATTGGGAGCAGGAAATATGCCAAATGAAGTTTGAAGTTGATAAGCTGGTGTTTTTCTATTGATTTTGTGCATTGTATTCTTAGAACATGTCAACATGTCAGTGTACAAGGATAAACAAGATAAATAATGGACTGCAAAAATTGCTAAGTGGGAATAGAGAATTTTTACTTATCATAGCAAAAGTGCATAGTCAAATCAAGAGTTTCTAAAGTGCAAATTACAAAATTTGAGTGTCTACATTTTCCACCCCTTTAAGTATGAATTGAAAATTACATGCTTAAAGGAAAATATACCTAAGTGTGTAAACACACTTTTCCTTTGCTTGAATGTTTGTTTTATAGTTACATTATTGTGCTTGGTGTTGGCATGCTCCACAATGAAACTTGTAACACAAATTGTAGTCAATCCCCAAGATACATAATTGACCATAGCTTAAATAAAACATGTAACAATTTGTATTTGTATATATGTGAAGTGAAAAGATGTAAACAAGGAAAGAATACACTTGTTTTCTTGTGATCTATTTTTCTTGGAGATTTGTATTGTTTGAACTTCACGGAGGGAATAAGAGGTGATCAGCTCCCAATTTGTGATGAGGAGAAACCAAAGTGTTAGGTGCATGCAACCCAACATGGAAATGTGCAAGAGAGAGAAGAAGAAAGAGGTACAAATGTACCCTGCGCAAAGGAAGAAGACCATGTACCAAAGTTATTCAACAACTATGATATCTTCCCCTTTAAGTGTAATAGGAGAGGAAAGTCTACCCACAAAGTCCTTAACTACTTTTCTACCTCCATAACCCCATAGATCACACCATTGTAGACGGATCTAGACTTGATTTTGTAAATAAGGACATATAATATAAAAAGGACAAGTGCCCTTAAACTCTCTTCATATGCCACATTACTCAAGATAAACTAAATGAATGCTAAACTATGTTGAATGACACTGAACAATGTTGAATAGAAAGGAGATTAATGCCCCCAAAATTATTGAAACTTGGCTTGAAGCTAAGTGTTGATGTGAAGAAGGAATGAACACTTTCATGCCCCTTATATTGATATGAAATAAGTATTCTAGATGTGAAAATTTGTAGAAAACCTACATGCATAGGTGGAAATATGAAAATGTTGAAAAACTTGTTGAAATTTTCCTTGGTCAAAAACGTGTGGGGGATATGGGATCGTATTGTATGGTTCGACCAAAGTGTATGGTCTTGACCCTATATTAATTTTGCCAAATTTTTGTGTATGACTACATTTTAGGGTGCTTATACCTATTTTTAGTTATATCCACCCCCAAAATTCTATTTGTATCTACTAAAAATGTAGAATAAAACCAGATAGATGCCCCCTCTTTTGAGGCATGTGTGAAAACCATGTTGAGCATGTGGCTCAAAAGAAATGGATGTGTATTGTTAAAAGAGATGTTTGAGGAGATGTGTAGAGTCCCAAAAGGTGGCCACCCTAGAGAACCTATATGTGAAAAAGGAAAGGTGTTTGCATATATGGTCGTATGTACCATGACACATAATAAAAACAAAACTAGAAACAAATAATGATAGTAGAAACTAGAAAAACTAATAGAAATAATACATGTAGAAGTAAACAAAAACAACAACGATGCAAACAATTGCAAATAATGGCATACAAAATGCTTAGATCCTACAAACATGGGATATACATGGTGTCACAAGATAATCAAGCCCCTTAGGCTGGAAAATAAGAGCAATCTAGAACATACAAAAGAGGCATAAAGCCACAAACATGGGATACCCATGGTGTTATAAGACAATCAATGAACTTAGATCATAATCAATGAAGCAAACAACAAACAACACACATAACTTTATAGCATGTATAACAACTAGAAGTGTCAGAATGCGATAAAAAACAATAGCAATAGCAAACAAGATATGTCAACGTTGCATAAGACACATATGTTAGTCATGTTAGTATAAAAAGAAGCAAGTACATAATGTATATAATTGAGCATAAATGAGGAAGTGTAAAGGAACTATAATAAAACAAAAAAATATACAAAATGTAGAGGTATTTCCCCCAAGACGAGAATTTAAGGAAACATGAGTGCTTATGCATCGATCTATGTATCCTAGATCTAACTCAATTTACCCAATGAATGCATGTGTGTACAAAAATAAAGTATGTTATCTATCAAACCAAAGTGAAAAACAACATGTGTAATGTAAAGTGCTAATGCAAGGAAGATGCACAAGTCTTGGTTTTGTATTTTTGCAAATATTTGGATATTTTTGTATTATCTCAATGCATAACTATGTATAATATATGGATAAAAAGAGATTTATCCCGTGATAACTATATTGCCCACTAGTTTCCAAATCGATTTTGCTTCTCTAACCTTAACTCATTGTGATATTCATGATTGAGACATTGGACTTATTTTGGCCATTTGGTTTGGATGCTTTTTATTTCATCATCAAATTATCTTGTTTATGTTATCTTCTTGTGACTAAATCCTACATTTGGCCCATGATACCAATTCATGGGTATTATTATTATTATCATCTAATAATTATGTGTTAATCATGGATCTCGATGGACTTGTAGAATAATATGTACCTTGTGACTTGTGAAACGTGTCATGGTTGATTGTCATGATTTCTAACATCTTGTATAATGGATAGATGAATTTGTAACTATCTCAGTTAGTGGCATGTATGTCTTGATTGCTCGAGATGTGTGTGATTATTTCAGTTAGAATGTTTTTTCGAGCGGGTATGATGTTTGCAATTGAGTCTGTAGGTGATAGGTTATGCCATAGGAGAATGTGGAACTCAGGGGTTGCACCTCCAAGATTGCACAATAGGTCATTTGGGCCAAATCTATTTCCCTTATGAGTTCAGCCTTGCTTTGCTTTTCATTGTCCAAGGATGAAAGTAAGAAATCCATCATCTTTGCATGTATATTAATCTTTTAGATGATCACTTTAGCTTATTGGTCTCCATACAAATTAATTTAGTGTTAATTATCCTAATCACTTATTTTAGTAACTTTATGGGTTAAGTTATTTTTACTTAATTAAGGAAGAGTTAATTGAGTTATCTTTGATTAAGAAGATTTTGGGCCACCTAATCATGAACTAGGTAGGCCCCACCACCCCTCTTAATGAGTCACTTTTCCCAAATCTCGAATTTGGGCAAAAGTGGAAATTTGGAAGGGTGTTTGGAAAGTTGGGGTCACTCTTACCTTAAAATGAGCCCCATAGACCATACCTATGGGTAGGGGGACTCTTCCCAAGGCTCAAATGCTTTTTCCCTCCCTTTTGACCCCTCTCTTGTCCCCATCATCATTATGTTTTTGATTTTGGGTACCACTTTGGATTTGGGGTTGCATATTTATTTTATTTTATTTTGAAAATTATCCTTCATTATGATTCTTGTCTTATTCTTGAAAGAGACCTTTGGAGGACTTGGAATTGGGAAGGGATGGGTGACACATGTCACCATCCCATTGGTTGTTGTTTTTAGCCCTTTTCTTACTTAACCCTCCATTTTGGAGAGTGTTGGGACTTCTTGATTCATTTTTACTTGGAGCTTTTGGGGATCTTAGAAGAGGAAGGAGATTTTGGAGGTTGGGCTTGCATTTTGGGTGTTGGTCATCTCTTTCTTGTGAGGTAGGCCTCACATCTCCTAATTTTCTTATTATTCTGATGAAATTTTTTATGTCTTATTTCTTATGTTTGGGCGTTTAGAATGTTATGATGTATCGTGTCGAGTTACTTTTGCATCCTTTTTTCTCTCCATCCACCCCCTTTGAGAGGCAGATTTTGGAGTGTAAGGGTAGAGGGAAGAATCCCTCTTGCTCCCACATGGCTTGATGGGAAATCCTTGTTGGGAATTTTTACGCTTCTCCCTTCATATGGTTGAAGTGAGAGATGGGTTTCCATATGGTTTGGAAACCATCTCCCATCCTTACTAAGGAAACCTCCAAGGTTTGAAAACCTTGTGTAGTCACAAAATCACACACTTACTATTACATTTATACTACCAAATATGTTATTTTATATATGGATCTCGCATAAGAAAAGTATTCACTAATGACCTATCCCATAACCTTGTCATTAGTTAGTTGGTCTATGTCGTCATTTGTCTTGCATAGTTATTAGTTGTTTACACAATTATGGTTCTCTTGCAGGGAGTCTCAGGTGTCATTATTTGGTCATTTGTCATCTCTAGTCTTTAACTAGGGTGCCTAGGGTAGAGTTGGGGCACCCATGGGCACCCCGATCCTTATTTTAGGATCCCTGGTCCTATGACCCTTGGGGTCTAATTTAGAGTTTCAAGGTCTATATTTGTAATTTTCCCTCTCATTCCCCTAGGTACTAGTCAACATGTCGGGTCATTAGTGTCAAAATTTAAGAAAGAGATCCCTATATAAACATAACATACTTACTATCTTATGGGCATACTATCTACTATTAAGGGCTAACTATCTACTATCAAGGCTAACTATCTACTAAGGCAAGGGACAACATTTGGGCATCATTGCATCAAACACACTACATAGGAAGGGTTGTATTCATTCTATTCCATCCACCATTTACATTTTACATCTAGTTATTGCTCCCTATCTCTATGTCATTGATGTTAGGCACCCTAGCCACATAATTGCACACACAAGTACGTAGAACTACATTGGGTCTGGAATATAGTGCAATAATTAGTTGTAAGTCCACCATTGTGGCAGCTAAGGTCAGTTTGACCCCTTCATATGCATCTTTCTTTTTAGGGATTTGATGCTTTGTATGGGGTTTTATAGGTAGATCTTCATTACAGTTTACATCGACATGAGCGAGAGTTACTTTGCAAAAATCACACGACAAGGATCAAGACATTGTGAAGATCCAATGAGACTTCCAGATTCTAGTCCTGAGTTGTTCTACAAACTAGAGTGCCCATACTTACAGACTAGGCATCCACATGTGCCTTAATCCTCTCCCAAGTACCCCGGTCTAGTTAAATCTCCATCTGCTACAATTTTCTGGGTTGTATCATCAGACTCTGCTTCATCCGTACATCATCTTGTTGAGTCTCAAATCACAGTGAGGTAAGTCATTTTTAGGTTAGTACCTTATCTCTCTTATTTCAATTATTTCAATTAATTTAATATCAAATAAAATTAGTTAGCATCTACATTTCAATTTATACTATTTATTTCATTGTTATACTATCTAGATTAACTCCTAAAATCCATATTTTAGTTAATCATTTTGGTGAACCCATACTTTAGAATATTTTTCCCTAGGATCCGCTTTCAAACCTTAATGGCTAAGGATAGTTCATATTCTTTTCCCATCATGTCTCATTTTAGTGTTAACCCTATCTATGATGATGTTGCCATTATTGAGCTCACAACTATCTATGGTAATCCTACTCCTATGCCAGATCATATCAAACAACAACTTCTAGATGGTCAACAATATGTGCCTACTTGTTTTGAAGATTCTCCCATTGGCATTAGTATTGTTGAGGATATGATAGCCTTCACTCGTTGTACACCATGTTATACGAGATACTTGTGATCCTCCTTTTGATATTTCTAAGGAAATTTTAGATGATTCTCTTATCGATTACTTGTTTGGTATTGACAATCACTCACATGTGCATACTTAATTCTTCTCCTAGTCAGCCACTATTATAGTTACTTCTCATGATTCTCCTACTTTTGATATTGCTTCTCATGATACATCTCATACTAGCTTGCATACTCCTTCATATTATGTTGATGATCCTATTGATAACATCCTTAGCAATATTCTCATTTCTGAGTCTCTATCTGATACTGATGAGGTAGTTGATAGCCATGGTTCTCCTTCTTTTCATACTACCAAATGTGAATCTCCTATTCCATTATTTCCTTCTCTTGAGATTGCATCTAGCACTATGCATGAGTCACCTCCATCTATCACTTCTTCTTCTCCTACCATTTCATCTCCTCTTATTACATCATCTACACCCATTCGTTTGTCTTCTCATATAGATGTATCTCCATCAGTCACCTCACCTATTAAGGATGTTTTTGATGCTAGTCCTATCAATGTTGTGGATATTCCATCTACATCATATGCTATAGCTTCTTCCTCGCCTACTAATAGTGTGCCTTTAACATCGAAATCTCCTTTGTCACCTCTAGATATTCCCATGATCACTCACAATGGAAAATTACAACCTCTTAATACATTGTTGCCATATTCCATTATTCCTTCATAGGATATCATCTCTCTCATGCATGTCGTAGGTCAATTACAATCTTAGGTTCAATCTCTTACTTTAGAAAGTAGGGCTTACTATGCTTCTATTAATAACAACTCATTACATGGTAGCCTATCCCCAAGAAGATTCATAATTTTACATTTCCTAAGGATTTTATCATGCCTACATTCACATGTTTTGATGGTACGGGTGACCCTCATACTCATCTTCTACATTACTACATAAATTATGATGATAGGTTATTACTTAAGGCCTTTCGATATAGTCTTATTGATGAGGCATTACAATGGTACACTCATCTTCCATTTGGGTCCATTAGTACTTTATATGACATGGAGGACACTTTCCTCCATCGGTTTATCATCAACAATGACCCTAAAGTTACTTATGACCACTTACCTACTTTACATCAGGGCTCATCCAAACCTATCAAGGATTATATCTTACGGTTCAATGCTTGTATACATCAACTCATATTCCAACCTATAGACCTTGAGAAGCAATTCCTTTTCTATCGTGGTTTGATTCCTACGCTCAAACAAAGATTACAATATGATACATGTGATTCATTCATTCTTCTCTGCTACAAAGTCTTAGATCTAGAGCAAGACCTTCTTTCAAAAATTTCATTGACCATCCAAATGCATGTTCTTCTATTATATAATCTAGTCCTCCTCCTTCAAATTTTTTTGAGAGTCCTACATAGTCTCCACCTTTTCCTCACAAGAAAAGCAAACAAGCTCAACCTACTCCACCACCGCAACATACTTCTTCTCCTCCTCCACACATGACCATTTCTCCTTCCACTCCATCTATGTCGTGTGAGTCGTTACATTTCTCCCATCATGCTTGACCTCATGATGTACTATTTTCCTTACTTGAAAATCACCTCATTCACTTACCATCAAACAACATCATCCACAACACAAGATACAACGTTAGTGTGACCAACCTTATTGTAATTATCATCACATAAATTGCCATAGGGACAATGACTGTCTTACCCTTCATGATAGATTGCAACAATTAGAAGATAAGGGAATCATCTCCTTTGGCTCTCACTCACATGAGCGATCCATCTCTCTTCTACCTCATCTCGAGAGTTTCTACTACAGTTGAGTCATCTCCTCCACCTAGTTCTCAGGCCATGGTACTTCCACTACCGCATATCGTTACTCATGCACGCTCTCCACTACGTCCATACACCGCTACATCATCACATCCATCACATTCACTTCATCCATCTCATCCATCACATTCACGCTATCCACCACATCATGTTTCTCCTTCACATTGGCTTCCATAGTCCACCGCCTTTGTGCATACCACCTGCAGCTCCATATGACATTCAGTTTGGCACATATTCGCACGCCGCTTCCATAACACATGCTTCCATTGCTTTGCTGCGCCTTGGTATTTGGTAGGTGATTACTATCACCTTACCTCCAAATGACGCACTTGTGTTCTTATGGTTTTTACATGATCATTGAGGGTTTCGATCTAAGAACCTTTCATCACGTGCTCTATCGTTCATCTAACGCACTCAATAATTTCCCAATGACGCGCCCTTACTTTCTGTAGTTCATTCTTGACTATTGAGGGGTATTAATTAAAATGAACCTAATCATCCATATCTTGGGGGCATCACTAATTTCCCCATTTATCACACTAATATATTATGATTACATTACATTATCGCGACACACATTCATCACAACAATTTGTTCGATCATCATACATCATCTCTTTTTACATTCATTCTACTATCATCATTATACTAACTATGCATTTAAAAATTCCATTTAATAAACATTAACAATATACAAAAACATCACATACATCCCAACACTAATCACCCAATCATACATATCAATACACCACAAAATAAGCTCATCATATATAAATCACATGTGTCCATACATATATAGCAAATACAATCATCATTAGGGGGCAACTCCCCTACATCATATACAATAATACTAATCACACCTCATCATCACTATCACTCTTAGGTACTTATGAGAGCCCTATAACTAGATGCCTTGCCACTAACTCCATGTCGTTGTTCGTGACCTCAATACCTCTCCACTTGCCTACGTAATAAGGTGTTCTCCGTCGACTTCTCACGAAAATTGATCTTTGAAATCCACATATTGTGCAAACACATCCCGAGCCATTGCTAATTTTCGTGATACTCTCTCCACCTATAAAAGCTCATGCCACACCTAGGAATCAATCCTCTAACCACATAGTCCTTTGAATACACCGCAACTCTTAACATCCTTGGGTCATCCTCCATAGTCACGGTATGGCCTCCATGTAACTGCCTCAGGCCCCATCTTATCTATCAGTTCCCTATAGGTATCTGTGTCCATCCTACGCCCACAAATATTAATCCACCTCCTCGCATATATCTCGCCTAGCCCACTCTCCTTGTGGACCTCTAACTGGTCTCAACACGGTTATATGCTCATAATCCCATACATGTAGTAGTGTAGTGGCTCATATCCCACCTCCATGCTCATCATGAGTAAATTGGTACAAATCTCTATATAGGTGGGCCAACACACACCGCACCCACGTATATCTAGTGCTCTCCTCCTCTATCGCACATATATTGTGCATCTTATACAAGATTCCTACACCTCCTCCCTTAAGCTGCGATAAATGAAGTAATCACAAACACATGAACTTCCACAAGTGCGGAAGCCCCAGAGCATAAGATAACATCCAAATTGATATGGGCCTCGACAGGTATATGAGTCCCTGTAAAAAACCATATAGCAACACGTATTTGTCTCTCCTTATCCTCTAATGGCATCACCTTAATCTCTCTCCAACAACCACAACCTCAATATATGATACACATCCTCCAATGTAATAGTCATCTCGCCCATAGACAAAACTAAAATCTACAACACACCTCATGCATAATGTAATCAACATGGGAATATTGTGGGGCACATCCCCCATCCATGCTATGTGCCACGGGATGGCACACTCCATGACATCCTAATCATCATCTCGATAGGCCAAATCTAAGAAATGTACTCATGTGACGACCATTGTGGAACTCCCTTGAGTGAATATCCCTCTGCACATCACAAAAAACAACAACACATGCCGTGTTAGAACACTACTAACAAGTACAATCACCCTTGCGTATCACATTCATTTACATTAGTAATCTTATTTTTCATCATTATGCACCAAATACACACATTCTGGACCAGGGTGCCTAGATGCGGGGCCCAGGGCACCCATGAGTAGGACATTAACACCGTGATTCGGGCGCTCTTGTCCCAAGGGTCACTAATACCCTCACCACTCTTATGCAAGTCTGTTCAACATTGAGAAAACTAAAAAATCTCCAATTTGAAAAATTAACAAAAATGACTCCTACACTATACATTTTTTGAAAAACAACACACTTACCAACTTTGTTGTCGTATGTGACACTACGACAGTTGCCACCATCTCAAACCAACTAGGGTGCACTTGCTCTCACTTGTGGCATTTTCACTCACTTCGTATTCAATCTCACAAACACGTAAATAACAAATGAAGTGACTAAACACTTTTTCACTTAACTATTTATAGTTACTTTTTCATCACCTAATTTACTATAGTCATTATTTCACAATTATTACCACAACTGATACACACTATATCATTTTTTTGTATAACTTGAGTGTTTCTACTCGATTTACACCTCATTTGTGGCATTCTTTATAGAATTCTACCTACCACCGTAATGTCCACATTATACACATATTATTTCTCCTTAACTTTTCTTCCATCTAATTCGTACACATTTTTGTGATTTCTATCACTTTCTCTCTTTTGTGCTTACTTTTGGCTTAGTGTTCGTTCTTATCATCACTTCCCCTTTCACGAAAGGGGGCATATCATTAGGGTCATCTTATAATTTCCCTTATATTACCATGCGATTAATCAACACTAACAACTCATCATTTTCAAACATTTACTAACACACTATGCGACATCACACCAAGTGATTACCCCTAATGACCTAACTTGGCGGCAACAAACATACAATTTCTATATGTGACATTTCATCACTTCCCCTAATGACATAAACCTGGGAAACAAGTGTTTAAAATATAATTTCCATGCGATCATTCACCAATTTCTATACATTCCCCCTAATGACCTAACCTGGGGGCAACTAGCACAAAATATCTCTATGAGTAACCAATCAAAATCAATCAATTTACACGTTTAAATTTCTAACAATCGAAATCATATCATCAATACAATATAACACAATGGCCTCCCAGATGACCTAACTTGGGAAGTTATTCTATATTTTGTGTTTACTTCCAGATGACCTAACTTGGAAGCCATCATACATTTCACATTTTCTTCTAGATGACCTAACTTGGAAGCCATCATACATTTCATGTTTGCTTCTAGATGACCTAACTTAAAAGCCATCACATTGCGGTAACACCCGTGGAGTGGGGGCAAGAGTGCCTTCCTATACCACTCCTATATGGGTCAACTATTTGATCGAAATCATTTGGATCCAAAAACCAATTTTTGTTATCTGAGTCCACATGTAATGGCTAGATATTGAGGATGTAGTTATAGATTGGAGAATAACACACTTTTCTCCCTACACTCTTCCTTTGGCTAGTAGGATGCCTAAATCCTTTGGTTGATTATTTGTATACACGCGTTTGGGTCGAGAACTGATCACTCCCTACCCCATCTCATCATCATCATAAAATATTCAAAATCATCAATCATCTAACATTTCTATCATCACTTTCATTTAGTATACTTCATCATGAAATTATGTTGTTTACTATGTTACATGGATCAACACATTGATCCATGGTTTGACACGTTATATGGTTCTTTTGGCACACTTTTACTACCACATATGTGTGTTCTACTACAACATGGGCTTCTCCAGATTTCTCTCAGGTACACATCTCTATCTACTTTATGTTACCGAGCTTTCCGCTCACCGAGCTTTATGCTCACCAACATAAAGTGGGGGCAAATGTAGTCACAAAATCATGCACTTACTATTACATTTATACCACCAAATATTTTATTTTATATATGGATCTCATATAAGAAAAGTATTCACTAATGACCTATCCCCTAGTCATGTTGTCAGTTAGTTGGTCATCGTCATCATTTGTCTTGCACAATCATCAGTTGTTTACACAGTTCTAGTCATCTCTTAGGGAGTCTTAGGTGTCATTATTTGGTCATTTATCATCTCTAGTCTTTGACTAGGGCACCTAGGGTAGAATTGGGGCATCATGGGCACCCCGGTCCTTATTTTAGGCTCCCTAGTCCCTGTAGCACTTGGGTCTAATTTAGAGTTTCAAGGTCAGTCTTTATAATTTTCCCTCTCATTCCCTAGGAACTAGTCAAAGATGTCGAGTCATTAGTGTCAAAATTTGAGCAAGAGATCCCTATATAAACATAACATACTTACTATCTTATGGGCGGACTATCTACTATCAAGGGCTAGCTATCTACTAAGGCAAGGGATTGCATTTGGGCATCATTGCATCACACACACTTTGCATAGGAAGGGTTGTATTCATTCTATTCCATCCACCATTTATATTTTACATCTAGCTATTGTCCCCTATCTCTGCATCATTGATGTTAGGGAACCCTAGGCACACAATTACACACACAAGAACACATAACTACATTGGGTCTAGAATGTAGTGCAACGCTTAGTTGTAATTCCACCATTGTGGCAAATAAGGTCAATCGACCCCTTCATATGCATCTTTCTTTTTTAGGGATTTTATGCTTTGTATGGGGTTTTATAGGTAGATATTCATTACAGGTTTATGATGACATAAGTGAAGTTACTATGACAATCACACAACAAGGATTGAGACATTGCGAAGATATAACGACACTTCCAAATTCATGTCTTGAGTTGTTCTGCAAACTAGAGCACCCATACTGCAAACTAGGGCACCCACAGGTGCCTTGATCCTCTTCCAGGCACCTCTCGGTCCAGATTAAATTTGCATCTGCTGCAATTTTTTGGTTGTACCATCATACTCTGCTTCGTCTCGCACATCATCTTGTTTAGTCCCGAATCACAATGAGGTAAGTCATTTTCAGGTTAGTACCTTATCTCTCCTATTTCAATTATTTCATTTCATTTAAATATCAAATAAAATTACTTAGCATCTACATTTCAGTTTATACTATTTATTTCATTGTTATACTATTTAGATTAACTCTTAAAATCCATATTTTAGTTAATCACCTTGATAAAGAGGAGGCAAAGAGATATAAGGTCTATGGAGGAATAAGTAGCTTTGGTGGTTTTTGGTTACTTGGAAAAGTTTGAAACTCATTTGGCTATATGGAAAAATCTGATTATAATGGGTCTTTCTACCCCCTTCCCCTCTTAAGAAGCATAGAACTTCTTGTATGTGGTTTGCCATTTTCTTTTGGTGGGCTAATTGCATGCATCTTTTATATTCATTTCCTCCACTCCTCGGTGTGCATCTTGGAGGCATGCTCCTCCTCTCTCCCATGGGATTGGAGGGAGGTTAACATGTCCTCCTTATTGGGAAGTGACATGTGATGATGCCATTTGGTTGGGTGGACAACCAAGCATTTTTCCTCTTGTGGCATTT